>QMIH01000442.1:329370-387537 GCA_003987875.1 Clarias batrachus | reverse complement strand
TACACTCTGTAGTCAGATATGATTTAGATGTGGGACATTCCTCAGCACAGTGCTGAATAATGCATGCTAAATCTGGAACAGGATGTTCAGTTAGCACATGCTGGGAGTGTTGGGATAATAATATAAAAACATCATAGAATGGAGAACATCTGCTGGATATTGTGTATATGTATAACTTATAATTTTTTTTATGCAGATGTTATATATAATCTCTATCCCAGGTACAAACGGAGGAGTCACCATGGTTGGTCTTGTAGCGAGCCTGCTCGGTGGAGCCACAGTGGGCACGGCTTACTTCATTTCTCAGCTGCTCATGATTAGCGATCTGCATTTGGCAGCCCCTCAGTGGCCTATTGTTGTGTACGGCGCTGCGGCGGGATTACTCGGCTCGTTGCTCGACTCTTTGCTGGGCGCAGTCATGCAATATTCAGGTAACGTCTAGAAGTCTCACCAGAATTACACACAAATGTGTACAATCCAGCTGACTTCCTGTTTAATATTATTATTTGTGCTTTCTTTCCGTCAAGGCTACGATGAAAGCACTGGGAAAGTCGTCAACTTCCCGGCGCCAAAAGTAAAATGGATATGTGGGAAACCCATTTTGGATAACAACGGAGTAAATCTTTTCTCCTCAGTCCTCATAGCTCTTATCCTGCCAGGAATTGCCTGGGGTGTCTGGCCCACGCGCTGATCCGGTCAAACTCGGCCCTGTGAGGCTGCTACCAGATTTGGAACAAATATCAGCTAGTTTTTTTTTTTTCTTTCATTATTTGGGATCATGTGCACTGAAGATTAAATCTTTACATTAGAAATCTGTGTTTTGATGTGATTTACTGTGAATTTCCAGTGTTGTTACTGTTTTAGTGATTCTTATTAAATGTTTTTGATGAAACTTTCTGTGCACTGTGAATTTTTCAATTATAAATTTCCAAGATGATGTATCGCTAAATATCTCATCATGATTTTTTTAAAGAAACGGTATTCATTACTACATACTGTATAGAATACTGTAGGTCGTAATTTTTCTAGCAATAGAGCAGCATTGCTTTAAAAAATTATTGTGGGTGTGTGTGTGTTTTTTTTAGATTAAAATAATATTTTTAATGGTTTAATTTTTAGTGATTGTACGAAAATCAAGGTATTTATTATGCAATTAATGAATTATAAATGATAAATAATTTACTTATGATCATTTTATAATCGTAGTTATCACTTATCAATCTTAGTAATACTTCATACTGCAATACAGTTAGTTATTTATTAAAATGGTTTATTAATTATTTATTATAAATAAATAATAAATAAATATTTATAATAAATATTATAAATATTTTCATTCATCATTTATTTATTTACTTACTTGTTTATTTTTATTAATATGAAATCTTAACAGTTGTTTCAAGTTAGTTTTTAATAATTCAAAAAAGACAATTACATCAATTATATTTAAAAAAAAGTATATCATATAAAATATCATAAAATTGCTGAAGCAGGGTTAATTTTTTTATTTTCACTGAAATTATTTTTTACTCCAAAGTCTTATCATATCACTCACTAATCACAAACTATTTTTTAAAATGTAAATAGAAAATGTAATAAATGATTGAGTATTGTGACATTTCAACATCACCGTTATATCATTTTATTGCCCAGCCCTAGTAAATATTGACATACAATGACATTTATCAACTACATGGAAAATCAGCTGAAACCTCAATTAATAAAACATTAATTTTACTACATCATTTACCACTATTATGGGTACATAATGCTACACTTCCTGGCCAAAAAAAGGGTTGCTGCTTCAGAGGGGTTCAAAACATTGGGCTGCATCAAGCAAAGAAAACAACTAAAGAGTTTGCTGAAACTACTGGAACTGGGTTAAGAACTGTCCAACTGATCATTAACACCTGTAAGGATAGTCCTGAACCGACAACTTTTGTGGAAGTGATGTGGTTGGGGGAAGAAAACAACAATGGTGATCACTTACTGTAAGTCAGGGGTGTCAAATTAGATCCCGAAAGGCACGGTGTGGGCGCAGGCTTCTGCTTTTTGGAATGACACTTCCACCATGAATGACACCCTTGCAGGAAAAGCTTGGAGAAGTTGCGTCATAAAAATGATAGTAGAAATCACAGCTATGTTTAATAGTGAAAGTATGTTTAATACTGAAAGCCACACACACAGTGTAATGAGAACTCAAAGGATTGGGCTAAACAGCTGTGTGGCTGTTTAAGAAAACCTTTTGTTAGTGAGGCTTCGCTCATCATATAGGGTCAATTGTCCACTGTACAAGCCTCTGGAGACAGTGTTATGATCTGGGATTGCTTTAGTTGCTCAGGTCTAGACTAAGCAACGTTATGTGGAAATAAAATGATGTCAGTCGATGACCTGAATTTCACATCTATGGAGTTTCTGCTCCCTGATATTCCAGGACTCGAATTGTGAAATTCTGGAAACATGAGGAAACTTTTTTTCCACACATGACACAATGTACACGAAATATCATCTTAAAAGTTCTTTTTAGTTCATATTTCACACAAAAAATACCAGATTATCTTGACCTGTCAGTGTTGTGTGCATTTCTGAGTTCTTATCAATTTGTCATGCTTTCAGAACACAAAGTGTGGCAACCCAGTCAATCATTGATCAACTTTGCCACGTGCTGAGCCCAACCCCAGCAGATTCCCTGTGTATGTATCGTTTATGGATCACCTTTGAAACTAAGTAGACTAATCTGCTGTTTAATGCTGTGTGCTTGACCTAAATTCTCAGCTAATGTTCTTACCACAGCATTATTTTAATCTGTTTATCATGATAGAACTTAAAGATTTAAGAGTTCATGAGTTTTATTTAAATAGAGAAATTTTAATAAATATGATATGTATTGTAGTGGATTTAAATCTAAGCGGCAAAATTTATATCGACTTATTATTATATGGACTTATTATAAATTATTATTATTTCTGTTCAATCATATGCTTGTCACATACAGTACCACTGCTTTGTTGATCGTTAAGAGCAGTTCAGACATACCGTAATCAAATATCTACTGTATTTACTTTATTTAAAACATACCAGGCTACTTTCTAGGTGTTTTATGAGATTAAGACATTAGACAATTTCAGTATTTAATGGTGGCTGGGTGTGGTAGTGGTTATCACACCTCTATGGTCAAGGGTTCAAGATCCACCTTGGCTCTGTGGGTATGGAGTTTGCATGTCCTCCCTGTGCTTTGTGGGTTTCCTCTGGGTACGAGTGTGTGAGTGTGTGTGTGCGCATGTGCTTGTACACCCCCAAAGTGCCACGAGTCCTCTGGGATACCCCCCCGCCCCCATGCTGAACCTTTAGAGGATAAGTGCTAAAGAGAGTGCGAGAGAGATTAGGCAAATTTCCTTCAAACGTTCAGTTCTTAAGATGAAGTTTCTTGAGGCAAGGACTTTATATATTAACGTACCACTGTAATTGTGTATGTAATTTATTAGTATGTAAATTTGTTGTGTTTTGTATTTACTTATATTTATGTATACTTTAAACATTTAATATATTGTTTCTGTACATTTTTGTTCAGTAAAAATCATTCTCAAAATGTTTTTTTTCTTTTGTGGGTATTTATTTATTTATTAAAAATAAAAATAATAAAATGTTTAGGCACCAGGACCATTTTAAAGGTATCGCCTTAGTTTTAAAAATACAGTATCCGTTTAGGCAACAGTAATGTTTTAACAGTATCTATTCAGGCCCCCTAAAAACTCTAGACTTGAGCTGGAGAGGAATGACACACTCTGGCGCCCCCTAACAGGAGCAGCCAAAAGACGAATAAACAAATTTAACTGAATTGAAACGAACTGAATTATTAGTATGTAAAACGCACACGTTTATGTAAACAACTCGCACTTTATTTATGGCGACAGAGAGCGGAACGGACCCCTGAGGTAAGCGCTGACGTCACGTCACAGGGCTCGAGCGGCAGCCGTTTGGTCATATGACTCCCGGAGTGTGACGTAGCAGAGGACGCCATTAGACTGGCTCAGCAGCACAGGCTCAGACAGGCGGAAATATTATTTACTTCACCTCCCTCTTTCTTCTTTCTTTTCTTTTAAAAAAAAATAAAGTCAGTAGGGGGATTTACGACGCCGTTTCTTTGTGGAATTGGATATTTTCTGGATGTAGATATCTAATGTAAAGCAACAGGAGAAGAGGAGACGGTTGAGTTTTCTGTGCTGAAGTTGAAGAAGGATTTCTCTCTCTCTCTATCTCCACCATGGCGGCTGCTGGCGGCAGTAATGTTCACAGAACCTTCTCGTTTAAGGTGGTGTTGTTAGGGGAAGGCTGCGTGGGGAAGACCTCTTTAGTCCTCCGCTATTGTGAAAACAAGTTCAACGACAAACACATCACGACCCTGCAGGTAACTAACACACACACACTGCGTTTCATACTAGCTAGCATACTTACTACCTTACTGCAGAGTATGTCAGTGCGTCTCAGCTTCCTGTGTGTTTACACACACACTGCGCATGCTCAGACTGGTCCTGGTGTTTTCACCCTAAGCTACACTATAGGGACAAAAGTATTTGTTAATTATTAGATTCAGGTTTTTTAGTCAATTCCCAGTGAAGGACAATTTTAATGTTTCAGCATACTGAGACATCTCGGACAGTGCCATCCTTCCACTAGTTTGGGGAAGGCCCTTTTCTATGACAACATGACTGTGCACTATAAAGATGTGGTTTGATGAAGAAGGTGACGGCTTTGGGATGAACTGGAACGGAGATGGCGAGCCAGGCTTTCGCGTCCAACATCAATGCCTGATCTCATAAATGCTCTACAGAATGAATGTGCACGAATTCTCACAAAAACAATCCCAAATGTTGTGAACATCCTTCCAAGAAGAGTGTAAGCAGTTTAGGCTGCGAAAGGGAAACCATATCCAAATCGATGTATATGTATTTGGATGCATTGTCCTTGAAGTACAGGTCGTTTCTGGGTTACGAACGAGTTTCGTTCCAGGAGCACGTTCGTAAGTCGGATTTGTTCTTAAGTCCAGCAAAGTGAGGTTTAAATGCCTTTTACACTTGACCAAATCTGTGTGCTCTTTCCATAATGCCATCATGTGGTCAAAAAACATAACCACACCAAAGGAAATGAATCTTACACGTGAAATATAACAATGTTGTCTCTGCTCCTGTAAATCGCGAATGGAATCCCGGATGCCATTTTGTCTCAGAGCTGTTTCCCACGGTATTGGACTGCATTGTATCTGTTTTTCCGAAATTAAGATTATACTTCATCAAGACAGCTTTACAGGACAATTTTCTATCATTGTACTCCCGGACCGATTCATTGAATCCGGTGAAGCTGACTCATAAACATGAGCTACTTCCGTGATTTGTTTGCATCTACGAATGTTCACAGAAACCAGCAGTCCGTTTGTATCTACAGAAATCTGTAACTTGAATGTCAGGGACGACCTGTATATGTATTTGGATACATCATGTTGAAGTATATGTATTTTCATACAATATCATTGCAGGTTTTTGGCCAAATGCATTTCTACATATAGTGTAGCTTGTCCTGGAGTGACAGGTAACGCTCTACTGATGATTTACACATTCCTTCCCAGTCTTCTCATTTACAAGAATTAGCTTGCTTTTTACATATTTTCCTCTAACTGTTTTTACCAACTGAGCACAAAGTCCCAGCTTCCCTTTTTATCTTCGTCACCTACAAACATATTAGGAGATGGTGGGGTGTCGACTAAAGAACAGAATTTCCAGCAAGTTAATATTTGTGAGAAAAGCTACACTTGTACCTAGTGTAGGTTTTATATAAGATGTGTTAGAATTCAGGGGAAGACTTTATACTTTCGACCTCTAGTTTATTTTAGAGGAGAAGTTGCCTCATATACACACACACACACACACACGCGTACGCATAGTTTCCTGTAGATATGTTTCAATTTCGATTTTGTTTCCCCGGAATTTTTCTACAGTAAACACACAGGGTCAGTTAGGGTTGCCAAGTCTGTAAAACAGAAATATGGGAATTTCTCACAAGTGTCGGTTTGACTTGTATATTATTTTCTCATTCTATAGTACATCTATGTATAAGCTGTTTCAACTTGAAATTTGTGAAAGTTGTATATACAACATCTATGTTATTATTAATTAGAAAGTTATTTAGATATTATTGCGATTCAGTTGGTTTACATTAAGGTTTGTAGTAAAAATAATCAGTTATTGCAAAATGTTTTATGTTTTGAGTTTTGCTCTAATTTTTTGCCGTTGGATCTTACCCCTCGGGCAGGCGCTCTAGTGTGTATGACATCCTGAGCAAACTCCCCTTCAGTGTCCCGCAAAAAAAAAAAAAAAAAACCTGCCTTAACTTTCATTAACTTTATCACTCCGATCCCGCAGCTGAATCCTCTTTAGGAGACGATCCTGGCGCTTGCTGGACGCCCTGAAGCCTTCTTAACAAGAATTGAACCTCTTTCCTTGTAGTTCTTGATGATGCTATAAATTGTTGATTTAGGTGCAATCTTRGTAGCCACAATATCCTTGCCTGTGAAGCCAACGCGTTTCTTTGCAGGTCACCATGGTTAACAATGAAAGAACAATGATTTCAAGGATCATCCTCCTTTTAACATGTCAAGTCTGCCATTCTAACCCAATCAGCCTAACATAATGATCTCCAGCCTTGTGCTCGTCAACATTCTCACCTGAGTTAACAAGACGATTACTGAAATGATCTAAGCAGGTCCTTTAATGACAGCAATGAAATGCAGTGGAAAGTTTTTTTCGGGATTAAGTTAATTTTCATGGCCAAGAAGGACTATGCAATTCATCTGATCACTCTTCATAACATTCTGGAGTATATGCAAATTGAAAAAAAAAAAAGCAGCAACTTTTCCAATTTCCAATATTTAAGTAATTCTCAAAACGTTTGGCCACGACTGTACACATCTTCCTGGCTTAGCAGTCTGACCTGTAATATATATCTCCTGTAGATTTCACTTTGATTCTCAAAAATATTAAACAAATGGAGTCCTCTCCCGGTTCAATACAGAACAGGTCTTTACGTTTCAAAATACAGGACATTTTTGTATGCAGAACTTATTGCTTATTTAGTGTGTGTGTGGTTTGGGTTTCCTCTGGATACTCTGGTTTCTTCTTACAGTCCTAAGACACAAGCTCTAGGCTAATGCAGGTTTACAGATTGCTTTGATTGTGTTTGTAGGATGCCTCAATGATGTAATTTTCCATGACCACTAGGGTTGGGTATCGTTTGGGTTTTTTTCAATACCGGTGCCAAATCGATACTTTTAAACCGTTACCTGTGCCAAAACAGTGCCAGAACCAATACTTTGCAAATGCCACAAAAGCCACAAAATGATGGTGGGTGACTCAAGAATACATTTTTATTGAACAAAAAATTTAATGCTTAAATTTAACAATATATTAAAAGTTTTAGTACTAGCTGGAAAGCCATAATTATAAACAGAATCYATGTTACATTAGTATTTTACAAATCGTTTGRCCATTTGTTAGCATGAATGCAAGATTTGCATTTTGCAATTAACATTACATTAGCCTACTACTAACCTGCGGAAAGGCTGCTGACGTCATCATAATCGGTGGACTCCTTTCTGCTACGGTTGGTATAACTGGGGCTGGGCTCATCCACACCGATAGTGCCAGCTGTTGTCTGTAAGATGTCAAACACGGTGCATCCCTCTGCTTTTAAGTTTATCCCGTGTGCCCTCAAATGTTTCATTAGATTTGACGCGTTTCCCCCTTTACACGCAACTGCTGTAAAACATTTACTGCACGTCGCGGTGTCGGAATTCTTTCTTGTGAAATATAGCCACACTTTCGACTGTTTAGTTTAAGGCGTTTTAACGAAAGTTAATTTAGCAAGTTAAGATAGCGGTAGACCATCTGCTGACGTCAGAGCGAGTGTAACATTAGTTGCTGCGTTCACACGCATGTCGGATGGTCTCATTTCCCGATGGTTTGTGCTTTTAATTTTTTTATCTAATCTCATAAACTTTTAATCTACAAAAATATAATGGACAGTAGCATTACTGCAACAATGTTTTGGATTTGTATTATCAAAGTTTTCCGAAGTCCTCAAGATTTTTTTAATTAAGGAAATAATTTATTTTTTCGATCATTTCTGACACCCCATGATTTAAATTTTACTAGCGATCATGTGTGTTGATGAATCTAATGCTTATTACGACTGTGTCATCATCATAGCCCCAGAGAACAAATGTATTAATCGACAGTTCAGGCATTTAAGTGGCACCGAAATGAGGCACCGGAATTCGCGTCCTGTTTCGGTCCAGTACATACCAATTATATAGGTACCGGTGCCGTATTAGCACCGGTTTTCGGTACCCAACCCTAATGACCACTCAGATGAATAATAAGTCAATTTCAGGCAGCTGTTGCAACATAATGACGTCAAATTGGAAAGATCTGGGTCTCATGATTTTTTTTTTCTGAATGAAGGCGTAAAAGTGATTGACATTTACAGAACACTTCAAGCACAGTACGATGATGAGACTCCCGATGATCCCCGTAGTCGACCGATCCAGAATATTATGGTTCTGAATATTGCATAATAATTATCTGACCTGATGTCGAGCAGCAGAACAAATCTTTAGAGGAAGTGGCATCAGCGTAGGGTGTGTAATAGGAGAGTGTATTTCAGGACCATGGGCATGAGTCATGGACAGATGTGAATTGAATCGTGTCAGTGGAGGAAACGAGACCGAAAGCCAAAGAATGAAGTGAAGTCTAAAACAATCCATGGTTAACTGTTTTGAACAGTTAGTTTTAACAGGTGAAAGCTTGCAAAACATTAAAATAACCTAATCTAATTTAACGCTTTCAGTCAACAGTTATAATTAGGCAATGAGATGATACACTAAAGCCGTGACACGATGTGAGGCTTTAGTCACAAGCTTCATGAGACGATACTGAAATAACAACTACCATTGAAATACATTTATTTATTTAGTGCTGATGAATCGCACAACTGAGATTTCAACAATGTAATTTGACTCTTTTCTAATGTGACATGAGAACATTTATCTTCCTGGTTCTTCTGCCTTCTCTGTTTCACCACACCGGAGCGCTGAGGCCTGTTATTACCGCAATTATTCAGTAATGAGACTTATGATCTGTTTTCTTTTCTTTTTTTAGGCATCATTCCTTACAAAGAAGCTCAACATCACAGGCAAGAGAGTCAATCTGGCTATATGGGTAAGTGTCTCATTAAATATTGTGTGTGTGTGTGTGTGTGTGTGTGTGTGTGTGTGTGTGTGTGTGTGTGACATATAGGAGGGAATTAAAGACACCTGAATTCCTTCCATGTGACAGGTTTCGGGTTCATCAGGCCTCGTTTGAAAAGGTTTCATTTGAAACATTTTTTCCCCCAAAGGTCAAATGGTTTCTTATTGCACTTCTTCTGTCCATATTGTTCTCTGTCCCAATTCAAAGTTATGTAGAGATGAGTCAGATTTGAGCCTGGTCCACCATTTTCACTTAATTTAGCCCATGTATTTATTAATTTTCCACACTAAGGACAGTTAATTGAAGTTGAATATATATTATAAAATATATGTCTGTTAAATGAAACTTATGTCATCCCATATTTCTTCATATTAAAATTAATTGAATGATGTAGTTAAAATGAAAGAAACGCGAACAAATGTTTCACTGTGAAAGGCTGCAAAGCCTAAAGATACATTTAAAAACTGGTTGGTGTTTAATATTTTTCCACAACGCAGTGAATGCTTCATTCTTGAAAGAATAAACGTCTTTCGGAATGTAAAATACCATGACAACAAAAATCAGCTCGAGATTTTATTTCTAAATCTGAGTTGTTTTACACCGTTTATAGAGTGACTTCTACACAGCACCAGATAGAAACAAAGTAAAACTTCTTACTTTCAAATAAGTTATATTGTGTATACATGTATTAACTTTAGTTTAATCAAGTCCGACATAATGGCTTGTTGAATCTGAAACACAGACTATACAGTTCACTATTAAAGTTTTAGAAAGAAAATGTACAGTAGTGTGCAAAGGTCTTCTAGGATAAAGCTTGTGCTGTGATTGATGTATCTGGGTAAGAAGAAGAGGGGGGGGGGACGTGATGCACACATCATCAATATCAAGTCAATATCCAGTGGAAACCTGAATCGTATAAAGCTTATATAAAGGAGAATGAATAGCTTCTTGTCCATCCAGAATGAATAAACAAATCCCTAGTGAATATGAACAATACGGAAGACATTCGAGTCAGCTGAGGAACAATTCATGTTAAAATGTGTCACTACACTTTAAAATCTACAACGCTTAAAATGTTACATTCGGATTTATATTCTGAAAACAGCATTACCGGCTCATCAGCTGAAATGGAGCGACTGTGAAAATATGAACTTTACCAGAGTTTCCAGGGGAAGTGTTTATAAATTTATGAATTTGTGTTTCTTGGTTTTATAAAATAAAAAAATCAAGCCATGTGATGCAGTGTCACCTTAATCTGATATGAACTAGACCTTTATGAAAAAGCCTTGTTTATTAGAAATGTTTACATTAAGATGTTTCTAGTTAAGAGAGTAAAAAAAAAAAAACACCTTCCATTCGTTGTTGGTGGTCACGTGACACTTTGACCTCTCACTGACCATGTGTGTGAAACTTGCAGGACACAGCCGGGCAGGAACGTTTTCACGCTCTCGGGCCGATCTACTACAGAGACTCCAACGGAGCCATTTTAGTCTATGACATCACTGATGAAGATTCCTTTCAGAAGGTGAGGTTCTGTTTCTGTAAGATCAAAGAGACACGCAGACCAACACTGCAGCACTCGTGGTCATATTTTATACAACATTCTTGCCAGACGGAGGTTGGTGTGCAGGTTTATTATCTGACGGTTAGTTCTGGTTCACTAATCTGACTGGTCGAGTCCTCTAATGTCACTGCGATGTTTCAGGGTGTGTGTCACTCCTCTTGTGTTAAATTTCACTTCCTAGCTCTGAAACTGTTATTTCAGTAGAGATAGTAATGACAACAGCAGACATGGCAAAGAATAATTTTCATGAATATATGTTTTGTCGTCAAATGTAAAATCTTGCCAGATGTAAAGGAAGAAGAAATGCCAGTCCCACACCAAGCACCTTTAACAGTAATGTACAAATCAGTGAGGTATATAAGTGAAGGTTAATGCTGTTATAATGTGTGAATTCAGTTTTATAGAAAACTTGACATTTTTTCCCCAGTATATAGATTGTCTTGGAATGTGTACTAGACTTTTAAATTGTAATTATATTTTTGAAGAAAAAAGATTGAACAAAAGTTCAAGAATAAAATATAAATTTATTTAAAGTAAATAAAAATAATTGCAAACCAAAAAAAGAAATCACCCGCGCGTCTCAGTTTTATTTAACTCGCGCGTCTCAGTTTTATTTAACTCGCGCGCCTCAGTTTTATTTAACTCGCGCGCCTCAGTTTTATTTAACTCGCGCGCCTCAGTTTTATTTAACTCGCGCGCCTCATTTTTTCTTTAACTCGCGCGCCTCAGTTTTATGAAACTCTCGCGCCTCAGATTTATGAAACTCTCGCGCCTCAGTTTTATGAAACTCTCGCGCTTCAATTTTATTAAACTCTCGAGCCTCAGTTTTATTAAACTCTCGCGTCTCAGTTTTCTGATTTAACTCTCGCACCTTAGTTTTCTGATTTGACTCCCCTCTAAATTTTCTGATTTGACCCCCCCCCCCGCCTCACTTTTAACTTGTAATTAGATTTTTGACGAAAAAAGATTGAACAAAAGTTCAAGAATAAAATATAAATTTATTTAAAGTAAATAAAAATAATTGCAAACCAAACCCCCCCCCCCCCCATCCAATTAGACTTTCAGGAACTGAATCTTTTCTGTGGTAGAAACAAATTCACTGTTATAAGGAACTGTAAATTCTTAGGTATATTCCTTATTTTTCTTGAATAATACTTATACAGATGTTCTTATATAACATATCTACAGGAAGTGTGGAGTGAAAGTAAAAACCTTATTTTTATTATAATTTTTTTTTAAGAATTGTTTTTGTTGCATTTTTAAAAAAAAAACACTAATCAAAGTCCATAACCATGAACCAAAAGCAGGATGATGACTCAGTTAATTTTTCAATGAGATGAGTTAAGGTTATATATTGTGTAAAGACAGAACATTGCACGATTTAGCATTTATCAGCGTTACTGTTGAACTACTAACAAACTAATCCATTTTAATTACTTTTTGCTTCACAAACAATCGTTTTTGTTGATTAATTCATTCAGCTGAGACCCGACTCAAGTCATTATCGTGGGACTGATAAATATGATTATATTTTATTTTATATTATTATTTTATATTTGTATAAAACTTTAAACAATTCACTTATTTCTCAATTTCCCATACATGAATAATCACTCACATGAACACGCACACCCACGTGTTTATCACATAATGTAATAATAATAATGTAATGCATATAGTCTGTAATGGCGTTTCATTTTAAACCTTTTTCTGTATTAGACTCTGTGATGTCTGTTACATCCAGTGGATAAATAAAGCTGCTATGAAGTTTTAAATTGAGCTGCTTTTATGTTGACACAATAATAGGAAGGGGGGGGGGAAGCAAACAAGGAATTTCCTGTCAGTATGTCATTACTGATACAAGTGTTTGTTTTTCCCTTCTTATATGTTTCAGGTGAAAAACTGGGTGAAAGAATTACGGAAAATGTTGGGAAATGAAATCTGTTTATGTATAGTAGGTAAGTGATGGATCCTTCTCAGTAGGCACTCTTTCTATGTTTTTATTAAAGTAAGAATCATAAGGACAGCATGTAGAGCTTGCACATGGTGTAGTGAGAACGCTGCCACATGACCTCACCCTACTCCGTCTCATGTGATTGAGAAAACCCTTGTAGCCCTTTCTCACAATTCATCTTCTCAGCTTCTCATCATCACAACTTCTCATCTGCTCCAGCACAAACATTGGCCCAGAAATACAGCGCTGGAATTCCCCTGGGGGCCAGCGCTGTGTGTTTAAGTTTACAATGTCTTCTGATCTCTGATGCACAGATTTGATGATTTATTCTGGTTGAGTTATAGGTTATTGGCCTCTGCAAACTCTTTGCTTGGTCCAGTTTAACTTTTTCAGCTATATATCTTTATGAACTAACATACCTTGTTTATTTATTTATTTATTTTATTGATGTTTTTTTTTTTGGATGAGAGACAACAAGAAGTAGAGTTTTGTTTGTTAAAATCAGTTTACTGTAGCACTAAGAGTGAAAATGTAATTTCCATTTCAGACCTGCTTGCCTCGAAACACTCTTTTTCACACTATACTTTCTGTTTATTATTTCTGTTCAAGACGCCTGCCTCACATATCCTCTGGTTATGTGAGGTGTCACTTTCACATTAGCGCCCGAGGGTCGTTTCGGAAAACACTAGACCCCAAAGTCTGTTTCATTTTGATCAGTCAAAGCACAATTGTTCCAGACTAAGGAACCCTGCCCGAGTCCGCTTGAAGAGGTGATCACGGGCACCGTACTGTGTATTCAGACACGGATTAAATACAGAAGCCTTGGAACAGAAATAGATCACTGCTTAGCACGGGCCAGTCTCATCTCCTGACTTACATAGCCACAGCTGATAAAGTATGAAGGCACGAGAGCCTCGTTCTTGTCATGCTTTTCCGAAACATCAATAATATTAAGCACAGTGTTAAAGTTAACTTCCTTGTCCTTTTCTCCTTGTGTTTAATGACGGCTCACAAACCCAGTGAGTGCATACTGCCACCTGCTGTATCAGAGGGTGTAAATACCCCAGTGTTCCCGAGTACGGAGAGCAAAAAATTTTTTAATGCTGACCAACAGGGAGTGAGGAGGTGGGAGCAATTGTCCGGGGCATGGTACAAATCAATTGTGCCTAATGTGAAAACGCCAACACGCATCCTCAGAAGATCATGCTGAGATGAGACTCGCACCTTACTTATTCAGTTATACAGAAGGCAGGATTCAAAAACACACCCCGCGCTACAGAGAGACACATCACTTACAGTGCAATAATGTTGAATGTTTTAAGCCATGACGGTAGACATCAAAGGGGCGTATTCGGGCATGCTTTATTGAAAATGCACATAATATGACAGCACCGTATCTGATTCAAATTTTGTTACCTTCCATATTGAAAAAGAAAAATTGGCTTTCTCAGTAAATTAGAACATCATCGAAAAGTTGGTTTATTTCAGTACGAGAATCTTATGTAAGCGTTAATGTGAAGAGGAAGATGCGAGACACCAGACACAACAACACAGGAGAGCTGAAGGCCGCTGTCAGAGCAACCTGAGCTCCCATAACAGCAGTGCCACAGACTGACCGCCTCCCTGCCACGCCGCATTGCTGCAGTAATTTATGAAGAGGGAGCCCCGACCAAGTATTAAGAGCTGCACATGTCCAATATCTCTGTCCAAATCTTTTTTTTATTGGTCTTAAGTAATATTAAAATTTTCTAAAAATGCAGAATTTTGGGTTTTCAGTAGCTATACGTCATAAGCATTAAAATGAAAAGAAATAAACACTTGAAATAGATCAGTCTGTGTATAATATGAGTTTCACTTCTCGAATTGAATTACTGAAATAAATCATATTTTTCATGATACTCTAATTTATTAAGATACACCTGTATATGAACCATGTTTGCTTATGGAAATATCTTCTAGTCATTTTCCCTTGACTACATGCAGTACAGTTTTGTGCTACAGGTTTGGGGCAGTGGGTGTGTGTCTGTTTTCTGAGAGAGTTTAACATTGCTGTTCGTGTGGCCAAGACTCTGATGATGATGATCTTGTTTCTTCTCCTCCTAGGTAATAAAATTGATCTGGAAAAAGAGAGACATGTTTCAGTGGAAGAGGCTGAGTCGTACGTACATTATTTCTGTCATGTATTAAAATAGTTTAAAAAAAAAAGAGCTTACTTGAACAAATATTAATAAATCAAGGCTAAAGGAGAATTTTAATTTGAGTGATTTTTAGAAGTGTTTTTTTCCTTTTTTCCACAGGTACGCAGAGTCAGTCGGAGCGAAACACTATCACACGTCAGCTAAATTAAACAAAGGAATTGAAGAACTGTTCCTTGACTTGTGTAAAAGTAAGTGCTGTTTCGTTTCCTGATGAGACGCATCGTTTAAAGTCAGTATGAAAATATTAGTGTCTCGAGCAAGACTTTCAATCAGTTGTGTTATGAGGTGGACAGTTTGTCTGGTTAATGGTGCATCTCCGCCTCCTGATCGACTGACAGCTGCAGTCTGCCTCGTGTCCATTTGCATCTAAAACTGTTTTCTTTTGTCATCTACCTCATCTTCCCTGGTTATTTAATTTGTTATTTTTAGAATAATTTTTCTACAGATTTTGTTCCAATTCTAAACAAATTTAGCAAATAATTCGCTACCACACAGTGTATGCTGTGAATAGTTTAGAGCACCACCTGGAGGATTATAAGGGAACTGCAACGTTCTATCACCTCAAATGCATTTGGCATACATATATGTATTATGTAAATAATACAACCATAAACTACTGCTCAAAAGTTTGGGATCACTTTCTAACTAATGGTCGTTAATGATTTTTATTTCTTTCTAAACTGTAAGAAATTATTTTTGAACAGTTGATATTGAGACGTTTCAGCTACTGATCTGTAAAGTCTTATAACGGCTCTAATCTGAGGTGCTGTTTGGAAATATGTGATTTCTGAGTAACTGGTAACTCTAAATAACCACCTCTTCTGCAGCAGAGGTAGGTTTTGGTTTTGTTTTTCTGGGAAAGTCTTCATGAGAGACAGTTTCATCCTGGTGCTTGATGGGTTTTGTAAATACACTTGACAATACTGTTCTTGCAAGAACTATTCTAGAACAGCTGACCTTCATGTCTTAAACTAACAACTGACTGTTGTTGTTGTTACATAATTACCTAATTAACGGTGCTTGCGAAGTTCCATGTGTTATTTCGGATTTTTTGAAATCACTAGTATTGTTGTAGAATGTAAAAAAAAAATCTCTAAACAAAAACAAAAGAAATTTGCAAGTGATCCCAGACTTTTAAGCGCTAGTGTATATAAATGTAATTGTTTGCTTTTGAAAAAAAAAATTAACTTTGTAGTCAGTGTGGCGACACATGAATTGCCACACAAAAGAACCTCAATATATAACTGAATCGATTTACCCCCATGTCAGGGACTGAGATGTGAAGTGTATGTGTGAGAACAAATGAATGAACTGCGAGACAACTCATAAACGAACTTAATAATTTTAGATCATAATTTTAAAAGAAAGTAACATTCATGTCATTAATCAAAAAACTTTTTGTTTGTTTTTATTTGGGTCAGACCTTTACACACACATCATTAGTACAAGATTTAAACAAGGCACGGAACGTTTGGTGTATGTAGTGAATAAAATGAATCGGATTAAGACTTGGATCACATAAAATCTTTCTCTCTCATACTTTGCGCTGTCACAACGTGCAGGAATGATGGAGACGGCGCAGGCGGACGAGAGGTCTAAGGGAAATGGGACGAGCCACACAAACACGGGGCGGAGAGGCGTTCAGATCATCGATGACGAACCACAAGCCGCTGCTGCAGCCGGAGGGTGCTGTTCAGGCTAGGACAATGCGCTCCCTCTCCCTCTCTCTCTCTCTCTCTCTCTCTCTCTCTTCAAAAGTACTGGTACTCTTCGTCCATCTCTTGCACTCTCTGCTCTGTAACACTGATGGCTTCAGCAGTGATTAGTTTTCCTGTTGACTGCAAAGTTGGAATACATCATCTAATGGATCTTATCAGTTACTCGTTAACTGAGGTCTTTCTCTCTGTGTCTTTCACTCTCTCCCACATACACATACGCTCTTTTTAAATATTTGAGCACGCACTAAGGTCTGATTTTCTAAGCTTTTTTTTGTTGTTGTTGTCGTTCTTGTTGTTGTACATGTTGAGTTGATTTTCCATTTTTCTTTTATTCAATGCTTAAAGAAAGTAAAAGTCCCCGTTATTTAATAACTTAAACCTGCACACTGAACCCTGACGTCCGCTGTACCCGTCATTAGTACTTACTGAGCTTTCTGTCTTTCTGTCTCCATCCTCACCCTTCCGAATTCATCGTTACCTAATCAGAAGTTTTATTAAACTTGCTCTCTTGTTGGTTTCGGACTTGTATGTACCAGATCAAGCAAAACTACACACGTTAATACAGTATGTTATTATTTTATCCGCTTTTACACCTTGTTTTGGGGGAAACTCGTCCAGCTAGCCACTTGGAAAAGTGTTCAGGACTGTGTTAATGGTCGGAGAGGATGAAGGAGGATTCTGTTAAAGCACAGGAAAGGCAAACTAACCGACGCAGTGTAAGTATTCAAGGCTTTATTAGGGAGCACAGGGCTGTTTTTTATCCACACTACTATGTTTCAGAGTTATGCGTAGCTCATGTATAATGTTTCTGTACCTTCAGGATTGTTTTCTATGAAAGCATGCAGATTTATCACATCTGACCTTTCATTATTAATAACTCTCTTTACCTTTTATTTAATTGCCAAGAATAAATTCCTTAATCTGATTATAGGCCAAAAAAAAAAAAAAATCTCGTTTTATATTACATAATACAATACAAGGGCATTCAAGTCAAACCGGGACTTTTGGTTGCTGAATAACAGACCAGAGTTCTGAGAGTAAAAACCCCATTATTCCTCTATATAATCTCCTGCTACACTAATGCACTTATTCCAGAGTTTCTCTAGTGCTCACATATCATCATCATCAAAGTTTTCTCAACACACCAGAGCCATGTTCACACTGCCTGCTTCATGTCTGAAGCAGGCCTTCCAGGAGCTCCTTTAATGTCCAAGTGGTGTTGGTGAATGATTCTGTGTACAGTTCCCTCAGACAGATGCGTCTTTTCCAGAAGTTTTCTGTTGATTTTTTTCATGGATCCAGGTGTTTCTCGGGAACGACCGCAGTGGGCTCCAAGCCACTTAGCCCAGGGTCCTCATTCAAGGAAGTACAGGCTTCTTTAAAACATTTGCACCATTAACATATTGTCTCATCACCATACTGTGCTTGAAGTCTCGTGTAAACATCAGTCGGTTTTACGCTTTCATTCACCATTTGTCATCACAAGTCCCAGTTTGACTTGAACGACCCAACATAGTTTCCTGCTCAATAAGTGCCATGTGAAGACGGTTAGATTATACCGAAAGTGTTTTAGATCACTTAGTTTCTGCTGTTATATAATTATACTGAAATATGAACATTTCTTTCAGATTGATTTAGTTCAGTTGAAAGGAGATGAGGCGTGAAGTCGCTTTGCCTTTGGAATGGTTCAAATACAGAATGTGTTTAACTTCGAATGAGAGAAAACCTGGTGTTTTTTTTTGTTTGTTTGTTTGTTTTTTTGGTTGTGTGTGGAATTTTCTTTTCTTTTTCTTTTAAATACAGCATTTGAATAATTTTTTGATTGGGAGTCAAATTGAATTGAATATTTTTCCAAGTGGCTTTCAGTGTCGTGTATAATAGTTAAATGATTGTAAAGTGAAGAATAACAAATGGGTGAAAGCACATTTTTGGAAGTTTATTTTTATTTTTATTTAACTGCTTCTGTCATGTGTTTTGTAATAGAACAATTATAAAAAAAATAATCAGTTCTTAGGTGTCAAACAGATGGTCATTATTATTATTATTTAATATTTACATACTATTGCTGGTCACACCCCTTGACTGAGTTCTGTGTTGAGAACATAACATTGAGTTGAGATTCTGACCCCTGCTGACTTTCCTTCATGATGCAGTTCAGCAAGATGCTTAAGCTGCATATCCATGCCACGGGTCTCCTGTTAATCTATAGTCCAAGTGAAGAAAGTGAGAATTCTGTGTTACATTTTTGGATTTAAACTGAAGTGGTGCAGTCGTCCTTATAAAATGGGTAAATTATTGCCATAAATTAATGCATGTTGTCAGGAACAATGCTGTGAAACATCACCACCAGCAGCTGGAAGGTGACACGAGGTGGGTTGGGATTCCTGCATTTGTGTTGTTGAGATCAGTTTCTCATCAGAAACTGAGATTTCTTTCATTCTTCAGCATTTATACATCCTAATGTTTTTTTTTTTACATTTTTTTTTTTACATTTTCTTAATAGTTTCATATACATGATATGAACAAGTGTGTACAGGTGTTCATAATATATGAAGTAACCGGTAGGTCTATAATACCTTTTCTAAATTGCTTTTAGCTCATGATATACATGATGCATACATCACACATGCTCTTTATAGTAAAATTAAGCAGCATAGCATTTACCATAACGTAGCATTTAAGATTTGACAGCTTGTAACCTGTCTAAAGCGCTCTTCTGAATGTAATGTCATTACCAGAACGATTCAGTAGAGTAGAGTATTATTGACCTGAACAAGACGGTTATTTTCTTAAACATGTGCTAAAGAAACGGGAAACATGGACAAAACATATCCATTTTTATCCACTAGTTTTCACCCTGGTTGACCAGATAAATCATTTCTGCATATGAGATTCAGGATTCCAGATGTCAGAACAGAACAAATACATCAGCTGTATTCATCACTTCGTAGTTATATCCTTGCAGAAAGTTTAAAAGAGAGAAACCTGCAATACATTGTGACACGGATAAACTTATTTATTCAACTAGCTTTAGAAACTTAGGAAAACCAACTGAAAGTCTATATTCCGGTATGTATGTAAATATCAGTGCTAATTAACAGTTATTTTATATCTATCTATATATAATATAGATTTTTTTTTAAGCATTTGATCAAAGAGCCTGAACTTTCCCATTGGCGTGTTATTGTTTTTTTTTTTTTTCAAAAATAGAGGTCCTGGGAATGCGTGGAGTCACGGATCACTTGGCAAAAGTCTCTGTGATTAATATTAGAATAATCTCACGAATGTTTACACTCCACTGGGGGACCAGTCAAGTGTGTTTCATCTCACTGGCTCTGTTCTCTTTATTTGAGTAAACTGGAAGACAATTAGTTAACATAATGATTTACAGGGCTAACTGGATTGTCCCATTCCATACACCCCAAATCATATCACAGTTCTTGAAGATATGTCACATTATATAAACATATACAGTCATGTGTAAAAGTTAGTGATCCCTCTTTTCCTGTAAAAACAATAAAAATGATCAGATTATAGCAAGTTTTAGTATTTGGAAAAATACATTCTCAGACAAACAACAACAAAAAAATTTTTTTCACTGTGCTATTATTTATTTTACAGAAATGAAGCCAAAAAAAAAAAAAAACACATGGGCGTTACTTTCTTACGTTCTCCAGGCTTCCTGCGGGACTTTGTAGTTTTTAGCAAGTTTTTGTAAAACAAAAAAAACATGTAAAAATTATTGTATGATTAAGTTCATTATAGGTACTTTGTAATAATTAAAAAGTAACAAATTGGTATTTTAGAGGCCAGTCCAAAGACACTAAATGCAAAATCGGGAAAGTCACATACATGAACGTACATTTGACTTCCAGGATGTAAGAACTCTAAACTTCAAACAGCTGGCAGCATTAACAACAATCACACATTTATTCACAATGACTGCAGTTAAACTTTCAAGGTTTTTCAGCTTTAACACTTTTTTTTATTTATTATTATTATTTTACAGATTTTCCTGTACAGAAATATGGACATGTAATCAAGGTTGTGAATGTTAAATGTAAAAAAGCTCTGGAGGACTAGTGGATCCTAAATTGTGTATTTTAAAAAAATGTTTCTGTACGGTGTCATAGTATTAATACAGTGGCCTCACATCACCTGGGTCGAGGGTTTGATCGTGTGCATGGAAATTGCATGTTGCCCTCGTGCTTGTGGGTTTCCTCTCACAGTCCAAAATCATGCAGGTTAGTTTAATTGCCATTCACAAATTGCCTGTAGTGTGTGAATGTCCTGCAGTGGGCTGTCCAGAGTGTATCCTGCCTTCCCTGTGATAGGCTGTCCAGGATAAGCGCTATAGAGATGAATGAGTGACTGATTTTCTCTTTGGCACAGTCACTGGATGGACTAGACATCAATGAAAAGCTTTGACTTTCCTTTGTCATTCTTACAGCTTGGTGGAAAAAGTTCACACAAAACACACACATCGGACACAACTCATTAATCAGCCCAAGGTTGTAACTCGATTAGGAAAAGCGTGACAAGACGCCACGCTCAACTCAGGAACTCAGGATGGTCTCCTCAACCTCAAGTTCTCCCACTCATGTCACATCAGCATGTCTGCTCTCAGCCTGCATGTCTTATCTTTACACAAGCAGATAACACGGACAAACTAACTTGTTGCTAAGAACCAATGGACGTTGAACAGGACATAATTCTGAGCTCTTCTGACTTCCTGATTTTGAGGTAAGTCTACAAGAAAATGTAAAAAATAATTACATCATACTCCTCACCTTTGAAGTGCTTTTCTCTCCTCAGCTAGATTTTACTTCAAACAAATGGAAAACTTTCCAACTAGAGATTCCAGCTTAGCTTTACGCATTTAAACCCTCTGGGGTCTGAGGCCTTTCTGAAGACCTGCATTTCCTTTATTTACACAGAGCACAAACTGGGCTTTCATAATGTGCCTGGTGTAAATATGTTAGATTCTTGTCCAACTTTTAAACTTATGTCAAAGTACACATACAGAATAATAGAATTGTGAGAATGGAGAATGAACAAACCTTGCAGATTGTTTTGAACACAGAACTGAGTTCATGAATGTCTTGGGTGTGTGTCCATAGCAAAATAACAAAATTACACACAAAAAAAACAACCTTTTATTTGGTTTAGCGTGACTGACGTGCCTAACTTATATCCGCAAATCCTCTGTTTCACTGAATAATCCATGGCTTTTCATTAATATTTAAGACCTATTGACAACTGCCTCAGGTGATAGGTTTCAAACAGGGTTCACTGAGGCCGGGGAGAGAAATAAACAATACATTTATTTAAGTGCAATTCTTATGCACATTAAAAAAACATACAAAGCAAACATGATATTATGACTGAAATAAAGCTGCTCACATGGGCACATAGCCAAAGGCAGCATTTATTCAGTGAGTATAGATTTTTGTTGCATTTCTGGAGTACTCTTATTTTTTATTGGTAATTCTGCTTATATCGGTGTACACTTTCATCTGTATTTTGGTCAATTTTGGTATTTTGGTGCAAAGTGAAAGCACACAAATGCACACAGTGTAAACTACTACATAATTAAATTAATAGAGAGCATCACTTCTGGGAAAGTGATCACCTCAGGGCTGGAGCATTCCGTTATTCCTGCCTGTATCTGTCCTCTGGGAAGTAATCAGGACTGGAACTTTGGACTCACCTCAAGAAGAAAACCAGACGTCACTGAAACACAAGAAATCAACTGACCCGAATCACCGCTTTTAACAATAAATCTAATTATCAATTGATTTTTAAAAGAGTGTGAAGTGACAGTTATTTCCCCCTTTTTCTCCAATCCAGAGCAGCTTCACGCAACAATCCAAGGTATGTAATAATGCTATGAAGGTCTGCTATTCTCACTGAGATTTGATTCTTCATCTTATCAGCTGCACAGACCTGACAGGGAGGTCGGCATCAGACCATCTGGCATCTCTCCTAAGACTTTGTTCAACATAAACAGCTGTTTTTTATCACAAGGTCAAAAAAATTATTGTTAACCAACAGGTACGTTCACATTACCAGCCTGTAGTAAGTCAGTTCAAAATTTTAATCCTAATGTGACCAAGTTTTTTTATTTATTTATTTATTTTAGATTTGTCTGAAAGCGCAGATCTGTTGTTCTTCAGACTGGATCTGAGTCACTTACATATACCGACATAAATCAGATATATTTCCGATACATGGTCATGTGACTTGAAAGGGACTGGTCAGATCACAATTCATGCAGCTTTTTGCCTCTGCGCAGACGAAGGGCAAACACATGCACATTTAGAGTGTTCCAACTAGAGAGGACTGTGCATTCAAGCAGACATCTTACGAGCTGATGAAAAGTCACCTGACTCACTGATGTTAGTCAGATCCAGGATTCATAGCTAATAGCAATAGCATAGCAATAGCTGCTAAAACAGCTAAAGCGATGCGTCTGGACATCTGGACCTTCTACTAACAGATAAAGCCGACTAACTGCTCACCGTCCTCAATCTCAAGCAGATTTTTTGCTGAAATTGGGTTCTTTATTTGAAACAAACGAGTGTTCGCTCTGACTCATGATGTGTTTTAACCCACATGGCGAGCGGAGACGTATACTATAGATGTGTAAATGCATGTTGTTTCAGAGGACAGATACATCCATGTTAGAGTGAAATAAAAGTCACTTGTAATCATGAGTGTGTACCGCGTCATGACATTCAATTCTGATCTGACCCAAAATAAAATAGAATTGAGCGATGTGAATTGTAACGTGAACGTAACCATAATCATTCGAATGACCAGCTTCTGTTCAGACTTTTCCTAAATCACTTAAAGTATTTGTGTGTGTCTGGAAGGCATGCTGCTTCTTATGGCTTTTTAAAAAAGAACAGCGTGTACACAGTGAGGGTCAGTCACACTGCTGCCCCATGATTTGATCCTAAGTTCATCCTGTTTTTCCAGGGTTTGCCTTGGTTTCCTCCATTCACATGCATCATGATCGTTTAACTTCGAGAAACCTACAGTACCACTGAGCCAAAAAAAAAAGAAGTGTATTTAGCATCTGAGAATATTAACTTTCTTCACTTAACTTTACCTTCAATAAACAACAGTGTTAGCCAACCTGTCAATAATATGAGAAATAATGATTATGATAAACAGCAGTTAAAACAGATGATTTCTGGTTTGGTGAGAAGATGAACAGAAGCTTAACCAGAGTTATCGTTATGTGATAGTTTCAAGCATGAAGGAATGACACCTCTGCCCTGGTTTTACAGTTTCCTCCCACTGACTAACAAACGGCTTTAAAATGGCTTGTGTAATAATTTGGTCGTATGTGTGAGAGTGTGTGTGAATGTGTCTATGTTTGTGGTGAATTCCACAAAGTCTGTCACTGAACCACAGATTTAGCCCAAAATCTGCAACGCTGCAACCACACGTGGGAACACCAGACGTCAGCAAGCAGCCAAAATCATGAAGTCAGAAGCAGCAACACAGAACGACAATGCAAAACCACCACCTACTGGACGGGAGTGAGGATTAGAGAAGAATTTCAGTTTCTATTTCATGATTACATTTAGATCCATTTAACTACTGAGACCATGGCACCCATGGTGGAACACCTCCCAGTGTTTTGGGAGCAAAAATATTGGGAGAGATAGTTTTAAAGTAAACCTGGCTGTTTTTATGGCTGATACCATCAAAGGGTCGCTACAGCGGATAACACACAACTTGGCACAGATTTTACACCAGATGTCCATCCTGACGCAACCCTCCTGTTATATCCGGGCTTGGGACCAGCGTGGTATCCAGTGTCTGAGTCACTGGCTGAGAATAGAACCCAGGCCGTGACATGGCAGGCGAGACACCTGCGACTGAATCCAATGCCCTGAGAGTTATAAAGTAAATAACACTTAATATTTTAGTTTCTTGCATCAACCTATTGTATCTTTTTTTCTTTTTTGCTACTTTTCCAGCCATGTGCCACATCTTTCAGTGTTAGTCTGTCATTGTGGTTAACAGGATATAAAAAAGCTGGCTTAAAATGGGTTTAAGGTCTGGTGGTTGACTTGGCCAGACTACTACAGTAATTTGTTATTTCGGCAGTGTGTTTATGGTTATTGTCCTGCTGGACGATAATGTTCCTCCCAATTAGATTTATGTCTCTGTAGATTTTCAGACAGAATGTTTCTGTTGAATTCTGAATTTATTCTGCCATCACGGATTACATCATCAGCTTGTTCCAGAAGTAGCTGTGCAAGCCCAAACCATGACCTTACGTTCATCACACTTTGGTACACATTAAATCTTAATTCACATGCAGGTTTTGACGTGAAACCCCAAGGTAGAAAAGATAATATAGAGGTGCTTCTGAATAAGTTAGAAAGTTGATTTATTTCAGTAAGTCAATTCAAAAAGTGAAACTCATACTGTATATTGTACAGATTCATTACACACAGACTGAAATAATTTAAGCGTTTATTTCTTTTAATTTTTATGATTATGTCTTGCAGCTAATATAAACCCAAGAAAATTAGAATATTATTTAAGACCAATTAAAAAAAATGTAACACAAATGTTGCAATACTGAAAAGTATGAACATGTACAGTACAGCACTACAACACATAGGTTAGGGCAGTGGAGGTGCTATGGAAACCCAGATAGCTCTCAGAGCGGTAAAAATAATAGCGATAAAATAAATAAATAAATAAATAAATAAATAAATAAATAAAGTTTTTAATGATATTCTAATTTATTGAGAAGCACTAAGCGAACATGAAGACAATATTAATTAACATGTTTCGTTATTCACTCTCCTTTTTTGCTATTTTAGGTCTGTTATGTATGTATTTATTTATTCCTGATTTTGTTTTGGGTGGAGAATTGTCAGTGCAGTTATATTTCTCATTTGAGATAAAATAGAATATTTAAATGTGTGTGTGAGTGTGTGCGCGGGAGTGAACACCTACAGTAGCAAGGAGTGCGGCTCTTTGGCATCCTCCACTGGGATTCCTGGAGATCACACTTTAATACACTTTACTGCATTACACAACTCTCGTAACAAATATTTATCCTTTCCACCCCCTTTCTTTATTTTTTTAAATTAATGTTTGTTCACATACACAGTAGGCCTACTTGTGCAATTTATTAATTTCTTCTTCTGTAAAATATGCATTTAAAAAATTAAAAAAGACACTTTTAAACATGAAAGTATTATATTGAACATGAAAAAAAAACAATGAAACAAAAAAAAAATCATTTGCTTTAGTTTTTAACTCATAAGTTGTCCTTGGGTCCACATTTATATAAATATGTAAGGTGGCATTGCATTCAATGTGCACTGGATCTGGAAACCCAGAGAAGATATTTATTCCTTCAATGAGTCTTACAGCCAGTACATACAGTACATGTACAGTACGTGTATAAATAAGTACTTGTATAGTGTGTCATATATTAACATAAAAGCGTTCTTACACTTGAACACTGTGTTTTTGGCAAAATTCACATAACGAATGCATAATTTCATCAATAATGTTACCAATCAGCTAGAATCAGTGATGAGATAAGATCGGTCTTTTGGTTATATAATTAAGTTTGCCAAGTGAACAGGATTTCCCTTACTATGACCTAGGAATTATAACAGAATAGGAAAGATATTAAATTGTGTATAGTGAAAACACCTGATGGTCAGTCAAGACTAGAAAAATAGTACATTTAAATATATATACTGTACAGCTCTGGAAAAATAGGAGCCCACTGCAATTTACTCCTGTATCAAATCTCTGGAATGTCATCAAGAGAAAGATGGAGGGTCACAAACCTGAGCCGTTTGCTTTTTTTTACTAAAAGAGTGGTATAAAGTTACCCAACTGCAATGGGAAAAACTGGTTGAGAGCCTTAATGCATGAAAGCTGTAATTGCAAATCGTGGTTATTCCAGCAAATACTGATTTCTTTATGTTATTTAGCCAAAGCATTAACACAATTCGTTTACAAATGATTTGCATTTTTTGTTTTATTTGAGTTATTAAAGCTCTGCAAATACTGTACGATCTTGGGTTATTTTGATGTGTTGTGATGATGTCGTTTCCTTTAAATATACACTCTAAATAACAATAGTTATATTTTGAATTTAGGGGAAATATTGTCAGCAGTTCACAAAAAAAATGAAACAAAACTGTTCATCTCATCAGCACATACAGCTGAAAGAAAAAACAAATATACTGTAAGAAACTATAAGAAGAATTTTTTTTTCTTTCAGTGAAGTTAAAGATGTGTAAAAGGTTAGGAATGTGCACATGTGCAAAGGATGAAGCTCAACCAGCTAAACCCTTTCAAAGTTATTCAAAACAGAAGGTGCTGCAGTGCTCGGTTAATAGTTAAACAATTCAGAGTATTTCGGAGGGTAGTATGACAGCGGGAAAGATGGCAGCTGAGTTTCAGGAGAAGCAGACAAAAGGATGATCATCGCAAGAGACATCAGGCCTCCCAGAATCTGTAGTGAGAAGGGAGGGGTGGGGGTGACATGATAGTGAATTTTTTTTTTTTTTTTTGAGAAAACAGTCATGATCGCATAAGAATGGCTAAATTCACGTATATACTGTAGATATATTCACCGATCAGCCATAACATTATATGCAAAACATTGTGACCAGTATTGTGTAGGCTCTCCTCATGCAAACAGAACAACTCTGACTCCACAAGACCTCTGAGGGTGTGCTGTAGTGTCTGGCACCAGGACGTTGGCAGTGGATATTTTGTGTGCTGTGGGTTGCAGCTTGGGTGATCAATCAGATTCGGATCTGGGGAGTTTCGAGGTCGGTTGGTAGCCATGGGCTCTTTACCTGTTGCACTCTGTGCGCGGTGGGCTGTGGTGCGCTTGGTGTTCTGGTGCCTTTCTATCTTGGCCAGCATTGACAATTTTGGACATTTTTGATGCATTGGCTTTTTTCATGAGACCGAACAGACTCGACTTTGGTCTCCAACGGGTATGCATGGGCCCTATGTGCCCATGATCCTGTCACTAGTTTATTGTTGTATAGCTGTTAATCAGCGTTAATGTGTAACGCCCAAATCATGGTATTGGTGCTAAAAAGTGTCTCACCAGGCAGGCGTAGGTAAAACAGTTAATTTTCAGATAAAATCTTATAACCCCATTTTTCATATTAATGCTCAATGCTTCTTACCTCCCAAACCATGGTTCATTTTTTGTAAATATGCACACATTTTTATCAGATAAAAAGACTTTTTTCATTTGCTAAATACAATTTTATACTGTTTTATGTAGTGTCCATAACTTTTTTTTCGAAATCAAATATTTCAATGATCTTAATTGCCAAACAGATGAAACTTGGCCAATTTAGATTTCAAATGAAAAGACATGAACATGAAAAAGTATATTATTCAAGAATGCAAAATTCTTAAGATATTGCAACATGGTTACAGACACTACATAAAAATTCTCAACTTTGCACGGAATACCAAATCTTAAGCAACGATTTGTACAGGTCATATGCTTCTACAATCCAATTTTAGTATCAATACTCTCAAAAAGAAATATAAATAATTTACATTTACATTTAAATGAGACAGTAGTAGCCATTTTTGCGGTACTGTACATATAAAATCATCTCTCTAAAATGGCTGAAGTTGGCAACCTGAAATTTTTAGCGAAGCAAGATTGGTCACTTCCATGTTGTATAAACTTCAGAAGTAGCTTCTTTGACCACACAAATTTCCTGCATTATAAGGATAACATATTTTCTGTACTAATTTAGTGTTTTCCCTATTATTTCAACTATATTATTTGTTTGTTTATCCAGATTATCTGCTAATTATTGTGTGAATGGCTGCTTATTGTCCTGAAATAAATCAGTAAAAACAATTCAATAAATACAAGCAGAACACTAACACACTAAGGAAACTGTATTTCTCCATCTGTTTCATAAACCACTTTAATGGAGTTTGTTTTAATAACGACTCTAAATCTGCTTATCATTTCAACATGGTTCCTATGGCTTCAGTTATCAGGAAATCTGTGGCAGGAAATTATTATGGCACGCGGATAACAAGAGGAAAGATAGAATATGCACACAGCTATTGTAATCTGGTGGCCTTTTCCCTTTTTTCACCATTCTCAGGGCATTTCTAGTCTGGGGGTCATTTTTCAAGGATCCTTATGAAATCTGCTACAACACAATTTTAGGTTTATACATGTAACAGCTTTTACGCCGAGACCTTGCTATAAGGAAGAGGCCACATTACTGTACATCTTTAATATTGAAATAAAGGCATGTTTGCTTTTTGATAAATACCCCGGGGTTGTTATTATACAGGAAAGTGCAATGTACTCACAGCAAGAGCTGGGAGGCTGAAAAGCACAGCCATCAGGAAGACCATTGCGTATTCTGTAAGAATGGGCCCACATTTCTAAATTCAGATGGGAAAAAGACATAACATTAAAGACTCCAGATTGCAAATACATAAGTAAATAAGTAACAGTCCCACCTTAGACCAGACACTTCGGCTGGACACCTACAGTATATAAACAATGAATAATGAAAATTAATACTTTTGCTCTCTGAGCTGAATTAGAAAACGCATAACTGAACCAGTTAAATTATAGGATGGAGGAACGAGCTGAGGTTACCGTCTCACACGCGTCGTCTGCATTTTTGTTCACACAGTTACATGAGTCAGGAACTTCATCCCGCCAGTCCCTGGAGCCGTTAAAGAGTCCGCAGCAGTGCAGCTAATTACCCACAAGGAAAATATATTTCAAATGCAAGTAGAACAGCGTATTGTACATCCGTATTTAAAACTGAGAAGGAATAAATAGAGGAAAGGATGGATAGTTCATTTACATGCTCTTGAAAACGGCTTAATTCTTGCTTCTGATCTTCGGTCCTCATCATTTCTTGTTTGATGTATTCACCGATAAGTGATCTCATCTGAGGGGAATACAAAAAGAAAACATTTAAGCCTCGCGAACTTAGAGAGAACAAACAATTACAATAAAGAGAAAAATTCACATCACAGCCACAGCTGGATAACTGTATAACTGTACTTTGTCTAAGTGTTTATGATGCAAGCATTATTCTGAGCAAAAGAAAATGAAGGCATAACTAAAGTTAAGCTGTAGTACCTCTGTGTGATTGAGTGCTAGCTGAATTGTGATACACAACATGCTAGCAGTCACCAAACACATAATGATGAAAAACTGTAAAGAGAGAATTTGATGTTATAAATCTTTCACAGTAAAAGTTCTACAAAGAAAACTGCATGCATACGATGAAAGCAAAGGTCGTGTTGGTGTGAGCATGTTCGGTACCAGTCTCATGCCACTTGTCTCTCAGGTTGTGCTTTCCACTACAGTTAACCTTTTTAGCTCTATTTGTTCTACTTGTGGCATCTAGTGGCTGTCAATTCATTTCCTGGATCAGTAAATTACATTTTTCATCCATTCCCACATTATCATGTCCCACGTTACAACGCTTTACATTTTATTCTAAGCTAGATTCAGTGGAGTGCATGTACAGTATCAAAGATCCCTTAAACAATACATTTTCACCTTCCTTTCCTACACACTCACCACAATCAGTGTGCACTTGCTCTCTTTGTGTGCGCCATAAGCTCCCAGAACCGCAATGCAGAAAACGATGGAGCCGCTCACATACAATGCGATCGCTCCAGTCCTGGCATTCACCTGAAAAGGAGAAAAGAAAAAATATATTTATTGTTAAACATGGACCAACCAAACATGTAGGGAGTGGCGCATGTGGTGGAACCTGGGCAAGTTTTCACTTCTTACAGTAATAATTCATTTTTTTTTTTGTTTTTTTTTTTGTTTAGAGCATATGAAGCTTAAATAGCCCAATATTTTATGGTGTTCACCACATGGACAATCTACAAGCTTATATAGTGTACTATTCGATGCTTCAAATGGTAGAAATATAACAAGCCATATTTCAGTTTTTACTAGTAATTTACCAACTATATTTTCATCTTAGTAATTTAACTATAAAAATTTTTTTACTAGTAATTTTTTATGCTACACCTTTTTCTTTAAATGTAACTATTTAAAATATTTACTACATATTTTGTTCCTAGTAATTTAGCTACTACTCATTTATACAGTACTAGTAATTTAACCACTAATTCATTACATTATTAATTTAACAACTATACTTTTCAACTAATAATTTATCTACTACATTTTACTAGTGACTATACTACTACAAACTTTTACTAGTAATTTAACTACTGCAATTTTACTAGTTACAACTTATTGTAACTACGTTTTTACTTTTGTAACAATTTTTTTCTAATCATTAACCCCATATTGATTTTACTAATAATTTAATTGCTACAATTTTTACTAGCAATTTAACCACTACATTTTCTATTTAATAATTTTAACACTACAAAGTTTTATTGCTAATTTAACCAATATGCTTTTTTACTAATAATTGTGCTAGTACCATTTTACTAGTAATTGAATGACCACAATACAGGGTAATTTAAAAAGAATGAACCAATTTCACTATAAAATATTTTATTAAGGAAAAGTAATACAAAACTCCAGCCAAGTCACAAGTATTCTACTCACAATCAACTTTTATTTCCTGTCTTACAAGTGTTCAGTGTGACCATCACCTGCAGCACAGGCAACATCAGTATGATAAGAGAATATTCCTCTTGGTTCCTCTTGGTCCACTGAGTTGATCGCTGTTGTTATTGCCCCCCTGTGGCAGCCATTCAAAACTTAACTCCTTTTTCAAATGGTCACTGACTTATTCCATAACGATGCTTGAGAACTGAAGCAATTAGTCATGAAATCAGTTCATTCTTTTTGAATTACCCTGTACTGCTAATAATTTAACTACTGCATTTTTACTAGCAATTTAATGAGTTATAAACAAGTTTTTAAAAAGTGATTTGCTTATCACCAACCATTCCAGACCTTTCACCTTGAATATAAATCAGATTCGGATCTTTAAATATTAAGCTTGAAAAGCCTCTTTCAATAGAAACAGCAAATTCATATGACGTTAAACTAAAAATAAACACATTATTACGAGTGACATCGACAAAGTCATTACCTTCTGTCCGGAATCAGCGGCTACCTTCAAATGAACCTGGAAATAAGAAATGAAACGGTCGCACAAATGTTTTAGTGTTTTCATTTTTCAAATTCTAATTTTATTTGTCACATACACAGTCATACACAGTACGATATGCAGTGAAATGCTTAGACGACCGTTTGTGACCTTAAAAAAAGATTATCAATAAAAATAAATATGGAATAAAATAAGAAATAAAATATAGAAAAAACTTTAGCTATGGAAAATATTGCTATATTATTACAATATTACAACTAATTTAACTACTAAAGTTTTACTAGCAATTTAACGACTATACAGTTTCACTAGTTATTTAACTACTACACGTTTTCCTAAAAATTTAACTACTATACACTTCTAATAGTAACTTAACTACAGTACAGTAATATGTTATTGGTGTTTTTTTGTCCCTCAAATGGCCACCACAGCAGACTGTCCGATCAACACACAACTTGGCACAGTTTTTAAAAGAAGCTTGTATATGTGACTAATTTTACCAACCTGATTCAATTCCATTCACACAGTACAGGGAGGAAAACTATTGTCGATGATTAATAATAGATTCAGGTTCTTACCTTATTGGCATATTGCTGTGTGTTCACACCCAATGCAATACTGACAATTCCAAAGATCTAAAAATTTAAAAGGAATGTGGCTAAATAAATAAACAAATGAATAAATAAGCCAGATCAAGGCATACCAATTAACTTACTTAAAAAATCTTGTTTTTAAAATAGACCTCGCAACCAGCATGTAAATAAAAGCAAATATAAATAGAAACTTACTGCAAAAAGACAGTTAAAGAAGACAAAGGTGCTCTTAAAACACCGGCTGATCTTCACCATGATCGCAGACGGTCTACTCGTGGCAAAATACAGAGCTTTAATACAGCAACTATCACAGTACTGAAGCAAGACAGCGGAGAACTGTTGCCCAAAGTCAGACTGGAGGAGGAGCTTAGAGCTAAAAAAGGAAGAGGTGGAAAAAAAATGCAGGTGAGCATATAATCTTCATGTCAAAAAGTTTTCACACTATGACAAAAGCGAAACCATTTATAGTGTTCTGTATAAAGCACAATTGAACTTGTCAACTTTATAAAGCAGAACAGATTGCAACAGCACAGCCTTACACACCACAAAGGGTGGAGTTATTATTATTATTATTATTATTATTATTATTATTATTATTAACATCTGCTCTCGCACGGCCATAAACGTATCAGCCATCACAATAAAACCATTAACATTAACACAGTGGTTTAGTTCCATTGAAGAGAAACTGTAATCCTACAGCATACAAATCTGTACTTCTAACTACAGTTATGTTCAAAAGTTAGTACCGCCCCTCTTTTAATTCTTTATTTTTATGTGCAAAAACAACCTCAGATGATCAACATATACTTTTTTTTTTTTTTTTACTGTGCCATTATATATTTGACAAAAATTAAGCTAAAAAAGAAAACTAACATGTGGGCAATAGTAAGTACCCCCTTACTGCTTCCACAGGGTTTAAGAGAGTAAGTTGCAGCCAGGTGCTGCTAATCATCAGCCTGTTATTAAATGATCGTCAGCAGGTGTGCAGGTCTCGATAAAAGCAGAAGTTTTTGGCAGTTTGCTGGTCTGGAGCATTCAGGTGTGTGTTAACACAAAGACTAGCGGGAAAGAGCTAGAAGCACCTGTTTCTGCATATCAATCTGGAAAGGGTTATAAAATCATTGCCAATCAATTTGCAACAGTGGGGAAGATCATTCTTTATATTTGGAGATTGTTAAGGAGATCCTGGCGGGGATCCAACGGGAATCCTGCAGCAATGACGATTCTTAAAAGCGCTATATAAATAAACTGCCTTAAATGTATATTTTGTATATATATATATATATATATATATAAACAAGTTTTTAAAAAGTGATTTGCTTATCACCAACCATTCCGGGCCTTTGACTTTGAGTAGACATCAGATTTGGATCTTTGAATATTAAGCTTGAGAAGCCCTGTTCTTTCAATAGTAACAACTAATTCATATTGTATGATGTAAAACTAAAACTAAACACATTATTACCTATAATGCATGAGAAACATTGACAAAGTCATTATCTTCACTCTGGAATCAGTAGCTTTCCTCAAAGGAACCTAGAAATAAGAAATTAATGATGCACAAATGTTTTAATGTTTCAATCACATTGATTAGGTTGATTAGCACACAGGCTTGTATTCAAATAGAGACACCTAATAGAAACTGTATAGCAGTGCAGATATAGCTAGACAGTGTTAGATAATTGACAGGTTTCGCATCCTCAAACATCTGAATTGTGGCCAAGAATGTGAGCTTAATGAGTTTGTTGGGGTTGTTTTGGGGAAGTAATACTTGATAGTGTACTGATATACTGTAAATTTGCCCGAGGATACGTCTATTTAATCATATACACCTACATATATTCAATTAGCTTACAAAACCCAAGCCAGTTTAATCCCAGATGTGTTTTGTTAAGAGTTGTATTTGGATCACTAGAAGGAGTCTCGGGAGTCTCGGGTGTCAGTGAATCAGTGTTTCCTCACATGGGAGGGAGTTTGGTGTTTTCCTTGTGTCCTTACGAGAATTCCTTTTCTCCATATGTTTAAGTGTAGAGACATGACATTGTCGCTTTTCAAGGTTGAGATGTTTGCATAAACATGTGTGTTGTGCAGTTTTTTCTTCTTTGTATATGTGTCTGTACCGCCTAGAAGTCCCCGTCGTTTTTCTTTCTTTTTCATTTTTACCTGTAAGAAATAAACTACGCACTACTAATAGCCTACGAAGAAATTAGTAATTAGTTGGGATTTGAGTTAAAGTTACTCATCTCTTCTCATATCAGGGTTTATTCAGAGAACACCTAGAACAATAGTATCTCCCTACCAAGTAGCAGATGGCACTTAATATAGCTGATCATTATATACTGTATACTTTATGTATCTGAAAAGAGAAAAGAGGCTTACCACAATATTATCCTATTTAAAATACAGCACTGATAATGGAAATCAATCTATATTACAAGTCATATGTTTATCCTTTTGTACCCAGACCCATCTCAGGATTTAATGATACCACTGTCACCTACGCACACTTTCACTGCTTGTGCACTTTAAAAGCATCTACACCTGCGCCTACACCAACCCTGAAGCTGACAAAAGCTCGTCTACGGCTTTTGTAATTTCCTCAGTATGAATTTCCTGTATGGGTTTATTTTTATCAGCGTCAATACCATTAGAATGGAAGAAGATCAAAGATAAAGATGAGTCACACTGAAACTTAAAAGTACCCGCAAGGAACTTTGGTCGCACGTCATGTTGCAAACAAACCACGCATGTGGTAAACAAACCACGCAAGGTCTGAGAGACACCTGCCATATTAGTTTCCTTCCATGTGTTTTTCTAGGCTGGGGTCAAATTGAATTAGTGAATTCTGGTGTTTCAATCAATCAGGCCCCTTATCATCAGTGAAGAGCAATCTTAATGTTCCAGCATACCAAGACATCTTGGACAATTCTATGCTTTTTATTAACTTTGACGCTATAGTTTGGGGAAGGCCATTTTCTATTCCAGCATGACTGGGCCCCAGTGCACAAAGCAAGGACTATAAAGACATGGTTTGAAGAAGAACTTGACACAGGGCCCTGACCTCAACCCCATCAAGCAACTTTGGGATGAACTGGAACAGAGATTGTGAGCCAGGCCTTTTCATCCAACGTCTTTCCAAGCAGAGCAGAAGCTGTTATAGTCGAAAAAGGTGGACCAATTCCATATTGAAGTACACTGTATGTATTTGGATACAGTATGTCGTTGCACATTTAACACCAGTCACATTCAACATCTTAATTGCGTCTAAGTCGTTGCCTCTGAACTATTCATATTGTTCTGTTCACGAGTATCCTGAGCTACAAGCCAACTAGCTTCTAACATAAAGCTGAATCCCAAATCCCTGTCTAACCCCTGATCAAGTAACTACTTGGTATGTGGAACAATGAATTGTACACTCTAAATAGTGCACTAGCTTTCCATTTTACACTATTTGGTATTCAACCCTGAAACTCCAGAAGTTAGCTGAAGAGCTTGAATAAACCTGATTATACATAAGTTCTACGCTGTACATTAAAAAATGTTTTGAGTTTCCTGCTTTTCTTCCTGAAGATCATTTTAAAGGTCTGAGAGACACCTGTCACATTTAAGGCTTGTTTTTTTTTTTTTTTTTTTGCTAAAGCCTAAGTGGAGCAGAGTCACACTGGTAGTCCACAGAATCCCATATTGAGAAGAAAAGCTAGTAATGTTTGTAGCATTGGATGTTTCAAGGAAGACATCTCACACATGCAGCATGAACTGCGTATCTAAATTACCACACAGTTCAACAGTTTCAATATAAGTTACTCTTTAGCATTATGTATTACTGTAAAAGTGAGAGTAAGTGACATCTGGTTTCTAAAGATATCCCCTATCTATGCATGCTACAACTGTAGGTGAACTAAGCATAGGTGAATCATCTATGCCTGTGGGGACCGAAGGCCAGTCCACCAAAAAAAAAGTAGCCAAAGAAAAAGTAAATGATGGCTAAGATAGAAAGACACCAGAACACCCACAGCACAGGGCCAAGAGTTCAAGTGTGTGACCTTATAGCACCAAGAATTTCCAGGTTGCTGAGCCAGGAAGTGTGTGTGTGGGAGGGGGTGGGGATAGGTAGTGGGGGGGTAAGGGGTGTAGTATATTCTCAAGTAATATAAACGCAGGTGAGGGATTTTCCTAGAAATTATTGGTTCCAAAAGAGCTCTATTGAAAGTATCACCACTACTCCAAACCGTTGTGCTTCTGTTCTACATTTCAGAACCACTGAGCTACATATTGGATAAAGTAAGCTACAGTAATTGAAGGTCGATAAACACCAAGTTGCTGTGGTTTTGCTGTGGTGTAAAACTAAAAGAAACTAAGATCAGGTCAATACCAAATGAAAAGTTCCTTTCCCAAAAAACACCCAGGTCCACTCAATCACATAAAACCATGCTGCAAAATTTTTTGATCCATACCAGCATTTCAATTCAAAGGGTGTTCGGAGACTGTTATAATATTTAGTAAGTATACTTAATATTTACTGAAATGTGGCTATTCCTGGACAATGGTATTTCTTTACAAACCTACTCCCTATTTTCCTCTGTTAAGAACAAAGGCGGTAGAGTTTTCATCTACTGTATGTAAACAACTCGTGGTGCTCGGATGTCAGTGTTATGCAGAAATACTGCCCACCAGATATGAGCAGTACTACTGATGCTGAAATTAAGACCGTTCTACCAACCAAGAGAATTTAGTGCTATTTCTATCACAGCTGTTTTGAACCACAAGCGGATACACAAACAGCACTTGGTGTTATTCATGATACTATCAACATGCACAAGACCACAAATTCAGACAATGTTTTTATTATTGCTGGGGACTTTAATCAGTGTAAACTGCGTTCAGTTCTACCAGAATTTCATCAAGACGTCAACATTCCTACTAGAGAACAGAAGACCCTGGAACATGTATATACAAAGATAAAGTGAGCTTACAACAAGAAGTCCCAATGCACAGATGACAATACAATTTTTCTATAACCTACTGAGCTTCCGCACCAGTAGACCTCAACATGTCCACCTCGGAAAACACTCCTCCAGCACCTCACATTGAACACAGGCACTCCTCAGGGTTGTGTGCTCAGCCCAATTCGCCTCTTTTCAAGCATGACTGTTGCTACCCATCCCAACAAATTTCCAAATTTGCAGATGACCCAACATGTATTGGTCTTGTTACAAACAATGATGAGACTGCTTACCAGAAAGAAGTGTATGAACTGGTCACATGGTGTGAGGCTAATAATCTCACACTGAAAATTGGCAAAACCAAGGAGATGGTTTTGGACATGAGGAGAAGTGAATGTGTCTATCAGCCTCTACTGATCAGAGATGCTGTGGACAGAACAATCAGACTCCAGAACAGTCTACAGTATATCCCCAGGCCATTACACTAATAAATAGTCAAAACCCAGTACCACTACAACCTGTATCATCAGGGGAAATTCCATCCGTTCAATCGTGCTCTGTACTTTTACTGCAGAAACATTTACATTTAGGCATTTGGCGGATGCTCTTATCCAGAGCGACTTACAAAAAGTGCTTAGAGGATTCATAGGATTGATACTTACACTGGGTTACTAGGTGACTAGCTATATTGGATATATTAAATTGGATAATAATCCCAGTACTGAAGAAACAAACACCTCGAGTCAACGTTTAAAGATCATCTAGAGGACATCTACAGGAAGTTCATTCCACCACCTAGGTGCCAGAACAGAAAAGAGTCTGCATGAATGTTTTCCTTGATCCCTGTGAGATGGTGGGACCAGGCGAGCAGTGTGGTGTGATTAGAGCTGGGAGTTAAGTGGGGGCTTGGCCGTTTTTTATTTTGTTAAAAAACATAACCAGTCTTGTAACGGCAAGCCAGTGCATGGAGCGGAGAAGTGCGTGGTGTGGAGAAGGTTGAAAACAAGACGTGCAGCTGCATTCTGGATCAGCTGCAGAGGACGAATGGTGTACAGAGGCAGACCTGCCAGGAATGAGTTGAAGTAGTCCATTCTTGAAATAGCAAGGTACTGAACAAGCTCCTGAGTAGAAAGAAATGGAAGGATTCTTCTGATGTTGTAAAGAAGAAACCGACAAGAGCGAGTAAGCTAGGCAACTGGAAAATGACAGATGATTGACTGCAGTTTTCCCGAGATTGTGGGCAGTGACTGGAGACGTGATCTGATTGCTGTTCAGGGACATCACAAGGTCTTGACTGGAGATGAGTCGCCAGGAATGAACAGCAATTTGGTTTTACATTAGATTGAGCTTCAGCTAATGAACTGCCATCCAGAATGAGATGTCTGCCAAACATGCTGAGATCCGGGTTAAAACCTGAGTGTCTAAGGGAGAAAATGAGAGAATAAGTTGCATGTCATCTGCATAACAATGGTATGAAAAGCCACGCAATGATATGATTTTTCCAAGAGACAATATGGAGGGAGAACAGAAGAGGACCAAGTATTGAACCCCTTTGGGACACCAGTATAGAGTCTGCGTTGGGCAGATGTGTATCCCCTCCATGTCACTTCATACGACCTATCTTTTAGGTAAGAAGCAAACCATTGCCACGCTGTTCCACAGATTCCAAGGCTTGTAAGAATAGATAACAGAATCTTGTGGTTCACTGAATCTTGTGGTTCAGCTGATTTAGCTTCTTAGTGACTGATAGAATGGCAGTGTCTGTGGAATGTACAACTTTGAATCTGGATTGGTTGGGATCATTAATTAAATTAAATTTTATTTGTACAGCACTTTTAAAAATTGTAATTGTCGCAAAGCAACTTTACACAATCAAAAGAATTATGGTAGTTTGTATGAAATGTGAATGTGTATGAAACAAAATCATAAGATTGTCCTTGATGAGCAAGCCGAGGGCAACAGTGACACTGCCAAAGAAAAACTTTTTTTTTTTTGGGGAACCAGGGAACCCGGGAACCCATCCTCATTTCTGTGATAACATATAGCAGGGATTGATCTGCAGTAATATACTGTGTGTTAGAAGGCTGGAAGTTCAATATAACAACTGATAATTATTGGAGGCTCAGGTAGACTTGTAGGTAATACCAGTCCTGAACTGTCGAGCGACTGCAGTCACTACAAGTACCCAATAAAGTTGTTCTGTGAGAGATAAAATGTTCACTTATAACAGATAATTAGGTAGAATTCAATTCAAACACTGGACTTTACACTGACACTTTATCACTACTTGACACTTTAAAATGGTCACTTTATTATTACTTGCAATTCAGTGCAAGTTTATTTGTATAGCACATTTCATACACAATGGTAATTCAAAGTGCTTTAAATAAAAGAGAAGAAAATAATCCTAAAATAAAATAGAAAGTAATAGCAATAAAACTTTTAAAATGATCTAAAATTTGATCTAAAATAAAAATAAAAACTATTAATACTAATAAATAAAACAATTGAAAATTTAATTTAGAATCAAAATAAAACAGTTAAAAATATAAGATAAACCTAAAATACAGTGCAGTCAGTTTGGATGTACAGTCATGGCCAAAAGTTTTGGGAATTACATAAATATTGGAAATTGGAAAAGTTGCTACTTAAGTTTTTATAATAGCAATTTGCATATACTCCAGAATGTTATGAAGAGTGATCAGATGAATTGCATAGTCCTTCTTTGCCATGAAAATTAACTTAATCCCGAAAAAAACTTTCCACTGCATTTCATTGCTGTCATTAAAGGACCTGCTGAGATCATTTCAGTAATTGTCTTGTTAACTCAGGTGAGAATGTTGACGAGCACAAGGCTGGAGATCATTATGTCAGGCTGATTGGGTTAGAATTGCAGACTTGACATGTTAAAAGGAGGGTGATGCTTGAAATCATTGTTCTTTCATTGTTAACCATGGTGACCTGCAAAGAAACGCGTGCAGCCATCATTGCATTGCATAGAAATAGCTTCACAGGTAAGGATATTGTGGCTACTAAGATTGCACCTAAATCAACAATTTATAGGATCATCAAGAACTTCAAGGAAAGAGGTTCAATTCTTGCTAAGAAGGCTTCAGGGCGTCCAAGAAAGTCCAGCAAGTGCCAGGATCGTCTCCTAAAGAGGATTTAGCTGTGGGATCGGAGTGCCACCAGTGCAGAGCTGCTCAGGAATGGCAGCAGGCAGGTGTGAGCGCATCTGCACACACAGTGAGGCGAAGACTTTTGGAAGATGGCCTGGTGTCAAGAAGGGCAGCAAAGAAGCCACCTCTCTCCAAAAAAAACATCAGGGACAGATTGATCTTCTGCAAAAAGTATAGCGAATGGACTGCTGAGGACTGGGGCAAAGTCATATTCTCGGATGAAGCCTCTTTCCGATTGTTTGGGGCATCTGGAAAAAGGCTTGTCCGGAGAAGAAAAGGTGACGCTACCATCAGTCCTGTGTCATGCCAACAGTAAAGCATCCTGAGACCATTCATGTGTGGGGTTGCTCCTCATCCAAGGGAGTGGGCTCACTCACAATGTTGCCCAAAAACACAGCCATGAATAAAGAATGGTACCAAAACATCCTCCAACAGCAACTTCTTCCAACAATCCAACAACAGTTTGGTGAAGAACAATGCATTTTCCAGCACGATGGAGCACCGTGCCATAAGGCAAAAGTGATAACTAAGTGGCTCGGGGACCAAAACGTTGAAATTTTGGGTCCATGGCCAGGAAACTCCCCAGATTTTAATCCCATTGAGAACTTGTGGTCAATCCTCAAGAGGCGGGTGGACAAACAAAAACCCACTAATTCTGACAAACTCCAAGAAATTATTATGAAAGAATGGGTTGCTATAAGTCAGGATTTGGCCCAGAAGTTGATTGAGAGCAGCCCAGTCGAATTGCAGAGGTCCTGAAAAAGAAGGGTCAACACTGCAAATACTGACTCTTTGCATAAATGTCATGTAATTGTCGATAAAAGCCTTTGAAACGTATGAAGAGCTTGTAACTATATTACAGTACATCACAGAAACAACTGAAACAAAGATCTAAAAGCAGTTTAGCAAATTGGCCACCAGGCTGGTCAAATTAGCCATAAGACCTCCAACACTAGATTGGCCAGTGGCCAAATTAATAAACATGTTCAATTTATTGACTATAAATTGAAAGAGTAAACTTATTGAGGCATGGGAGACACACATCAAGCAATTTTTTTTATTATTATCAATTTTAAACTTAACAGCAATGTAGCAATCTGAAAAAGTTAGTTAGTTCTGGCCATGATCGAAAGAGGACACACTGCATCAAAACCCATCATGCACAAGACACGGCAAGCAAAGAGTTCAAGGTTGTTGACCCAGACATGTCTCTTGTGGAGTCATATCTCGAGGGATCAGAGCTGCCTGGGTGGCAAAATGTTTTAAATGTTTTTAAAGTTCATTTCATAAAATAATTCATTCATGCCTGTCTGTGTGGTAGAAATCATTTGTTTTAGCCAGTACGATAATACAATTTAGATACATCACGATAAACAATAATGTCAAGATTCGGAAAAAAAAAAACTGTTAGTGGTTTACCAGTGAACGCCAGGACCTATAAAACCACAGAGAGAAAGGATCTAAATCAGTGATTATGTAGTCGACTGTACTGACCACTAGATGTCAGTATAACAAGCCCTTAAACTAAGCTTCATGAAATAGAACCTTTTGGTGAAACTACTGGTTAGAATGACTCTGCAAATGAGGCTTCAACTCATCATCACTAGTTCCAGTAAAGAAAAGATTACAATGCAGCAAAGGACATACTGTATTATGATAAACAAAATGAGCAGCCCATCTCTCATACCTTCTGGTCAGTTGGCAGCAAGACCATTGGCGGCATGACCAGGTGCTCAAGACCTGGCAGATGCTCCTGCCAGGAGCATCCGCAGTGCCCTTATAAGCAGACCATGAGGTTCATTAGAGCAGGTGAGAATCCTGTTCACAGCCCAAGATTGGCAACTGCTGGTGGACTTAAACAAACAACTATATTCCCCCAGCATGGTGCCCAAACACTCTTGAGACCAGACATTGTGCTGGTGTCAGAAGCAACAAAGAAGATAATTACGCTGGATCTCACATAGGAGAACATAGAGGCTGCAAAGAAGGCCTTGAGGTGGCTATGGATTAAGAGAGGAGATCCGTGGATTTGTACTGCTAGGGTACAAGCTGAGGTCTGATTAGCCTCAGCTGGGGCGCCTGAGTGAGTGTGTGTGATATTGAAAGACCCGAAAAACCCAATGAACTCAGGATACATCACTGATGATGTCTCTAGCTAGGCATTTCTAGCAGTAGATGTTTCATTATATAAGTGCATCTGGATAGACCAGGGACTACAAGGAAAGGCTGGTTGACAACCGAGAACAGTTCGGTGACATCTGGAAAGACAGATGGCAGCGTGGAAAGATGGCTAACAGAGCAGTGAGGGTTAGCACCCCGAGAGAAAGGGCCCAAGTTTGCTACGGACAAAAGTAAAAACTGTAGGGAAGCCTGAGAGAGGGGGAGGATAAGTGCCGCACCTGGAGATATTAAAGGCTAACAACTAATAGCACTGGACAAACAACAATGAACAGTAAGTGTTGTTGGGGTAAGGTGTGTAAGAATGAGAGAGGCATCAAGATTCATCAGGCAAGGAAGGTGCCACAGTGCTCAGGGCCTTCACGTGGTGCAAGCAGTCCCTCCAGGCAGGAAGTCATTGAAAAGAAGGATCAGGTGGCCCCGGGTCTACAAAACCACAGTGTGGCAGAAATTCGACAAGGATGTAGATCAAGTACTTGAGACTACTGCCAAAGGGGATGATGAGAAGAGGTTACAACCTATGACAACTATCCTAGTGAGTATGGCTGCTAAAATATTTTGGGTGGAAGAGGAAAGGCCACACACGAGACCTTAGACCAAGAATAAAAGTGCAGTTAAGATCCAGAACATCAGGAAGGAATTAAAAGCCTTTAGAAAGCAGTATAAATTGGAAAGGGAGGAAGAGTGGGCACCGGTCCGTTTGTAGAGCAGAACAGCACAGAAAACCGCACAGAGAGAGGTCTAGGAGAAGGACAGCCTTCATTAAATATCCTTTTTTGTTCACTAGAGCTTGGGCAGAAACATAGTGGTCATCTAGCTTGCGCAAAGGAGGGGATTGATGAGTACTTCCATTACATTTTGAATGATCCCAACAGAGACCAAGGATTAGGTCAATGTAATGACATCATAAAGCCCCAACAACCAGTGCAGCCCTTTGACCTGAGGGGACCCCTATTAAGAGAAATCCAGGAGGTTGTGAAAAGAGCGAGAGCTCCTGGTCCAGATCATTATGCCTCATAATAAGGCTTGCTGCTGTGTTTAATCATTTATGTTGTTAAATTAGTATTTATTCCATCAACTATACTCTTATGAAACTTCCCTAGGAGCACTGTTGAAATATTTTAGATATTAGTGGGGCGCAACCAACTGTTATGTTGTGCGAATAATCAAGCATTGACAATAATCTATCATATTATTGAAATGCAGTCTTGGCCTGAAGCTACTGTAAGAACAAGTAATTTGTGATTTTAACTAGCGCAGTTTCTGTACTATGATGGAGCCTGAAACCTGACTGAAATTCTTTATAAGATATTGGTAATGTGCAGTGGAAACGCAGCAGAACCGCAGAGGTCTCGGTTTCTTTGGTTGGGGTCGCGGATTGTGCACCACAGCTGATCATCCAATTCGCACAACAACTTGGCACGGGTTTTACGCTGGATGCCTTTCATGACATACCTCTCCCATTTTTATCTGGGCTTGGGACCGGCATTCATCCAGTGGCTGGGGTTGGACACCTTCCACATGATAGTCGAGAGACCTACATTACCACTTAGCCAGTAATGCCCCTAGTTGTATGACATAAAAAAAGTAAAGTGTAATTAGCATCAGTAATTAAGTGATTAACATTATATAGATAACATATTTGAAAAGATGCCATATTTGTTTTTATTTTGTTGGTTTGCTGTGTGATTTTTGTCCTTTCCATTGCTATCGAAGTATTGTGGTTTGTGGATTTTTACTTGGCAAACTGTGTAAGAGTTTTATTTTAGAAATCATTTTAGATTATTTGTGTGAAATAAAGCAGTACTGGATGGGAGTGATGATTAGAGAAGCACTCCGCATGGCAACCATCCTTCAAAAAAAACAAAACTACGACAGCAGGTCAGTGCCCAATGAAATCGAAGTGGGTACGCTTTTCCATTAACATCAAGATGACTGACTGCCTTGAGTACTGGCACTCTTCTCAGGTTTGGTTTAAAATTAGCCTGCAAAATGTGTGTTTGAAAAAAAAACATGAAGCTCATCTCAAACAATCTCAAATTGTTTTCACCTGCCTACATCAGTGTAGGCTCACAAAATCAAACAAAGCCACCCAATTTGGTTGAAACCCAATTAATCTGGCATCAAAGCTGCACTGTAACCCTTACCAAGATAAAATGCTGACTGAAGATGAATGAATGAAAAATCTGATTGCTTATATTTCCTCAAATGATAGCAGCATTTAGATAGTGATACATTTTATTTTAAACATTTACTCACCCATTAGACAGAAACTTTTATTCAACTTGACTAACAAATGAAGCGAGATATAGTCCAAGTATTTAAGTATGCTTTGTTTATAAGGACTGTACATGATTGCCCATATTAAGTCCACTGTGGTAAACTCACCACCTTGAGATCACTAAAATCACTGATCACTTCCCTTCAGACTTACATGATTAAAAATACAAAGCTGAATTTGCTACTATTAAATTTGACTTGATAAACGAGCGAGTCTTGATATATGATTATCATGATGTGGCATCTTGAGTATCATGTGCGGTTCTTGTTTTGACGCAGAGTGTCATGTTATGACAACTGAGCAAGTGGTTCTTCTCTCTCTTGCGTTGTGGAATTGTTTGGAAAGCTTGTGTGGGGGAGTCTCTATTCGGTAAACTAGGGTGTGTATGTGAAGTCGTCCGACACAGCAGCCCCTGTCTTTCCCAACCCAAGCTAGTGGGTGTGTGTGTGCCCGTGTGTTTGTGTGTGTACACATGCTTGGTTGAGTGAGAGTCTATCGGTAAACTGGTGTGTGTTTGCACATGCGGGTATGTGTGAAAGTCATCCTCTTTCCTCCCTCCCCCCACCCCTTCCTCCTCTCCTCTCTCAGGTCTCACGCACTATAGCAACGATTCTTTCCAAAAGGTAAAGTGCAGGTTAATTTGTTTTATCTTTACTTTTTATTTTTTATTAACTATTTTTATATGAATAGTTTTTGGGTTGTGGAACAATTCAAGGAAATTTGCTTTGATATACAGTATAGTGTTTTGATTATACAATCATGCTTTTTGAGTGACTGCAAGACATCTGCAACTTAACCATCAATGTGCTCGGAGTTTTAAAGTAAATAACACTTAATATTTGGTTGAATAGTCCTTGCTTGCATCAAACTGTCATATGCATTTCATATGCTTTTCTTTACAGCTTTTTATAATGTTTATGTTATCCACTGATTATGTATTTCTTGGCCAACAGATTCAATCTCTGGTTGTTAGTACACCAATGGTTTCTTTCTTCTTCTAGGACATCTGACATTGTATCAGCAAGACTGATTTTTTTCTGATTTTTTTCTCAGCCTCAGTACGACTTTTCTCCTGTAGACAGCTCTATATGGGCTTTATGTTGGCTTTATCCTTTTTAACAAAAGGATAAGGTGACAAAACAAAAGGTTTTGAAATGAAATCCCAAAAGAAGTCCAGCAGAACCTCAGCATGCAAATTCGTTTGGGATGCGAGTTCTTATGGTGAAAATTCATATTCTGATACAAATTTCCCCATAAGAATAATGTAAATGTAATTTCCAAAAATATTACGAATATTACGAAAAAAATGCGTGGACTATCATATAGATTTGAACGTATGGCGAAGGCAACATTGGTATCATAAGTGTGTGTGTGCGGCTCTTTGGCAACACATTACACAACTCTTGTAATAGATTTATTACTTTTTATTTTTCTATTTTTCCTTTTTTTTTTTTACAAATATACAGTATGTGTTCATACACACAGGAGGTCTATTGCATAGGCAATTATTATTTTTTCTTTAAAGATGCATTTTAAAAAACAGACATTTAAACATGAAAATATTATAGTAAATATAATACAATAACAAAAAATCATTTGCTTTTCTATGTAATTCTGCATCAGTTGGGACAACATTTATATAAACATTTGATGTGGGATGGCATTATAGGTGCACTGAATCTGGAGACCCAGAGAAGATATTTATTACTTTAATGAGTCCTATAGCCAGTATGTGATACACTATACATGCAAAAATAATAGTCAAGTCAAGTCAATTTTATTTATATAGCGCTTTTAACAATTGACATTGTCGCAAAGCAGCTTTACACAATCAAAAGAAGTAAGTTTTTGTGCAATGTGTGTGAATCAAAATGATAATAGTGTGTTCTTTCACTCTAACATTGGGTTTCTGGCAAAATGCACATAACAAATCCATAATTGTATCGATAATGATAGCATCAGCTAGAATCTGAGACAAGATCAGTCCTCTGGTTATATAATTAAGTTTGGTGGGAAGGAAAGGATAGGAAAAATATTAAGTTGTACATCTAAGAATCTAAGGAATATAAAATGCAATACAGGTTGGTTGTATTGTCGGTTTGTTCCACACATTCCTTCAGTGAAGTGATGTGTAGAAGGATAGAAACGTGCATGGACATGATGAAACTTAACCCTTTACCAGCATAACCCTTTAAAAATTATGCAAACTGAAGGTGTTATAGTGCTCGGTTAATAGTTAACCAATTCGGAGTATTTCGGTGGGTTGTATGACAGCGGGTAAATTGGCAACTGAGCTTCGGGAGGAGCAGACACACGGATGATCATCGCAAGAGACATCAGGCCTCCCAGAATCTGCAGAGAGAAGCGGGGGAGGTCGTTATGATAGTAAAATGATTTTTTTGAGAAGACATTCATGAATAAATATAAGAATGAATAAAATTTATATTGTGTTTGTTGCCTGTTCCTGTTTTGCCTGTACCTTTCTAACATGGCTAGCATTGACATTTTTGAGGATTTGGTCTCCTCAGACATGCGAGGGCCCTTTGCGCCCATGATAATGTCACTAGTTTGTTGGTTTATAGTTGTTAATCAGTGTTTATGTATTATGGCCAAAACATGGAACAGTATTGGTGCTAAAAAGTGTCTCACCTATGTGTAGGTGAAAAAGTGAATTTTCAGATCATATAACACTTTTTCATAATACATAATAATACATAATACACTTCTTATCTCCTTATCTATGCCCTTTTACTGTATGTAGTGTCAGTAACTTTTTTTTTTATTCAATTCTTTCAAATCCTAATCCTCATTCAGATAAAGCTTGGCCAACTTAGATTTTATATGAAACTACGTAAACCTGAAAAAGCTAAAAAAAAAAAAAAAAGCTAGCTGAAATGCTAAATTGTTAGGATATTGCAACAATTAAAATTGTTTTGAAGAGAGATAATATAATCCTGAAAAATCACTATATTGCGGCAAATCATCTCTCCAAAACAGCAACTTAAAAGTCAGCAAGATCGGTTACTTCCATGTTGCATGAACTTCAGAAGTACAGTAGCTTCTTTGACATACACATTTTCTGTATTATATGTATTGTAAATAGTGTATTTTGGCTATTTTAACCATTAAGGCTGGTCAATGTCTGGAATATACAGCTACAGTATAAATAAAAAGTGGAATATAAAAAGTGGAATATTCTTTAGAACTGTGTAGTACTTTTTGTGTAGTAGTGTTTTCTCTGTTATTTTTACTGTATTATTTGTTTATGTAGTATTAATCCGGATGATCTGTTAATTATTGTACAAGTTTTTTTTTTTTTTTAAACAAATCAATAACAGCAATGAAATACAAGCAGACCACAAACACACTAAGGAAATTGTATTTCTCCATGAACTAATTTAATGGAATCTGTTTAAATAACAACTCTAAGCCTGCTTATCATTTCAACATGGTTCCTATGGCTTCAGTTATAAGTAAATTTGTGGCAGGAAATTATTGTGGTACTCAGATAACAAGAAGAAAGATAGAATAGGCACACAGCAATTGCAAGCTCATGGTGGACCTGTGTTGTGCAAACCTGGAAAACCTCTGGAATTCGCTTTTGTTTCCCTTAAAACATGTGGCTTCTGCATCACATTATTGACTCACATTCACATTAAACAAACCTATTGCGCAAACTTTCCTTTCTCCAGTTTCACCATGTTCATGGTATTTCTAGTTTGCATCAGTTACACCTGAGTGTCATTTCTTGAGGATCCTCATGAAATCAAAACAATTTAGGATTATGCATGTGTCTGTTTTTACGCCGAGACCTGGCTCGCGTAAAAGCAGGAAGAGGCCACTTTACATCTCTAATATTGAAATAAAGGCATGTTTGCTTCTTGATAAATACCCCCAGGGTTGTTATTATACATGAAAGTGCAATGTACTTACAGCAAGAGCGGCGAGGCTGAAACACACAGCCATCGTGATGACCAGGACATATTCTATAAAAATGAGCCCACATGGCTAAATTCAGGTGGAAAAACAAAACAAAACATAACATTAAAGACACTCCATGTAACAGGTATAGCAGATTGCAAATAAATAAGTAAATAAATAACAGACCCACCTGTGACCAGACAATTTGGCTGGACTCGGGGTTCTATACAAACATTGAATAATGAAGATTAATACTGTACATATGCTTTCTGAGGTAAAATAGAAAACGCATAAATGAACCAAAACAAAAAGTATAGTTTATACAAGAGAAGGAATGTACTGAGGTTACCATCTCACACATGTCGCCTATATTCGGATTCACACAGTTACATGAGTCAGGAACTTCATCCCGCCAGTCCCTGTAGCCATTAAAGATTCCGCAGCAGTGCAACTAATTAACCACAAAGAAAATAGATTTCAAATGCAATGAACTATAGGAATAAAATGTACTGAGGAATAAAAAACTGAGAAGGAATAAATAGATGAATGGATGGATGGTTCACTTACATGCTCTTGAAAGGGGTTTAATACATGCTCCTGATCATTGGTCAAAGATGAAACTGTGTTGAAGCGTGCTCTGAAAATTGAGCTTATCTGACGGGAATAATAAAAAAAAGAAGTTAAACTTAAAGAGACACATTTCCTTTATACTGTACACAATTAGCTGGATAAATGTATAACTGTTAACTGTACTTTGTCTTTAAGTAAGTATTTACTCTGTCTGTGAGGCAACCATTATTCTAAGCAAAAGGAAATTAAGGCATAACTAAAATTAAGATGTAATACCTTTGGATGTGCAATTGCTAGTGAAATGGCCGTATACAATGTGCCAGCCGTCGCCAAACACATAAGGATGAAAAACTGCAAAGACAGAAATTGACGTTATAATTTTTTCATAGTCAAGTTCTACAAAGAAAACTTCATGCATATGATAAAAATACGGTTCACCTTGGTACTAGTCCCATGCCACTTGTTTCTGTAGTTAATGTAGTTTCCACTACATTTACATTAACATTTTTAACTCTATGTGTTCTACTAGTGGCCTTTAGTAAATTTCATTTTTCATAGTACAGTACCAAAGGTCACTTAAACAAGCACTGTGGTTTCTTCAACAATACGTTTGCACTTTTCCCTCTGGCTACACACTCACCATAATCAGCGCGCACTTGCTCTCTTTGTGTGCGCTACAAGCTCCCAGAACAGCAAAGCAGAAAGTGAGGGAACCGACCACATACATTAAGATCACTCCATTCCTGGCATATGGCTGAAGAAAAGAGAAAAGTTAAATAATGACTGTTAACCCAAGGACAAACCAAAGATGTAGAGGGTGGCAGATGTGGTGGAACCTGTGAAAGTTTTCACCTCAAGTCTCTTATTAATTCAGTGTTGTTGTTTTTTTCAAGTATATGAAACTTTTTCTTAAAATAACACAAGATGTTGATTAACATGCTCACCACATAGACAATCTACTAGCTCATGTAGTGTATTATTCAACACTTTAAATGGTAAAAATTAATAAATTATTGCTAGCAATTTAACGACAACATTTTAATTCTATTTAAAACAATTAAACTGTTTCTGGTTATGCTTTATTTTTATTTTCTTAAAAAAATGTATATATAACTATTATATATACATTTGATAATATTTTCCCTAGTAATTTAATCAATATATTATTTATACTTTACCCATTTATTAGTAATTTTAATAACTAAACTAATACGTTTTACTATATACAAACTACTCAGTTTATTGGGCATTTAACCACTAAACATTTTTTCTAATAATTTAACTACTATACGCTTTTATTATTTTGTTTAACTACACTACTATATCTTCTAATAATTTAACTACTAAAAATTTTTATGTAATTTAACTACTATCAATTTTACTAGTAATTTAATTACTTCAATTTTACTACTACATTTTTTCTAGCAATTTAACGACCACACTTTTAACTAGTAATAAACCACTACATTTAATCACCATAACTTTTTAACAATTTTTTCTATTAATTTAACTACTACGGATTTTACTAGTATTTTAACACCTGTACTTCTATTTTTACTTTTAATTTACATTTAATTACTGCAATTTTACTATTATTTGTAACGTTTATGAAAAAACTTAAAAACTACCAATTTTACTAGAAGTGTAACAACATTTTTTAAAATTAGGATATACAGTATAGTAATATATTGATGGTGGTCTTTTGTCCCTCAACGTGTCACAGCGGACCATCCGATCCACGCCCAACTTGGCAAAATTTTTAAAAAGAAGCAGCTTTCCATTTTCTTTTGCATATGACTACTATCTCTTAATTCAATTACATTCACACAGTACAGGAAGGAAAACTATTATCTATGATTAATAATAGATTCAGGTTCTCACCTCCTTGGCATATTCCTGCACAAGCAGACCCAAGACAATAATGACGATTCCAAAGATCTAAAAATGAAAAAAGGAATGTGGCTAAATAAACAGTCAAGCAGATCAAGGCAAGACGATTAGATTATATAAAAATCTTGTCTTAAAAATGGACCTCACAACCAGCATGTAAACAAAGCAAATATAAGTAAAAACTTACTGCAAAAAGAGAGTTAAAGAAGACGAAGGTCCCCTTGAAACACGGGCTGATCTTCGCCATGATCGCAGATGGTGTGCTCGAGGAAAAATACAGAGCTTTAATACACCAACTACAGTGTTGAGCAACACAGAGAAGGAGGAGCGAAAAGCTCAACTTACAGGAAACTGAAAGGAAGGCTGAAAAAGAAAAAATGCAGATGAAAAAAGAGAAAAGCAAAACCACTAATAGTGTTTTGTGCAATGCACAAGAGAACTTGTCAACTTTACAATTTTATGGTTTTTACCCACCTGTCCACAAATAAACCTGGTAATAGAGCTACTGCAAGGAATTTTGACTTCAAAATCATTTGACAGTCTTGTTGTGTTGCCCTTTAAGATCAGTTTGCTTCATCTGTTTATTCAGGGATTAAAATAAATCTACTTTGCTTTTTTTGTTTGTTTGCTGAAAATCAGACTAAGAAGATTTTTATCATGTTTTAAAAAAAATATTATTATTATTATTATTATTAATACATTTGCAAAAAAATGTTTATGTTAAATTTTGGAGCTGTTTAGATTCACAATCAGTGCCATTTCTTTTGCACTTGGAATGTACTGTATTTTGAATCTTTCGGACTCTGACTCATTTACATGTATGGCATTTGGCAGATGTCCTCATCCAGAGGTAGCTCAATGCCTTAACCACTGAGCTACCCTGTCCCTACTTCTGGTTGGAGATGGTGGTCTGTTTGGGGTGCATGTGGTGACACATGTGGATGGTTCCACCTGACCATGAAGAGGGTCTTTTTTGTACCTGAGCTTCCTATAACGAAATGAGACTCTATACTAATTTAAACACATCTCCTGTACTTCCCGTTTGAGATCACCCAAATGAGGATGGGTTCCCTGTTGAATCTGGTTCCTCTCAAGCCTTCTTCATATTGCTATCCCAGGGAGTTTTTGCTCTCGTTGCACTCTACTTTCTTACAGGGACAAAATTATAATTTATACATATTTAATCACACTTTACAAATGTTTTATTTCTGTAAAGTTTCTTAAGTTTAATTTTTTTTTTTTTATAAAAGTGATTTGTTTATTCTCAACCATTCCACACCTTTGACCTTGATCTTGAACCGATCTGTACCAAGACACTTCTATTTAATTCACATGCAGCTACATTTACACTGTATTCATACTGCTTACGAAACCCAAAAGAGTTTAATCCCAGATGTGTTTTGTTAAGAGTGAGTTGTCCCTGGAAGGAGTCTCGGATGTCAGTGAGTCAGTGTTTCCTTACAAGGTAGGGGGTTTGCAGTTTCCTGTGTGTCTTTCCGAGAATTCCTTTGCTTGTTGTGTCCATGTGCGGAGAAATGACGTCGAGCTGAGAGGTGAAATTTGACACTCGTGTGTGTTGTGCATGTTTTTATTATGTTCATTGTGCTCTGTTAATACGGACAGGGAAAAATTATTGATATACTTTAAAGTATGGAGTGTATTGTATTTTAAGCCTCCTGATTCCAGCTTTCTCTCCTTCTCTATAGCACAAGACAGATTTTATCTTACTTATCTCACTCATTCAGTCTTTGTACTGTGGGGTGAAATCTGACGGAAATCCACCAAGCACAGGGGAATATGCAAACTTCATGCATACAGACTGCAAGACAGATCTTGATCCCACAACCTGCGGGTGCAAGACCACAGTGCTAACCACTAAACCACCATGCTGTCAGGCAGATTTCATGCATCAGTTAAATTTTTAGATAATATTTTATTCTGTGTTTCTTTTTCTTTGGTTATGTATCTGTACAGCCTATAAGTCCCCCTATTTTTTACCTGAAAGAAATAAACTACACGCTATAAACAGACTGCATGCTAATTAGTAGCTATACCTGGTTGTAGTAATATACCCGGCTATAATTATTGTATCTGGGTTAACAAAGTTCTTTCTTTAAATGTAGAGGGAAGTGGTAGAAAAGAGGCTTTTCACAATATTAGTAGATTTAAATTACAGCACTGATAATGATAATCTATCTCTGTTACAAGTTAGATCTTTATGGCTTTTTCTCCAGATCCATTTAGTGATACCATTACCTTCCACGCACTTTCCTGTATGGGTTTTGTTTTAGTCAGCCCCAATATCATTACAATGGCAGAAGACCAAATGTAAAGACGATTCATGCTGAAACTTAAAAGTATCCACAAGGTCGTGCGTCATGTTCAAAGATGTCTATACATTGAATGTCCCCCTTTCAGTTCTGTTTAGGGTATTAATACGGTTTCCTTTTCAAGAGGAGGTAGCGGTTCCTTCACAAAGTTGTGTGGCGCTATAAAAACTAAACTCAGTAAAAGCCTTCAAACAACAAGCAAATACAAGATTGGCGATATAATAATGCTCGCCACACAAGACATTCCCACACAAGACCATCTCATTTAAACTATCCCCGAGGTTCATTGCGACATTTACTGTCACAAAGTTTATCAACCCTCGCTCTGTCAGGTTATGCCTGCCTTCCACTATGCACCGGATAAATTCCACCTTTCACGTCTCCCAAACGTATTCTAATCCTCTATGATTTACGCACGGCTGACAGACATTTTGGCTTTAAACTTGACGCATGATCATGTCTCCGCTTGCCCCCCGTTTGGATTTACGCACCGCTGACTGATTTACTGGTTATGCCTCTGGGATGTGTTGTGTTCGAAAAACTGTTCGAGGAGCGCCACATCACACCTCCCTTGCTTAGGACCGCCTCTGAGCCATAACCCCTTAGGCACTGTAAATAGTTTTTTCGTTTTCCAAGGTGCTACATGTCACGAACTAGAGGCTAGGGCAAGGGTGGGCAAACTTTTTGATTCGTGGGCCACATTGTGTTCTAACATTTGACAAAGGGGCCGGAACAGGAGCAGATAGATGGCATGCTTTGGTCAAAGGGTCAAAGGGTAAAGTGCAAACGTGGAGTAATAGGCCTACGCTTCACCTCAACAAAGCCAATATATCTAGAGTGAGCCATTTAGTGAGGAAACATCAGATTTACAGGGGAAATAAAACATTAACAAGGTTAATTTATTAAATTTTTTCAAGTTTGGTGGGCCGAATGAAAACGTTACACAGGCCGCATGTGGCCCCCGGGCCGTAGTTTGCCCATGCCTGGGCTAGGGGGACACAAATGAGACTAAGGGGAATGCACTGGAAGTTAAGGGAACACACTAGAGGCTAAGGGCACATACTGGAGCTTGGGGGAACACATTAAAGGCTAGGGGAACATACAGGAGACTAAGGGGAATGCACTGGAAGCTAAGGGAACACACAAGAGGCCACGGGAACACACTGGAGGCGAGAGGGGAACACACTAGAGGCTAGAGAAGAAACCTTGGACCAGGGGAGAAACATTGAACACACAAGACAAAAGGAAACACAAGAAACACACAGCACAGTATTCACATCACAGACAGAATAAACCAAAAAGCACACTTACACATCACACTGATGATAAAACCATTCAGAGTCCAATATCAACAAACCAAAGTAAAATAAAACACAAAACTAAATCAAAACAAATGCCCACTGACAGTATTAATGCTCGACCCAGTTTCCCAGAACAATCAGCTATTTATAACACTAATAATGAGCTACCTCGGTTCAGGTGAGCACCAGCATCACCTGACCGAGGTGCGTTCTGGCAAACTGAGTCGACTAACAAAAAACTACAAAAAACAAACAAAAATGTGCACACAGTGCCCTCTAGGGGTGGTCCCTTACACTACATACATGCAACATCATAAATTAGAAACAAGATAAATTAACAACGCATTAGATTCTTTTTTTTTGTGATGAGGTAGTGGGAAGAGCAGCAGTAAACAACTGACATTTCTGAATTAGCAGCAATGATTTAAAAAAATATTCTGTTAGGAAGGTATGAACAATTTAAGATGGTTGTAGATCAGTGTGATTGTGCATGTGTGTGTTTATCATTTCAGTCCTGAAGTTATTTAGTTATGTTGTTTAATTGTTTAGTTAAGTTGTGTATCAGTCCAGTCCCTTTGTGTTGAAGAGATGGGTGGCTTGGGTGTAAAAACTGTTACATAGTCTTGTTGAATGCCCGAATGCTTCTTCGGTACCTTTTTCCAGATGGCAGGAGGGTGAAGAGTGAGTGTGAGGGGTGTGTCCGGTCAGCCACAATGCTGGTGGCTTTGAGGATGCAGCGTGTGATGTTTATGTCTCCGATAGAGGGGAGAGAGACCCCGATGATCTTCTCAGCTGTCCTCACTGTCCGCTGTAGGGACTTGCGGTCTGATATGGAACAATTCCCAAACCAGACAGTGATGCAGCTGCTCAGGATGCTCTCGATGGTTCCTCTATAGAAGATAGTGAGGATCGGTGGTGGAAGCTGGGCCTTTCTCAGCCTTCTCAGGAAGAAAAGACATTGTTGGGCTTTTTTGTGTAGAGAGCTGGTGTTGAGGGACCAGAGGAGGTTTTCCTCCAGGTGGACACCCAGGAATTTTGTGCTCTTGACGATCTCCACTGAAGAGCCGTCGATGTTGAGTGACTGTTAACTGTAGTGCCAGCACAATGCTAGCATTTAGTTATGTTGCTAGCGTTAGCAACCACATTAACATTAGAACTTTAATCTCATTGCTTGAGACAATAAAAAGCTATTATGCACTATATATATAGATTTATTTATGCACTATATATATATATATAGGGCATAAATAAATCTGCGTGTATCTATATTTCTATGTTTAGTGTATCTATTTATATATATATATATACATTGATCCATAGTTACTTCTTATGCCATAAATTGAACAAAAATAAGAAAATGTCATTATTGTGGCACTGTGCAAAAGTTTGGGCACCCTACATAATCAGTACTTAGTAACACCTCACTGCTTGCAAACGCTTTTTGTTGCCAGCTAAATGTCTTTCAATTCTTGTACTTGGGATTTTCTCCCATTCTTCCTTGCAAAAGGCTTCTAGTTCTGTAATATTCTTTGGTCGTCTTGCATGCAGAGCTCTTTTAAGATTCACCCACAAATTTTTCACAATGTTTAAATCAGGAGACTGTGATGTCTGTCCCAAAATCTTCAGTTTGCGTCTCTTGAGGTATTCCATAGTGGATTTCAAGGTATGTTTAAGATCATTGTCCTTTAGTAAAAGCCATCCTCTTCAGCTTCAGCTTTTTTACAGATGGTGTGATGTTTGCTTCCAGAATTTGCTGGTATTTAGTGGAATCCATTCTTCCCTCCACCTGTGCAATGTTTCCTGTGCCACTGGCTGCAACACAACTCCAAAGCATGACAAATCCACCCCCATGCTTAATAGTTGGCAAGGTGTTCTTTTCATGAAATTCTGCGCCTTTTCTTCTCCAAACATGCCTTTGCTGATTGTAGCCAAAGAGTTCGATTTTAACTTCATCAGTCCACAGCACTTGTTTCCAAAACACATCAGGCTTCTGTAGATGTTCCGCTGTATACTTCTGATGTTGGATTTTATGATGGGGGCGCAGGTAAGGTTTTCTTCTGCAGACTCTTCTACGAAGGTCTTGTCTGGGCAAGCATCGTTGCACAGTGGAACGGTGCACCACCACTCCTGAGTCTGCTAAATCTTCCTGCACATTTTTTGCAATCAAATGGGGGTTTTGATTTGTCTTTCTGATCAGCATACGAGCAGTTCTCTCCGAGAGTTCTCTTGGTCTTCCAGATCTCGTCTTGACCTCCACAGTTCCCCTTAACTGCCATCTCTTACCATTTACATTTCTCACTGTGCACAACTGCAAGCTGACAACGCTTTGCTATGTTTTTTGTACTGTAGCCTTCCCCTGCATTGTGAGTCTTACACAGCTGCTTAGAGGAGCCCATGGTTGTTGAGTGTCCGTAGGTGTATGCAAGATGTTTGTGTACAGGTTTTTGTAAAGCTTTGAAATTGACATTGATTAAGGTGTGAAACCTTGTAAAAAGTACCTGAGACTCTGGAACTCATAGTGTCCAAACTTTTGCACAGTACCATAATATGTATTATATATGGTATATATACACTCGCCTATTAGGACTATTAGGAACACCATACTAATACAGTGTTTGACCCCCTTTCGCCTTCAGAACTGCCTTAATTCTACGTGRCAYTGATTCAACAAGGTGCTGAAAGCATTCTTTAGAAATGTTGGCCCATATTGATAGGATAGTGAATTGCAGTTTATGGAGATTTGTGGGATGCACATCCAGGCTACGAAGCTCCCGTTCCACCACATCCCAAAGATGCTCTATTGGGTTGAGATCTGGTGACTGTGGGGGCCATTTTAGTACAGTGAACTCATTGTCATGTTCAAGAAACCAATTTGAAATGATTCGAGCTTTGTGACATGGTGCATTATCCTGCTGGAAGTAGCCATCAGAGGATGGGTACATGGTGGTCATAAAGGGATGGACATGGTCAGAAACAATGCTCAGGTAGGCTGTGGCATTTAAACGATGCCCAATGGCACTAAGGGGCCTAAAGTGTGCCAAGAAAAGATCCCCCACACCATTACACCACCACCAGCAGCCTGCACAGTGGTAACAAGGCATGATGGAT
>QMIH01000442.1:286210-319866 GCA_003987875.1 Clarias batrachus | reverse complement strand
TATAAAATGTGTTCAATGTGCTGCCCATTGTGATGGATTGTCAATGCAACCCTCTTCTCCCACTCTTCACACACTGATAGCAACACCGCAGGAGAAATGCCAGCACAGGCTTCCMGTATCCGTAGTTTCAGCTGCTGCACATCTCGTATCTTCACACCATAAACAATTGCCTTCAGATGACCCCAAAGATAAAGGTCAGATCGGGAGACCTTGGGGGGCATTCAACTGGTCTGACACTAAGCCACATTGGATAGATCCCTCCAAGACTGTTGGAACAATAAAGTGATGGTATTGTGTGGTATATGGGGTACAAAGATAGTGGGCCCATTCTTCATCAATGGAAACCTCAAGGCCACTGGATATTTGAAATTGCTACATGATGATGTGTTTCCCTCTGTATGCACTGAAGCTGGTACGTTCCCTGAGTTTTTCCAGCAAGATGGTGCACCACCACATGTCAGGTCCGAGCATTCCTAGATGAACAGTTTTCTGAAAAGTGGATTGGTCGTCGTGGGCCAGTTGAATGGCCCTCAAGGTCTCCCGATCTGACTACCCTTACCCTGACTGAAGATGAATGAATGAAAAATCTGACTGCTTATATTTCCTCAAATGATGGCAGCATTTAGATAATAGTACATTTTATTTTAAATATTTACTCACCCATTAGACAAACTTTTATTCAACTTGACTAACAAATGAAGCGAAATATAGTCCAAGTATTCAAGTTTATAAGTTTATAAGGGCTGTACATGTTTTCCCATATTAAGTCCACTGTGGTGAAATCACCAGCTTGAGATCACTAAAAGCACTGTTACGCTCTTCAGACTTGCATGATAAAAAAATTTTAAAAAAAGTTTGAATTCGCATCTATTATATACCTGTACAGTGGAGCCTTGGATTGACCCGGTTCGCGAGCGTTCCACAAGACGAGCAAACATTTTTAAAAACATTTTGACTTGATAAACGAGCGAGTCTTGATATATGATACTCAAGATGCCACATCATGATAATCATGTGCGCTTCTTGTTATGACGCAGAGCGCCACGTGATCACAACTGAGCCAATGGTTCTTCTCTCTCTTGCGTTGTGGAATTGTTTGGAAAGCTTGTGAGGGTGAGTCTCTATTCGGTAAACTAGGGTGTGTATGTGAAGTCATGCTACACAGAAGCCCCTGTCTTTCCCAACCCCTTGGCTGCAAGCTAGTGGGTGTGTATGTGTGTCCATGTATTTGTGTGTGTGCGCACGCGCTTGGTTGAGTGAGAGTCTGGTAAACTGGTGTGTGTGTGTGTGAAACTCGTCCTTTTCACCCCCCTCCCCCCAACACCTTCCTCCTCTCCTCTCTCAGGTCTCAAACACTATAGCAATGATTCTTTCCAAAAGGTAAAGTGCAGGGTAATTTGTTTTATCTTTACTTTATATTTTTATTTACTAAACTTTTTTTTAATGAATACTGTAGTTTTTGGGTTGTGGAATAAATCAAGGAAATTTGCTTTGATATACAGTACGAGTGTTTTGATTATGCAATCATGCTTTTTGACTGATTCCATCAAGGGGTCGCCACAGCGGATAATGCACAACTTGGCACAGGTTTTACACCAGATGCCCATCCTGATGCAATGCTTCTGTTATATCTGGGCTTGGGACCAGCATGGTATCCAGTGTCCATTGGCTGGGAATAGAACCCAGGCCTTGCACATGGCAGGCAAGACATCTGCAACTTAACCATCAATGCGCTCGGAGTTTTGAAGTAAATAACATTAAATATTTGGTTGAATAGTCCTTGCTTTCATCAAACTGTCATATGCTTCTTTTTTGCTGCTTTTCCTGCCATGTACTGAACCACATCTTTCAGTTGTAGTCTTTGCTGCGGATTTCTCCTTCAGTCTCCTGATCAGGAAGTAAAATGCTGCTAAAATAACGTTCTGGTGGTTAACTTGGCCAGACTGCTAATTTATTTTGGCAGTGTGTTTAATGTTATTGTCTTGCTGGATGATGACATTCCTCCCAATTAAATGTATGTCTCTGTAGATTTCAGACAGAATGTTTCTGTTGAATTTTGAATTTATTCTGCTGCTACCATCATCATCATCAATAAAGGTCTCTGCATTTATTTGTGAATTCCAGTCTGGCCTTCTTGTTCTTCCTGCTGCGTGGTTTGCATCTTGTCGTGGAGTGTCTCTATTTTCCGCTCTCAAAGTCTTCTTTTAACCATGGATTGTGATATTTTCACCCCCCCACCCCCCCCCGTGGCGGTTGTTGGTAACTACAATGAACATTGTTTTTGGCTTTTCTAATTTTTTATAAAGCTTTTATAATGTTTGTTATCCACTGATTATGTATTTCTTGGCCAACAGATTCAATCTCTGGTTGTTAGTACACCAATGGTTTCTTTCTTCTTCTAGAACATCTGACATTGTATCAGCAAGACTGAATTTTTTCTCATTCTTTTCTCAGCCTCAGTACGACTTTTCTCCTGTAGACAGCTCTATATGGGCTTTATGTTGGCTTTATCCTTTTTAACAACCCCAAAAGAAGTCCAGCAGAACCTCAGCATATAAATTTCTTTAGGATGCGAGTTCTTATGGTGAAAGTTCATATTGCGATACAAATTTCCCCATAAGAAATATTGTAAATGTAATTTCCAAAAATATTACCAATATTACAAAAAAAATGCGTGGACTATCATATAGATTTGAACGTATGGCGAAGAAAACATTGGTATGGTGTGTGTGTGTGTGTGTGTGTGTGTGCACATGTGAACAACTAATGTGCGGCTCTTTGGCTTCCTCCACTGGAGGAAAACACATTATTACACAACTCTTGTAATAGATTTACATACTTTTTATTTTTCTATTTTTATTTATTTTTTTAAATAAATGTATATGTTCACATACACAATAGGCCTATTGCATAGGCAATAATTCTTTTTCTTTAAAGATGCATTTAAAAAAAAACAGACATTTAAACATAATATTATATTAAACAAACAATAACAAAAATACATTTGCTTTTGTATGTAACTCTGCATCAGTTCCCCTTGGGACAACATTTATATGAACATGTGATGTGGCGTAGCAGTAAATGTGCACTGGATCTGGAGACCTAGAGAAGATATTTATTACTTTAATGAGTCCTATAGCCAGTATGTGACACACTATACATGTAAAAATAATAGTGCGTTCTTTCACTTTAACACTGTGTTTCTGGCAAAATGCACATAAATCCATAATTTTAGGATCTAAGGAATAAAAAAATGCAATACAGGTTGGTTGGATTGTTGGTTCCTTCAGTGAGGGATGTGTAGAAGGATAGGAATGTGCACACATGGACAGAATGATGCTCAACCAGCTTAACCCTTTAAAAGTTATGCAAACTGAAAGTGTTATAGTGCTCGGTTAATAGTTAACCAATTCGGAGTATTTCGGTGGGTTGTATGACAGCGGGTTAGGTGGCAGCTGAGTTTTGGGAGGAGCAGACACACGGATGATCATCGCAAGAGACATCAGGCCTCCCAGAATCTGCAGAGAGAAGCGAGGGAGGTTGTTATGATAGTAAAATACATTTTTGAGAAGACATTCTTGATCGTATAAGAATGAATAAAATTTATATTGTGTTCGTTGCCTGTTCCTGTTTTGCCTGTACTTGTCTAACATGGCTAGCATTGATATTGCATAGCATTGACTACTAAAAAAGAAAGTTTATTAGTTTATAGTTGTTAATCAGTGTTTATGTATTATGGCCAAAACATGGTATTGGTGCTAAAAAGTGTCTCACCTAGGTGAAAAAGTGAATTTTCAGATCATATAACACTTTTTCATAATACCTAATGCTTTTTATCTCCTTATCTACGCCCTTTTATGTAGTGTCAGTAACTTTTTTAAATTCAAATCTTTTAATGATCCTCATTGTCATTCAGATAAAACTTGGCCAACTTAGATTTCATATGAAAAGACATAAACCTGAAGAAATTTATTAGTCTAAAATGCTAAATTATTAAGATATTGCAACAATAAATATTTTTTGAAGAGAGATAGTATAACGCTGAAAAATCACTATTTTGGGGGCACATATAAAATCATCTCTCCAAAACAGCTGAAGTTAGCAACTTAAAATGTTTAGGTCAGCAAGATCGGTTACTTCCACGTTGCATGAACTTCAGAAGTACAGTAGCTTCTTTGATACACACATTTTCTGTATTATATGCATAACACAAAAATATAAAATCATCACCAATAGTGTATTTTGGCTGATAATCTTTTGTGGTGTTAACATTATGGCTGATCAATGTCTGGAATATACAGCTATAAAATTTAATAAACAATGAAATATTCTTTATCACTTTATAAGTACTTTTTCCGTAGTAGTGTTTTCTGTTTTTACAACAATGCTGTAAATACAAGCAGGCCATAAACACACTAAGGAAATTGTATTTCTCCATGAACTAATTTAATGGAGTCTGTTTAAATAACAACTCTAAGCCTGTTTATCATTTCAACATGGTTCCTATGGCTTCAGTTATAAGGAAATTTGTGGCAGGAAATTATTGTGGTACTCAGATAACAAGAAGAAAGATAGAATAGGCACACAGCTATCTCAAGCTCACAGTAGACTTGTGTTGTGCAAACCTGGAAAGCCCCTGCAATTCACTTTCATTTCTCCAAAAACCCATGGCTGTTTCTGGGTCACATTATTGATTCACATTCACGTTAAACAAACCTGTTGCGCAAACTTGCCTTTCCCCTTTTTCACCATTTCTAGTGGGTATTTCTAGTTTGCATTAGTTAAACTTGAGTGTCATTTTTCGAGGATCCTTATGAAATCAACACAATTTAGGATTAATGTATGCATGTGTCCATTTTTACGCCGAGACCTGTCTGTAAGGAAGAGGCCGCTACACATATCTAATATTGAAATACAGGCATGTTTGCTTCTTGATAAATACCCCCATGGTTGTTATTAGTGCAATGTACTTACAGCAAGAGCTGCGAGGCTGAAAAACACAGCCATCGTGATGACCAGTACATATTCTGTAAGAATGAGTCCACACGGCTAAATTCAGATGAAAAAACAAAACAAAACATAACATTAAAGACTTTTTACATACACTCCATGTTAGAGGAATAGCAGATTGCTAATAAATAAGTAAATAAATAACAGTCCCACCTGTGACCAGACACTTCGGCTGGACACCTACAGTATGTAAACAATGAATAATAAAGATTAATACATACAGTATGCTCTCTGAGGTGAAATAGAAAATGCATAAATGAACCAAAACAAAAAGTATAGTTTATACGAGAGAAGGAATGTACTGAGGTTACCATCTCACACGTGTCGCCTTCATTCGGGTTCACACAGTTACATGAGTCAGGAACTTCATCCCGCCAGTCCCTGTAGCCATTAAAGATTCCGCAGCAGTGGAACTAATTAACGACAAAGAAAATATTTTTTCAAATGCAAACAGTCTATAATATATATCTGTATTAAAAACTGAGAAGGAATAAATAGATGAATAGATGGATAGTTCATTTACACGCTCTTGAATAGGGTTAAATGCTTGCTCCTGATCTTTGGTCAAAGATGAAACTGTTTTGAAGTGTTCACTGAGAATTGAACTCATCTGAGGGGCATAAAAAAAAGATGTTAAACCCATGGGGTAAACGTAAAGAGTTCATAATATTTACAATAAGGAGACACATTTCCTGTATACACAATTAGCTGGATAAATGTACTTTGACTGTACTTTGTCTAAGTATTTACTCTGTCTGTGATGCAACCATTATTCTGAGCAAAAGGAAAATTAAGGCAAAACTAAAATTAAGCTGTAGTACCTCTGGGCGTGCAATTACTAGCGAAATGGCGGTACGCAACATGCCAGTCGTCGCCAAACACATGAGGATGAAAAACTGCAAAGAAAAATATTATGTTATACATTTTTCACAGTGCAAACTCTATAAAGAAAACTGCATGCATACGATAAAAGCAAAGTTCACGTTGGTACTATTCTCATGCCACTTGTCTCTCAGTTTGTGTTTTCCACTACGTTTACATTAACTTTAACTCTGTGTTTTACTTGTGGCCTCTAGTGGCTCTCACTTAATTTCCTGAATCAGTAAATTCCATTTTTTCATAGTACCAAAGGTCAGTTAAACAAGCACTGTGGTTTCTTCAACAAAAAGTTTCACTTTTCTTTCTGCCTACACACTCACCATAATCAGCGCGCACTTGCTCTCTTTGTGTGCGCCATAAGCTCCCAGAACAGCAACGCAGAAAATTACGGAACCGATCACATACATTACGATCACTCCAGTCCTGCCATTTGGCTGAAAAAAAGAGAAAAGTTCAAATAATTAGTGTTAACCAAGGACAAACCAAAGATGTAGAGGGTGGCGGATGTGGTGGAACCTGTGAAAGTTTTCTCATCAAGTCTCTTATTAATTCAGTGTTTTTTTTTTTCTTCTTCTTTTTTTTTAGAGCATATGAAGCTTTTTCTTAAAATAGCCCAAGATGTCGATTAACATGCTCACCACATAGACAATCTACTAGTGTATTATTCAACACTTTAAATGGTAAAAAGATAACAAGCCAAGTTTAAAATATTGCTAGCAATTTAACAACTACATTTTAATCCTAGTAATCTAGCAATTAAAATTTGTCTGGTTATGTTTTATTTTCGTTAAAAATTTAATTATTACATATATCACCTACATTTTTCCTAGTAATTTAACCACTATATATTTTTTAAACTAATAATTTAGCCATTTTTATTAAGAATTTTATTCCTACAAAGTAATAAAATACTACACTTTTTACTAGTAATAGTAAAAAAAATACTCAATTTTGCTGGTAATATAACCACATTTTCTTTAAAAAAAAAAAAAAAAAATTAAAAATGACTAATAATTTAACTACTATACACTTTTATTATTAGTTTAACCATACTGTAGTCCCGAATAAGTTGGCAAAACTGTAAAAATTTGAGGTAATCAGTTACAAGTAATGATGTTTCCAATTTTAAATACGTAAACAGAACAATCCGTTTTTGAGTTTGTTGTACTCATTCATATTGATCATTCTTTACTTGCATTATTTAATAGTAATTATAATTTTTTTTAGTTGTTGCAAATCAAAATAAATTGTTGTTGGTTTTTCAGCTATGCCCGGCAATGGGATAAACACTTCAACCAGTTGTTGGGAATCGAACCCTGGTCTTTTGCATGGCAGACGAAACACCTACTGTACCACTGAGCCACCAGTGCCCTATTGCCCTGATGATGTCAGACACAAAATCACTAGGCTGAAATATTTTAAGTTGGTGGAACTTTAAGGTGACAGTTACTGTTACTTAAGTACTTACAGTTGCTTAAAATATCAAATTTGTTCAGCTAACTTGAAAAGTGTCATTTCTCATCAATACCAAAAAGTTCTAAATACTCTTCAAGATCTATTAATTTGAACTAATTGTAATTATTTAAGTTAACAGTACTCAGTATGTTTAATTCCTTTGAGCATTAGGGTTTACAGTGAACTATACGATTTTTTCTAATAATTTAACTCCTCTAATTTTATATGTAATTTAACTACTAACAATTTTGCTAGTAATTTAATTACTTCAATTTTACTACTAATTCACCTCCTACATTTTACTAGCAATTTAACCACCACACTTTTAACTAGTAATAAACCACTACATTTAACACTATAACTTTTTAACTATTTTTATTTCTATTAATTTAACTACTACAGATTTTACTAGTAATTTGACTACTTCCATTTTTACTATTAATTTACATTTAATTACTGCAATTTTAACTACTATACACTTTTATGGGAAACTTAAATACTACCAATTACTAGAAATGTAACCAATTTTTTTAAAATTAGTATATACAGTATAGTAATATGTTGGTGGTCTTTTGGCCATCAAAGGGTCACAGTGGACTGTCCGATCCACACCCAACTTGGCACAGTTTTAAAAAGAAGCTCAAAAAGCTTTCCATGTTCTTGTGCATACAGTATGACTAATTTTTCTTCATTCAATTACATTTACACAGTACAGGGAGGAAAACTATTGTCTATGATTTAATAATAGATTCAGGTTCTCACCTCCTCGACATATGGCTGCGCAAGCAGACCCAAGACAATAATGACAATTCCAAAGATCTAAAAATGAAAAAGGAATGTGGCTAAATAAACAGCAGATCAAGGCATAACAATTAGATTATATAAAAAAAGTCTTGTCTTTAAAGTGAACCTCACAACCAGCATGTAAATAAAAACAAATAGAAATAGAAACTTACTGCAAAAAGAGAGTTAAAGAAGACGAAAGTCCCCTTGAAACACGGGCTGATCTTCGCCATGATCGCAGTTGCTGTGCTCGTGGAAAGATACAGAGCTTTAATACACCAACTATGACAGTGCAGAAGCAAGACAGAGAAGAACTGTTGTGCAGTCAGACTGGAGGAGGAGCGAAAAGCTCAACTTACTGCAAATGGAAAAGGAAGAGGTGGGAAAAAATGTAGATGAAAAAAAAGAGGAAGGTTTCACATTTGGACAAAAGCTAAACCTCTAACAGTGTTTTGTACAATGCACAAGGGAACTTGTCAACTTTATGGGTTTATGGTTTTATGGTTTTTCCCCACCTGTCCACAAATAAACCTGGTAATAGAGCTACTGCAAGGGATTTTACTTCCAAATCATTTGACAGTCTTGTTGTGTTGCCCTTTAAGATCAGTTTGCTTCATCTGTTTATTCAGGGATTAAAATACATCTACTTTGCTTATTTAGTTTGTTTGCTGAAAATCAGTCAAAGAAGATTTTTCTCATGTTTTTTAAAAAAAATGAAAACATCTGTAAACTTTTTTAATGTACAAATTTGGAGCTGTTTAGATACACAATAAGTGCCATTACTTTTGCACTTGGAATTTATTTTGAATCTTTCGGACTCTGATCCATTTACATTTATGGCATTTGGCAGATGCCCTTATCCAGAGCGACTTCCGAGAAGTAGATCAATGCCTTAACCACTGAACTACCCTATCCCTGCTTCTGGTTGGAGATCTCACCACATGGAGGCCCCCTGTGGTCTGCTTGGGGTGCATCTGGTGACCCTGGATGGTTCCACCTGACCAGGAACAGGGTCCTGGACTCGGCTGAATCAGACAGCTTTTCTCTGATGACTTGTGACTGCAGTCGCTCAGTTGTTCAGAACTGAAATTCCTATAAATAATTTTGTACCTGAGCTTCCTGTAACGAAATGAGACTTTATATTAATTTAAACACATCTCCTGTTCTATTGAACTTCCCAATTGATATCACCAAAACGAGGATGGGTTCCCTGTTGAGTCTGGTTCCTCTCAAGGCTTCTTCCTATTGCTATCTCAGGGAGGTTTTGTCCTCGTTGCACTCGACTTGCTTATCAGGCACAATCTGAAAATAATGATTTCTACATTTCCTTACACTTTACATTTTTTTTTTATTTCTGTAAAGCTGCTTAAGTTTAATAAAATAAAAAGTTTAATAAAAGTGACTTGTTTATCAGTAACCATTTCAAACCTTTGACCTTGACCTTGAATAGAAATCAGATTTGGATCTTTGAATATTACACTTGAGAAGCCCCTAATTCATATGAGGTACTGTAAAACTAAAAATAAGCATATTATTGCCTATAATGCTTGAGTAACATCCACAAAGTCATTACCTTCACTCTGGAATCAGTGACTTTCTTCAAAGGAACGTAGAACTATCCTAAATGTAGCAGTGCAGATATAGAGAGATACTGTAGTTCCAGATATTTGAGGTTTTGCAAAAGCAAACATCCGATCTGTGGGCCAAGAAACCTGATCTCACCGAGTTTACTGGGGATGTTTTAGAGAAGTAATACTCATTGGTGTACCGATCTAAATCTGTACTAAGATACTTCTATTTAAATCACATGCACCTACAGTTATTCATATTGCGTACAAAACCCAAAACCGTTTAATCCCAGATGTATTTTGTTAAGAGTGAGTTACGGATCCCTGGAAGGAGTCTCGGGTCTCAGTGAGTCAGTGTTTCCAGACATGGGAGGGAGTTTGGAGATTTCCCTGTGTCTTTCCGAGAATTCCTTTCCTCCATGTGTTCGTGTGCGGGGACATTCCCGTCATTCTCATCATTTCGCCGAGACTGAGAGGTTTGTATGCTGTAAACTCGACACTCGTGTGTGTTGTGCATTTTTTTTTTTTACGTTCATTGTGCTCTGTTAATAAGCCTTCTGATTCCAGCTTTCACTCCTTCTGTGTAGCACAAGGCCTCAGATCTTTATGGCTTTGTACTCAGACCTATTTAGTGATACCACTCATGTGGTGCATGTGCACTGCTTGTGAAACTAAAAAAAAAACTACAGCAGCTACACAAGAGCTCAATTCCTTGGTCTGATTTTCCTGTATGGGTTTTTTGTCAGCAACAATATCGTTACAATGGAAGAAGACCAAAGATAAAGACGAATCATACTGAAACTTAACAAGGAATTTTGGTCATACAGTACGTCATGTTCAAAGAAGCAACACAATGTCAGCATCCTTTCATGTGCTTTTCCAGGCTGGGATCAAATGACTCAATAGTGTAACAGTCTTAGATATTTTGAATTCAGGTTTCAATCAGCCAGGCCCCTTATGCCCAGTGCTGAGTAATCTTAATGCTTCAGCAGTGGATCCAAATCACGCTGAAAGTCCACAGAATCTGTAGTAAGAGCTGAAACCCATTAATCTCCCCAGAATCTGTCTGTCTCCAGGTCTTCATATGACTTTCTCTCTTTGAGAAAGTAATTCAATTCACTCGCTCATCGTCTGTGCCGCTTTATCCTGTGTACAGGGTCGCGGGGGTCTGGAGCCTATCCCAGGAGACTTAGGGCACGAGGCGGGGTACACCTTGGAAAACGTGCCAATCCATCACAGAGCACACACACACATACACACACACACACACACACACATATTTTGATATGTAACCTGGCCAAATTATTAAACATGCTCAATTTACTGACAATAAGCAGAGATAGGCTTACTGATGCGTGGCGGTCACACATCAAGCAATTGTTTTTTTTATTATCATTTTTAAACATTAAAAAGGCACCATAACACACCATGCATCAAAACTCATCATGCACAAGACACGGCAAAAAGTTCAAGGTTGTTGACCCAGACACCCAAATGGGTCTTGTGGAGTCAAACCCAGGTGGCACAAGCGGCACTACAATGGTAATGGTTTTAAAGTTATGACTGATCAGATAATACAGTCAACAGGATAATTAATTTATGCCTGGGCCTGTGTGGCCATTTGTTTTAGCCAGAATTCTCCAAAGTTGTCTTCATAAGCAAATTCTTCAACACTTTATCATAAGGTTCAGGGTAACTTTGTTGGTTATATTAAATAACATACCCTATATAGTTTTTTGTCCAATGTAGAGCACACCTATTTATGGCTCCATTCCATAGAACCGTATTGTTTTTGCTTTACATTTAGTTTTCTCTATTTTTAAAATTCTATTTAAAATGCCAATCCATCGCAGGGCACACACATACACTCACACACTCATTCAGCTTTAAAATTAGTTTTCTTTCTCTTTTTTATTTCTTTACTAAAATGAATTACCCAGATCAAAGTGTAAAGCATATGAGACGTTTGGTCAGTGAGTTGTGTTTCTCACTCCTACCCAAGCGAGTTTCCTATATCTCAAAAATTGCTACGTCCAATACTTGATATGCTTTTTATCTCACTGCATTTTGAAAACCTTCATAATTTTGGTGCTGCGCTACTGAGTAGAGTTTGAACCTCAATGATGATATCATAAACTGGCTGCCTGAATTAGACACATAACAGAAACCATTGACCAGTTGTGTTGGGTTAGCCAGAACTTAAAATCATACAGTATACAGGACATGGTGGTCTGTGCCTGGTTATACAAAGTCGGTGGAGATAAGTTCATATAGCTTTTCTTCAGGATAACCAATAAAGCAGAAATTGGTATGCATCATCTCTGGGATAATCAATAAATAGACTTTGGAAATAATAATAAAAAAAGAACAATTGACCAGTTAGCTTTTAGCAGCAACTTGAAAGGGTAACACTTGAGTGATTATCAGGCATCGGGGGTTCAGTGGTACAGTAGGCGTCTTTCCTGCCATGCAGAAAGCCAGGTTTGATTCCCAGCCACAGGATGCAGGATGTCTTTAGTGTTGGTCCCAAGTCTCAATAAAATGGGAGGAGGGTTTCCCAAGAAGATCATTAGACAGCTGCAGCTCATGCAGGACACTGCTGCAAGGATTCGGACTAGAACCAGGAAATATGAGCACATCACACCAGTCCTTAGGTCCTTACACTGGCTTCCTGTAACATTTAGGTTAGAGTTTAAAGTACTTTTACTCGTTTATAAATCACTCAATGGCCCAGGACCTAAATACATTGTGGATATGCTCACTGAATATAAACCAAACAGACCACTCAGATCATTAGGATCGAGTCAGTTAAAATACCAAGGGTTCACACCAAACAAGGAGAGTCCGCTTTTAGCTATTATGCTGCCTGCAGTTGGATCCAGCTTACAGACGAGATCAGATGTGCAAAAACATTAGTCACATTTAAATATAGACTCAAAACTCATTTCTTTAGTTGTGCATTTATGAGCGCTGTGCTACGTCCAAACTGACTGCACTGTATTTTATGTATCATCTTATATTTTTAACTGTTTTATTTTTGAATATTTTAAATAGAATTTTAAATCATTTATTACTAATCCCTTTATTTTAAATTGTTTTAAAATGTTATTGCTGTGATTATTTTCCATTTCATTTTATGATTGATTGGCACTTTGAATTACCATTGTGTATGAAATGTGCTATACAAATAAACCTGCCTTGCCTTGCCTTGCCCTGATATTGAAGCTATAAAGAGCTAGCAAGGGCCATAAACAATTCTGTAAACTAGTCCTAGGTTTCTTCACAAAGTGGGTGTCAAATTTCTCTGACAAATATGAAAAACTATACTGTATAATGACTGAGAAAAAAGCCTAAGACAAGTTTTTACCATAAAAATAAAACCATAAAATTTCTTTATGGTTCTATGTAACTTGGTGAGACCGTGGCACTGGGGCACTGTTTACAAAAAGTGCATGGACTCTGCAGATCATCAGTTTGTGGCAATTATTACCTACTGTACGTTTAAAGAATCAAATGTTACTTCACAAACTATCCTATGGCTTTGTATGGACATAGTATCTGTGATACCTGAAATACCCAAAGACCAGTCTCATACACACAAAATAAGGGAACTAAAATAAGAGAACTTAAAAGACTTACAGTAAAAATGAGAATCTTTTGGAGCTCTCCAGGGGTCATGTGGTAAAAAAACAAACAAACAAACAAAAAAAAACATGCGCACTGAATACTAAAACTGAACATGCAGCATAATACATTTTTAGCTAGATTAATAGTACAATGCATGTTATGATAAGGAAATTCTTCATATCTTCCATTCGAGGGATATAAAAAGTAACATAAAAAATAAATACATAAATTTTTTACCAACAAAAATGGAAGCAAAAAATTATTAAAACAAAAAAAGCGGGGGAGGGGGGGGGCGGTGCTAGAGGGTCCGTTTAATTTTCACTGATGAGTTTCAATTCATGGCAAATATTAACGCGTTTTATTTAATTTTTCTTATACATATGCTTTAGTGAAGGGAAAACATTATGTGAAAACAGAAAAGAGAGGTCTAGTCTTTAGCTTTTTTTTTTCATTTGTGGATGAAGAACTTTCCAAGTAATAGAATGACATTTACAGTACACATATTTTAGTGACCAACCAATCATGCATATCGTCCAAAAAAGCTGAAGAGGAATCACAACAGATGAAAAGACGGAATTATTGTGATTCACATTGAATGATATTTTGTTTAGAGAAAATCAGATTTATAAAATTGCTGTATGAGAAAGTCAGGTGCATTATGTTTGTGGGGTGATAACGCAAAAGATTGTTCATAAGATTTTGTTTTTGGAAATCTTTGCCATTAACATTTAGTAAAGAAAAGTTTATAGTAGCTGATTGTGTTGTCAGAAATGTTTGTACCATTAAAGAAATGCTAGTGCAATAGCCTTCAAAACAGAAGAAAACTGGGATTTTGTGCAAGTTGTATTTAATGCACATTTTTTATGTCTTAAAATAAAGCCATTATCATCCTTCAAATGAGTCACTGGCCAAATATCCTTCTGCATCCATTCTTCAATAAATTTTGACTTTCTTCTGTGTAGAATACATCTATTATTCCATATAGGAGTCTATGTGGTGTAAAGTTATGACTGTATATAAGTTTCTAAAATAAAGGTACAGTTGGTAAAATGCTGATCAATAACTCCAAAAATGGATAGATCTCTTTGTGCCCACAGTTTAGACTTGCATTCTTCAATCCTAATCATATTTTTGGTAAAATAAATGCCAATATACTTGACTTGATTTTATAAGAATAAAATGTGGAGGGCACAATCATCAAGTCACATTTTTTAAGGTTGAGTTTTAAACCAGACGTTTAGAGAAGATGTTTATATTTATATATCTGTCACATTTCTGTCACAGACTGCTGTCATCTCCCCTTTTTCCCCCATGCTTCTTCCTCATGTTCTCATGTTTTCCTCCTGGTTGTCATGCCTTTTCACGCGCCCCAGACCGCCCCCTTACACACACTGGCATCTCATTTACAACAAAATCTTTCAGGCCTTTAAGGAAGTGCAGTGTGGCGTCTCACTGCCAGATTATTTCGTGCCTTCAAAGACCAATTTTCTTGCATTTTCTTTCTCATTCTCAACCCCGCTTGTTCTTTGTTCTCGTCTCTAATCTCTCATTTTTTATCTCATTCGCTATTTTGTGTCTCCCATCATGTAACCCTATTACTCATCGCACTCCCCATCAGGTTAAGAATCTCCGGCAACCACACAGAGACACATCTCATTTCTCATCATGGTCCCATACCCCATTTGTTCAACATAACCCTCATACAGACTGGGCCCAATCATGATCTTAGGCTGGAACCCCTCTTGTCTGTCTTCCTGTCTTTTCTCTGTGTCTATTCAGCCTCCTTATGCTACCAATAAAGGGGAGTTCCCCAATCTTACCAGTGTACCTATGGAGTATGTTAACCTCCAAGAGGTCTTCAGTAAGTCTCAAGCCATCTTCCTACCTCCACATTGGCCCTATGATTGTGCTATCAATCTTCTCCCTGGCACAGCCAACCCCTTCACCTCAGTGAAACACAAGGGCAAAAGAGTCCTTTATAAACCTCAAACATAGATTCACTTCAGCAACTATCCTCTCTATCCCAGACCCCTCCCTCCAATTTACCGTGGAGGTGGACGGTTCCGACATGGGCTGGAGCTATCCTCTCTCCGAAAAGCCCCAAGGACAACAAGCTGCATCCCTGTTTCCTTTTTCCTTGTCAACTCACCCTTGCCGAACAGAACTATGAAATTGGTGGTCGAGAGCTACTAGCTATCAAACTAGCCCTTGAGGAGTGGAGACATTGGTTATGGGTCTTAGCATCCTTTTCTGGTTTGGACTGACCACAGAAACCTAGAATACTTAGTCAGCCAAAAGGTTAAACAACCGTCAAGCCCGCTGGTCCTTATTCTTCTCAAGGTTCAATTTTACCATATCCTCCTGCCCAGGCTCTAAGAACACCAAGCCAGATGCGCTCTCAACAGTTCTCTATGCCCCAGGATGCATCCTCTATTGACAGCATCCTCCTTATGCAACCTTATGGATGCTACCCAGCAGGAGATCGAAGGCCTGGTCAGTCAGGCTACCCAAGTAACAAACCTTCCAACCGCTTAATTGTTACAGAGTCAATTCGCCCAGAGGCGAATTCTGCTCCAGACTGGCTTGTCACCCAGGAGAGGCCCACACCTTGTACCTGATTCAGCAATGCTTCTGGTGGGCGACTATGAAGGAGGATGTGCTAGGATTCGTGGCAGCATGCAAAACTCCCCTTGGCTAAGGACACTGCTGAACTGCTCGTCCTCCACGTTTTTTGGCTCCATGGAATTCCTGTTGACATTTCCAGTAGGGGACTGCAGTTTTCTGCACATTTCTGGAAAGCCTTCTGTAAACTCATTGGCGCCGCACTTAACCTGTCCTCTGGTTATCACCCACAGTCCAATGGGAAGACAAGGAAGGAGAACAAACCAGAAGCTGGATACCAGAATGATGGCCACTCGTTTTTCTTTATGTAGCTGCTTTTTTCTTGCCATAATACAAATTCCAACTCTTTGAATGAGAAGGTGTGTCCAAACTTTTATTTGGAGGGAACTAATAGTCCACAGAATAGTTTTTATTATTTCTTATGAGGGGAAATTCACTTTGATATACAAATGTTTTGATATACAAGCACACTTCAAGGGGGGAATTATGCATTTAAACAAGGTTTAGCTGTACTTTTAGATTTTTACTTCTATAAAACGTTTCTTATTTTATACTTAATATATTACCAATTTTCTGTAAAGGATAAAATGTTGGAGTTTTTTAAGTTTCTGAAATTATTAGTGTTATTCCTTTAAAGAATTTGTCATTATTTAAGAGGCTGGCGTTGAACTTCCAATAGCCTTCATTGTGTCTGCATTTGTTTGGGCTTTCAAGCTGCGAGCCAATGATCTGTAAGAGGAGCGAATAATTTAAAGTCAAGTCAAGTCAAGTCAATTTTATTTATATAGCGCTTTTAACAATTGACATTGTCGCAAAGCAGCTTTACACAATAAAAAGAAGTAAGTTTTTATGCAATGTGTGTGAATCAAGATTAGATTGGATTGTCCCTGATGAGCAAGCCGAGGGCGACGGTGGCAAGGAAAAACTCCCTGAGATGGTAATAGGAAGAAACCTTGAGAGGAACCAGACTCAACAGGGAACCCATCCTCATCTGGGTGACAACGGATAGCAGAGACTGATCAGCATAATAATGTGTACTGGAAGTTCAGTGTAACAGGAGATGTGTTAAAATTAAAATTAAAAGGAGTCCAGTTTGAATCTGAGGCTCAGGTAGACAACTGTAGTCCCAGGTCCTCAGAGCATCAATCGAGGATAGGACAGTCTTAATGGAAACCATCCCCAGCCACCATACGAATCCAGTCAGACCACACGGGGCATCCATGCGACGAGATCTCCAACCAGATGCAGGACTCCAGGACGGGTTAGACGACTCCAGAAGGCAGAGGGGTCTGGATCACTGGCAACTCAGGAGCGAACATGTATAGCTCGACAGAGCGACAGAGAGAGGGAAAGAAGAGAGGGAGAGAGAAAGAGAAGAGAGCAGAAAAGGAGAGAACAGAAAATAAGGAGAGATGGCAGTTAGGTATGGTCACAGTCAACATGTGTAAGGTGAATGTATATTAGTGCAGAGTGCAAGCAGGGACTCCACAAAGGAGTTTGTGGTATGCATTGATGGAGGGTGAGAGACTAACCAATAATCAATTCTGCATTTTATGGGGCCTTCAGGTTTAAACCAACAGTATTTTTACAATGCAAGTTGATGTCCCTCCAAGTGTCAGAAAGAGACAAAGTCTCAAAAAGATGTGAGACTCCATGTGCACGAGCCTTTTCTTACAAACGAGTCAGTCACATGATTCCGGCAAACGCGAGGCTTGTCATTGGTCACATGACTCTCAGGTAACCAACACACGCCTTGAAGCGAGGCTTCATTTGGCTACGCCCCTTTCTGCTCAATACAAGGTTTGGAGCTTCTGTGTTACAGTAACATATGGAAGCAAATTAGCATCATAATTATTTGAATTATATCAGCCTTTGAAAAATACATTTTGAAATKTAWTCACTGTTGAATTGTTAATTTTGAAATTTAAATACTACTGAATTTATTAAAAAGCAACATCTTTGAATTTAAGTGCTCTGAATGTCACAAACAATTTTCAACAATCCATTTCAAGTTGTGAAAATCAGATAGAAAATTCAAGCTTGTTAATTCAAGTACAAATTCAATACAGGAAAAGCAATCGAGCCAGAACGGAAGCCGTTCGTCAGTCATGTGACCCAGGGAAGCGGACGTCTTCGATACCGGCTCCCAGTGAGACTCGGTAAGTGCACCTGCAGTGTGTTACACTAATTATATATATTATCAGATGTTTTAGTCATTTTACTGTGATAAAGGAATTTAGTCAAATTTTAGTTAAAGTGGGGCTAGTAAGCAACTGATATAATAACTGATATAATTCAAGTAATTATGATGCTAATTTGCTTCCATACAACGTAGCTTCTTGAGTAGATGAAAATTGGGCGTCATCCCTAGAGAAATATAATTAATTGTGCCCACAACTAATAGTACTTCAGCTGGCTTAAATATTTGAATTGCAATTTGAGTGAACTTAACATTTTGACGTTGTGTCAACTAAAGAGCAATGTGAAATATTTTGTTTGGCCAGAAAATTTCTCTAAAAGTTGAGTAAATTTTTAAATGCAAATTTGTTACTAAACTTTTTTACATAGGCTCGTTTATTTATTTATTTATTTATTTATTGTACACTACAGAGACCCAGTGGATGAAAATAAACACCGGAGAAAGAGATTTGTCATCTAAACGAATGGTGCCATATGGTATGACCCGACTGGGAACAATACTGTATCTTAATATTTATTAAACCTGACCCAAAACTTTTGACTCTAATTTTGGTGTAATTGAAGCTACTAACAGGGAGCTTCAGCTGTAATACATTATTTATACAGTAGCATAACACATCACAGGGTTTACGAGTGCAGAGAAATGTACACAGTGTAAACTACTACATAATACTACATATGAATTACATTCATAGAGAGCATCAATTCTGAGAAAGTAATCACCTCAGGGCTGGAGCATTCCGTTATTCCTGTCTGTATCTGTCCTCAGGGATTCATCAGGACTGGAACGTTGGACTCACCTCAAGAAGAACACCAGACTTCACTAGAACACCAGAAATCAACTGACCCGGAGCTATTTAGTCATAGCTGTTAACAATAAATCTAATTAGCAATTGTTATTTTAAATAAAAAGTGTGACATGACAGGTCTTTTTTCCCTTTCTTCAGTCATTGAGAGAGAGAGAGAGAGAGAGAGAATTTTTTTTATTCAGGATCCTGGAGAGCAGCTTCACACAACAATCCAAGGTATGTAGATGAAGGAATGCTATGACGGTCTGGTATTCTCACTGAAATTAGATTCTTTATCTACAGTACATTTTATCAGCTGCACAGACCTGACAGGGAGGACAGCACCAGACTATCTGGCATCTTTCCTAAGACCTTGTTCAACACAAGCAGCTGGTTTTTATCACAAGGTCGAACAAAATCTCACAATATCGATGGGTACGTTCACATTACCAGTCTGAAGTGACTCAATTCAGATGTTTTTTACCCTAATGTAACAAAGACCTGATTTGTTACATTTTTTTTTTTTTAGATCTGACTAAATGCACAAAGCTGATGTTTTCAGATCGGACCCGAGTCACTTTCATATGTAGTCTTAAAATGGATATATTTCCAACACATGGTCATGTGACTTGAAAGGGCATGGGCAGAGCAGAATTCATGCAGCTTTTTTGCGACAGCGCATGCATGAGGCGCTCGCTGTCGTCAACTGCTAAAAGTGGCGTTCTTCTTTAATCTGGACCTTAACAAATACAGCGGACCAACTGCTCACCGTTCTCATGAGCAAAATCCCAAGGAGATTTTTGCTGAAATTGCATCCTTTGTTGGAAAGGAAGAACGAGAAAGAACGCAATGACTCAGGATGTGTTTTATCCCAGATGATGGGATCATGATGAGTGATGATGTATACAGTAGATGTGTATGTATGTGCTGTTTCAGAAGAAAGACCTGTCTATGTTACAGTCAATTTAAATTTCATTTTATTTGTATAGCACTTTTAACAACGAACATTGTCACAGAACATAAGAAACAACAACAAAAACAGTGCAAAAAGTCCTAGATGTTAGACAAAATCCTCCCTATTGAGAAAGCCTGAGGCAACTGAGGTGACTGTGTCAAGGAAAAATTTCCTTAGATGGTATGAGGAAGAAACCTTGAGAGGAACCAGACTCAAAAGCAAACCCTTCATCATTTGGGTGACACTGGAGTGTGTGATTAGAAATTATTCTAAACACCAGTAGGGGAGTGTGTGTGTGTGTGTGTGTGTGTGTGTGTGTGTGTGTGTGTGTGTGTGTGTGTGTGTGTGTGTGTGTGTGATACAAACACTTCTGCAGTTATGTACAGTGTAGAGTGTGATGCGGATACAGCATATGATAGAGTCTATTAGTTAGGAGGTTGTTGTCGTCCTCAAAGTCCATGTAGTATTGACATCATTGTTTTGATAAACACAAATCATCACAAAGCGGAATCCAGCCTGGAGGTTGTTCTTCCCTGGATGCATCAGGATCCTTGCAGGATTGGCCTCTGTCTACTGGAGCTGGCACAATCTTCAGATGCCTCGGGATGGGTAGAAAAAGGAAAAGGTGGAAAGGAATTAGAATAGCTGCCTTTCATGATTTTAGCAGCACTGATGATAATGTGCATTTAAATGTACTAGAGTACAAGGTTATGGGATGAATTATGTGTATGCCAGGCTGAAGAGATATAGTATGTTTTTAATCTACTTTTAAACTGGAAGACTGTGTCTGAGCCCCAAACACCATCAGGAAGGCTATTCCAAAGCTTAGGATGAAAACACTCTATCCCCTTTTGTAGACTTTGATATTCTTGGAACTAACAGAAATCTAAACTCTCGATTTCTGAGTTCTGTGATCTTAAGAAGCAGAGTGGTTTGTGATGTGTCAGAAGACTGGCTAGATATGTTTAGGGCCTTGTACATAAGTTATAAGAAATATGATTTTCAAGTTACTGTCTAATATTACATTATATTTGTGTCAAAGATATAAAAAATTATATGTAATATAATGTAATGTATTATATATACATTACATTATATTACATATAATTTTTTATATCTTTGACACAGTCAAAGATAATCTGGACAATTTAGATATTTCATCTTGTTTGATGAGATCTATAAATGGGTATCTTCAGCATAACAATAGAAACTAACCCATGTTTTCTAATGATGTTAACCAAGGGAAGCATGTACTGTATATTGAGAACAGCAGAGGTCCTAAAACTGACCCTTGTGGGATCATTCCGGATTTCAGTGGCATTACATCGGACAGTTCTCCATTTAGATCTACAAAATGGTATCGATCAGACAGGTATGATCTAAACCATTTTAATGCCTGTTCTTGAATACCTAAGTGATTTTGTAAGCGATCTATGAGAATATTATTATCTATATTGTTCAATGCAGCACTAAGATCAAGTAGGACGAGTATTGAGATGCTGGCTTGGTCCAAAGCTAAAAACAAGTCATTTATGATTTTAACTAATGCAGTTCCTGTACTATGTATATTTGAGCTAACACCACCTTTTCTAATATTTTCGATATAAACTGAAGTTTTGAAAATGGTCTGTAATTTGCTCTCTTGAGGCCGTGACTACGACTATTGTGATATTGTGATGGTGCAGGTGTTTTGACATAGTTTTGACATTATGCAAGTTGACAAAGCAAAAGTTGACTATGCGTGTCTCCCCTGCATGTTGAATGTGTTTTTCTTATGTGTGCGCAACATCCTTTTTCTGTGAGCGCTCAATTCTGCCTGAATGCATGTTTCATGCATGTGTTCGCTCAACTCTATCCAGTGTTACAAACCTGCCACGAAACTAGCCAATCACAGACTTCCACACATTACTTCTGAGTGGCTGTTTTTTCTCTATCAGCTGGCACTATCGACCGCATAACGGAAGCTGACCTTTTTTTCCTTTTTTTTTTTTTTACAGATAAAAGTTACTTGTAATCGTGAATGTGCATGAACCGTAGTGTGAGGTCTGAATAACCAATCTCAAAAGTATACAAAAGTGTATTTGTATTTTGCATCAGTAACTCATAACTTAAATCAGGTGATTTTTGGTTTAGTAAGAAGATGAACAAAAGCATAACCTGAAATATCGCTATGTGATAAAGTCAAATAAATTCATATGAACAATTTAAATTTAAATGGCATTGCCATGCATGAATGAATATTTGAATGACGCCTATGCACTGGGGTTTTACAGTTTCCTCCCACAGTCTAAAATATACAGTATGTCATGGCTGTGTTATAAATGTGTGAGAGAGTGTGTGTATGTGGTGTCCTGTGGTGTCCTGAATTCCACACAGTCCTCATGATCTGGCCTGGCTGAACCACAGTGTTGCCAGATTTAGCCCAAAATCTATTCACACGTAGGAACACTGCACGTCAGCAAGCAGCCAAAATAATGAAGTCAGAAGCAGCAACACAGAACAACAATGCGAAACCACCACCTACTGCATGGGATGGGGATTTGAGAAGCACTCAACATGGCAACCCTCCTTCCATCCACAAAAAAACACGACAGCAGGTCATAATCCAATAACATTGAAGTGGGTACAGTATGTTTGTCCATTAACGTCATGATGACTGATTGGCTCTAATCTAGGTTTGGTTTCAAATTAGTTCATAAAATGTATGATTGAAAAAAATGTGACACTCATCTCAAACCAGCACAAATTTTTTTTACCCGCTTATATGGGTTAAAACTGCCCAATTTGGTCGAAACCCACCCAATCTGGCATCAATGCTGCACCGTAACCCTTGGATTAAGCACTTACTGAAGATGAATGGATGAAAAATCAGACTGATTATATTTTCCAAAATGTTAGCAGCATTTTCAGGATAATAAGTTTTACTTTAAACATTTACTCACCCATTAGACAGACACTTTTATTCAACCAAATAAAAGTGTACGAACAAATGAAGCAAGATATATATTGTAATCCTAGTATGCATAGCAGATCCATTAAGGTTAAAGTGTTGGAACTCACCACTACTGACCACCTTCATCAGAACAGCTTGATTATAGTTACAATGTTGAATTTGCCCTTTATTATATACTTCCATTATACACTGCAGTATTGGAACAACAAGACTTTTTTTTGTTTGTTTGTTTCCCTGTACAGTGACAATGACATTTGGCATTAAGTTCAAAAAGATGAATCTGAGATGATGGATGAAAATGTATCATCTTTTCTATTTCATGATTACATTTAGATCCATTGAACTATTGAAACCATGGCACCTATAGTTTTAAAGTAAACTTAGCTGTTCTTTTGGCTGATCCTGTCAAGGGGTAACGCGGATAACGCACAACTTGGCACAGATTTTTACACCAGATGCCCATCCTGACGCAACCCTCGCGTTATATCCGGGCTTGGGACCAGCGTGGTATTCAGTGTCTGGATCACTGGCTGGGGATAGGACCCAGGCCGTGCACATGGCAGGCGAGACACCTGCGACTGAACCTCCAATGCCCTGAAAGTTTTCAAGTAAATAACACTTAATATTTGGTTGAACAGTCATTGCTTGCATCAAACTGTTGTATCTTTCTTTTTTGCTGCTTATCTAGTCATGTGCCACATCTTTCTGCTTATCGTCTTATTGCTGGATGGTGAAGTTCCTCCCAATTAGATGTATTATATTTCTCTGTAGATTTTCGACAGAATGTTTTTGTTGAATCCTGAATTTATCATCAAGGTTGGTGTTCCAGAAGCTGCAAGCCCAAGCCATGACCTTACCTCCACCCTGCTTGACCGACAAGCTTGTATGTTTTAGAACTTTCATCACACTTTGGTACAGTAGAGGTTAATCGTAATCCCTGAACTTATGTGGCTCATCTCTGCATTTTTTTGTGAATTCCATTCTGCCCTTCTGGTTGTTACTGCTCACAAAGCCTTCTTTAAACCATAGATTATGATATCTTCACCCCTGCCATGTGGAGGTTGTTGGTGACGTCGTTGTGTGTGTGTATGTGTGTGTGTGTGTGTGTGTGTGTGTGTGTGTGTATATATATATCATTATTTTTATAATTTTTTTTTACACAACTTTTATAATGTTTCTGTCATCAACTCATTATGTTTTTCTTGGCCGACCGATTCAATCCCTGGTTGTTAGAACACCAGCGCTTTCTTTCTTCTTTAGGACATTTGAAATTGTATCATTGCAAGATTGTTTTTTTTTTCTTTTCTTAGCCTCAGTATGATTTGCCTTTCTCCTTTACACAGCTCTATGGTCTTTTAGTTGGTTTATCCTTTTTAAAAACACATGCAGGTTTGGTTTGGTTAATAACATGCTGGGGTTATGGCGCCATATTCATGCAACAATCATGAGCACATAGTTTTGACATAATGAGAGTTGACAAAGCAAAAGTTGACTATGCGTGTCTCCCCTGCGTGTTGAATGTGTTTTACTTGCGTGTGCGCAACATCCTTTTTATCGACCACATAACAGAAGCATTGTAAATAAAGGTCTTTAAGTAAAGCGACCAAGTTGTCTGATGTGAATTTTGATTGTTAGTCTATCAATGAGCTAAAAGGAAAATTACATAAGTATAGAAAAACACACTGGACAAACTGGTAAATACGTATTGATCTTTAATTCAATAAAAAAAATACACTAGAATATTTTTTTATGATATTTTATATTATAAATAAATAAAACTTCATTTACAAAGCTTCACATATATCATTTCCTTTCATTTATATATAATTATATATAATAATATAATTGTAATGTCCTATATTTTTCTTTTGATTCTGTAAAGCTGCTTTGAGACAATGATCATTTTTAAAAGCACTATACAAATAACATTGAATTGAATTTAATGCTGTCGATAGTACCAGAGAGGAGAAGAAGAGGAAACTGATAAAGAAAAAACAACCAATTAGAAGTAATGTGTAAAAGTCTGTGATTGGCTTTTTTGTAGTTTGCAGTTTTGTAACACTAGATAAAGTTAAACGAGTGTACACAGAAAAGGTGTTGCATGCAGAATTGAGCTGGTGAGCGTGCAGAGGAGATACTGCATGTGCATAGAGTGCTTTCTCTGCACTCAAAATGTCAAAACTGTGCGCTCAGGGTTGTGGCATGAATATAATGCCATATGGGGTACAAGCAAGTACAGTGGTACCTCGGCATATTTACAGTAATTTGTTCTGGAAGCGAGTTCTTAAGGAGAAAATTCATATTGCGATATTAATTTTTACAGAAGAAATAATGCAAATGCAGATAATCTGTTCCAGCCACCCAAAGATTTTACCAATATTGCAAAAAAGGCACGTAGCTTTTGAACTTATGACAAAGGCACCATTGGTTTCGTGGGTTAACTCTTATGAAACAGCTTTTCGCTGACTGAAAAAAAGGGTCAATTTGTGAAGTTTTGAATAGCTCCTGGATGATGGCGCAGCTTTCTTGCAAAATAAAAATTTTCTTGCTATATTTTAATTCGTATGGCGCAAAAAATCATAAGAGAGGGCATTCGTATGCCGAGGATCCACTGTAAAGACATTCAGAGTTATTAACTGGTTCAACAGTTGATCTAACAGGGCACACCCGGGCAACAAGAAAAAAAACTTGTGTTCCAATAATTCTGATCACTCAACAAATATGTGAAGAGTGAGTGACCGAAGTTTTGATTTTTGATTTACATCAGGAAATCAGAGCTCAAATGCAGGTCTATTGTGTATCACATTCAGCTTTTAATCACAAAAGCAATGATTTCAAGGTACCGCGAAGGTATCGAATTAGGCTTGTTGTTCCAATACTTTTGGAGGGGACTGCATTTTTATTTGTTTGAGTCTCAAATCATGATGTTTTGAATATCTGTAAATGTAACATATTTTAATCTATTATTTTAACCCTTGCACCTTAATATTGAGCAACTTATTTCTATATTATTATTTCATATTAAATAAATATAAAAAAATAATTTCAGAATTAAATATATATGAGGGTGTGTGTGTGTGTGTGTGTGTGTGTGTGTGTGTGTCTGTGTGTGTGTGTGTGTGTGTGTGAGAATAACTAATGACAAGTGACTGTAGTAATCAGTGTTTATGTGTTAAAACATGGTATTGGTGCTAAAAAGTCCCTCAGCTAGGTGAAAAAGTGAATCATATAACACTACTTTTACATCCTACACAGGAGTTCCTGTAGATTACACTGTAGGAAAACACATTATTACACAACTCTCGTAATAGATTTTTAGATTTTTTAATTTTTTTTTTATTTTTCATTAAAAAATATTTTCATTTTTTTTTTCTATAAAGATGCATAAAGAAAAATACATTTAAACATGAACATATTATATAAGAAAATAAAATAAAAAAAATCTATAAAATATTAAAAGAAATCATTTGCTTTTGTATGTAACTCTGCATCAGTTCTCTTTAGGACAACATTTATATGAACATGTGATGTGGCGTGGCATTAAATGTGCGCTGGATCTGGAGACCCAGAGAAGATATTCATTACTTTAATGAGTCTTATAACCAGTATGTGACACACTATACACGTAAAAATAATAGTGCGTTCTTACACTGGAAAATGCACAGACCAAATCTATGATTTTATTGATAAAGTATCAGTGATGAGATAAGATCAGTCCTCTGATTATACTGTATAAGTAAGTTTGCTGGGTGATCAGTAGAACAGAATGGGAAAGATATTAAGTTGTGTACCTGTAGTGAACACACCTGAAGGTCAGTCAAAGCTAGAAAAATAGTACATTTAAAAAAATATATATATATATAAAGTAGAGATAAATATCTCTGTCATAAAGTGACACAAAGCCGTGTGCATAAAACATCTAAGAATCTTACGAACATAAAATGCGATACAGGTTGGTTGTATTGTCGGTTTGTTTCACTTCAGTGAAGTGAAGGACGTGTAGAAGGATAGGAATGTGCACACGTGGACAGGATGAAGCTCAACCAGCTAAAAAAAAACCTTATGAAAAAAGTTATGCAAACTGAAGCTATAGTACTCGGTTAATAGTTAACCACCTCTGAGTATTTCGGTGGCTTGTATGACAGCGGGAAAGATGGCAGCTGAGCTTCGGGAGGAGCAGACACACGGATGATCATCACAAGAGACATCAGGCCTCCCAGAATCTGTGGACAATCAGACAGACAATCATATAAGAATGAATAAAATGTATGGATTTAGCCATAGCATTACAACGCAAAACATTATGCCTGGTATTGTGTAGGTTTCCCTTGTGCAAACAAAATAGCTCTGAATCCATAAGACCTCTGGGGGAGTGGCGTGGTGTCTGGCACCAGGACTTTGTACAGCGGTAGTTTAAGTGCTGTGTCTTGCGGGGGGTGGTGGGGGGAGGGTATATCCTCGATCAGATTGGGATCTACAGTCTTGTTTTTGAGTGTGCAGTGAGCTGTGGTCCACTAGGAGTTCTGATACCTTTCTATTATGGTCAGCATTGGCTTTTCTATGGGACTGGATGGCCATTGGTCTCCATGGGCATGCAAGGGCCTTGAGTGCCCATGATCCTGTCAAAAGTCTATTGTTAAATTGTTAATCAGTGTTTACTGTACTGTATGTATTAAAACATGGTATTTGGTGCTAAAAACTCTCTCAGCTGCAGTAGGTGAAAAAGTGAATTTTCGGATAGGATCTCCTGATCTATGTTTATTTTTTGTAAACATGCATACACATTTATATTTTCATCAGGTAAAAAGAAACACATTTGCTAAATGCAATTTCATGCTCTTTTATGTAGTGTCTGTAACTTTTGTTTTAATGCAAACCTTTCAAAGATCTTAACTGTCATTCAGATAAAACTTGAATTATAAAAGTGAATTATTCTAAAATGAAAAATTTTGGATATTTGTGATTGCAACACAAATTTGACATGGTTACGGACACTAAACTTTTTTTTTTTTTTGGGGGGGGGGGCGTCATATGCTTCTAGGAGCTTACCACAATTTTATTATCAATAATATATGAATAATTAGCATTTTAAATTATAATTGTTTGAAGCCAGATAGTACAATTCTGAAAAAAAAAAAAAAAAAACTTTTTTGGGGCACAATTAAAATAAAATAAATACAATTAAATCAGCAACTTCAATTTTTTAGGAAAGCAAGAATGGCCACTTCCATGTCGCATAAACTTCAGAAGTAGCTTCTTGGGCACACACACTTTTTCTGTATTATACAGTATGGATAACATTAAAAATAATAAAATCAGCACCAATACTGTTTTAGAAAGCAAGAGGAAAGATCAAATAGGCACACAGCTCATGGTGGACCGAGGACCTGGAAAGCCCCTGGAATTCACTTTCGTTTCTCTAAAAACCTGTGGCTGTTTCTGGGTCACAATAATGATTCACATTCATGTTAAAACAAACCTCTTGCGCAAACTCTCCTTTTTCACCATTTTCATGGTATTACTAGTTTGCATTAGTTTGCATCATTTCTCGAGGATTCTTATGAAGTCAACACAATTTAGAATTATGCATTTGTTAGCTTTTATGCCAAGACCTGGCAAGGAAGAGGCCGCTTTACATATCTAATATTGAAACGAAGGCATGTTTGCTTCTTGATAAATACCCACAGGGTTGTTATCATACAGGAAAGTGCAATGTACTTACAGCAAGAGCTGCGAGGGTGAAAAGCACAGCCATCGTGATGATCACTACGTAGTCTATATATTCTATCATAATGGGCCCACATGGCTAAATTCAGATGGAAGAAGAAAAAAAAAAACATAACATCAAACATCTTAAACAAAAACATGGAATACCATGTTAAAGGTATATGAGATTGCAAATAAATAACTAAGTAAATAAATAACAGTCCCACCTTTGACCAGACCCTTCGGCTTTCATGTTGCCTGGACTCCCAAGGGTTCTACATGAACATTACATAACGAAGATTAATACGTACAGTTGCTCTCTGTGGTCAAGCAGAAAATGCAACTAAATAGAAACAAAAATGATAGATTTTACCATGACGGGACTTGTTGTGATCCTCTCACACTTGTCGCCTACATTCTGGTTCACGCAGTTACATGAGTCAGGAACTTCACTTTGCCAGTCCGTGTAGCCGTTAAAGAGTCCGCAGCAGTGGAACTAATTAACCACAAGGAAAATATTTTTCAAATGCAAACGGTCTATAATATATATCTGTATTAAAAACTGAGAAGGAATGAATGGATGGATGGATGGATGGATAGTTCATTTACATGCTCTTGAATGGGGTTAAATGCAAGCTCCTGATTTTTGTTCAAAGTTACTTCCCTTCTGAAGTGTTCACTGACATGTGAGCTAAACTGAGAGGAATACAGAAAGAAAACAGTTAAGCCCGGGGAACTTTTACAATAAGACACACATTTCATGTATACACAATTAGATGAATATAAACTTTGTATTCCGTTAACTCTACTTTGTCAAAGTGTTTACTTTATGTCTGTGATGCAAGCATTATTCTGAGCAAAAGGAAATTAAGGCACAACTAATTTTAAGCTGTAGTACCTGCAAGTGATTGAGTGCAAGCGGAATGGCGATACGCAACATGCCAGCCGTCGCCAAACACATAAGGGTGAAAAACTGCAAAGAAAGAGAATCATGTTATAAATTTCTGCACAGTACAAAATCTGCCAAGAAAAATGCATGCATACAGGTACCAGGAAAGTTGGTGTGAGCACTTTCGGTACTCATCTCGTGCCACTTGCTTTTCATAATGGTTACATTATTTTTTTTTGCTCCATTTATCCTACTTGTGGCCTCTAGTGGCTCTCAATTCATTTAATGGATCAATAAATTTTAGATTCCGTGGAGCACATGTACAGTATCACAGGTCCCTTAAACAAGCACTGTGGTTTCTTCAACAAAAACTTTTCACTTTCCTTTCTGCCTACACACTCACCACAATCAGCGCGCACTTGCTCTCTTTGTGTGCGCCATAAGCTCCCAGAACAGCAAAGCAGAAAATGATGGAACCGATCACATACATTACGATCACTCCAGTCATGGCATTCGGCTGAAATAAAGAGAAAATAATAAGAGAAAAAATAATGCCAAGTTAACTAAGGACAAATCAAAGATGGAGAATGTGGTTTACCTAGTAATTTAACTGCTACAGTTTCACTAGTAATTTGTTTACTACAATTTGTTTGACTTGTATTTTAACTATTACTTGTTCTTAACAAGTAACTAAACTAATACACTTTATTCTAGTAATATAACCACTACTCAGTTTTATTGGTAGTTTAACCACTACACATTGTTACTAATAATTTAACTACTTTACACTTTCCTAGCAATTTCACCACTATACTATTTTTTCTACTAATTTAATTACTACAATTTTACTAGTAATTTAACTATTCATTTTTTTTATTATAATTTTTTTTTACAAATAACTAAACTACTCATTTTACTAGTAATATAACCACTACATAATTTTAATACTAATTTTGCTACTACACTTTTTTTTACTAATAATTTACCTACTATACACTTTTACTAGTAATTTAACCACCATACTATTTTTCTTACTAATAATTTACATCCTACAATTTTTGCCGTTAATTTGACTACTACCATTTTTCTATTAATTTACATTTAATTATCACAAGTTTACTGCTAGTTTAATTACTATAAACTTTTATTAGTAACTTAACTACTACCAATTTTGTTAGAAATTTACAAATATATATATATTTATTTTTATTAGTGTATACAGTATAGTAATATGTTGGTGCTGCTCTTCTGACCATGAAGGGGTCACAGAGGACCATCCGCTCCCAACTTTTAAAAGAAGTGTTTTTAATCCACTCCCACAGTTTTAAAAAGTGCCATGTTCTTGTATACTGTATGTAACTAATTTAACTTTTTTAATTGAATAAACTTGATTGAACTACATTTACACAGTACAGGGAGGAAAACTATTGTCTATGATTAATAATAGATTCAGGTTCTCACCTCATCGGCATATTGCTGCCCAACCAGACCCAAGACAATAATGACAATTCCAAAGATCTAAAAATTAAAAAGGAATGTGGCTAAATAAACAATCAAGCAGATCAAGGCATAAAAATTTTAAATATCTTGTCTTTAAAATGGACCTCACAACCAGCATGTAAGTAAAAGCAAATACTGTATAAGTAAAAACTTACTGCAAAAAGAGAGTTAAAGAAGACAAAGGTCCTCTTGAAACACGGGCTGATCTTCGCCATGATCGCAGATGGTGTGCTCGTGGAAAAATACAGAGCTTTAATACACCAACTACAGTACAGTGCAGAAGCAACACAGATGTTGTGCAGTCATACTGGAGGAGGAGCTTAGAGCTCAGCTTACAGGAAACTGAAAGGAAGAGGTGGGAAAAAACAATGCAGATGAGCATATAATTCTCATATCAAAAAAGCTTTCACACTTTCAGGCAAAAGCACTATAAAAGCACAAGAGAACTTGTCAACTTTATAAAGCAGAACAGACTTCAACAGCACAGCGTTGCATGCCACAAAGGGTGGAGTTATTATTATTATTATTATTATTATTATTATTATTATTATTATTATTATTAACATCAGCTCTGACATGGCCTAGGGTTAGGTTTGGGGTTAGGGTTAACCCTAACCCTATGCTAAACTGCACGCGAACAAAGCAAAGGTGCGTAGCATATTTGCAGATTGTATCGGAGATTGTGGCTTAAGATTAAGGCTAAATGTAATAGTGTCCCTGTTTGATATTGTTGTTGTTGTTGAAGAATGGGAAACACCCAAGCCATTGGTTTTCCCCTCCTTCCACAAATAAAGTAGAGCTACTGCAAGGGATTTTACTTCAAAATCATTTTTATAGTACAGTGTCTGGTTGTGTTGTCTCTTAATATCAGTTTTTATCAGAAATTTGTTTTTTTATTTACGCAACAAACCTAAATAAAAACAAATTTCTTTTAAAAACTACTTTGCTCAAGTAGTTTGTTTGCTGAACATAATTTTTTCTTACTCAAACATCTGTACTCTTTTTTTAATGTTAAAAGTTGGAGCAGCAGTTTTGTACCCGAGCATCCTATGATGAAAATGGTCTCCCGTCCCGTTATGTAGACCTTCCAGCCTCCTAACACACAGTATGACTGCACATTAACCCCTGCGATCTGTTATAACCCAAATGAGGATGGGTTCCATGTTGAGTTCTTCCTATTGCTATCTCAGGGAGTTTTTCTTTGCCCTCGTTGCCCTCTACCTGCTCATCAGGGACGATTTTTACATATTTCTTCACATTTGCCAAATTTTTATTTCTGTAAAGCTGCTTTCCAATAATGACCATTGTTAAAAGCACTATCTAAAGAAACTGAATTGAACTAAAAATTAATATACACATTATATTAATATAATATTTATCACCAACTGTTCCAGACCTTGAACAGAAATCAGATTTGGATCTTTGAATATTAAGCTTGAGAATCCCTTATTCATATGACGTAAAACTAACAATAAACACGTTATGACTATAATGCATGAGTGACATCCACAAGGTCATTACTTTAACCCTGGAATCAGTGGCCTTCTTCAAAGAAATGTGCAACGGTCCTAAATGTAGCAGTGCAGATACTGTATAGAGAGATAGTTTCTGATACAGTTTATGGGGTTTCGCATCCACAAACATCTGACCTGTAGCCCAAGTAATGTGATGAGTTTACTGGGGTTGTTTTCGAGAAGTAATACTCATTGGTGTACTGATCTAAATCTGTACTAAGATACTGTATGTCTATTTAATCACATGCAGCTACATTTATTCATATTGCTTACAAAACCCCAATCAGTTTAATCAAAGATGTGTTTTGTTAAGAGTGCATTATGGATCCCTGGAAGGGTGTATTGCGTGTCAGTGATTCAGTGTTTCCTGACACGGGAGAGAGTTTGGAGTTCCCCCTGTGTCTTTCTGAGAATTCCTGTACTCTGTGTGTTTGCGTGTAGAGGCATGGCATCGCCACTTTTTGCACTTTTGAGGCTGAGACAAGACGTCACAGATATCAACGAACAGTGACAGTGACAAAGTCAGCATGCAATATTGTTGACGAAAGAAGACGAGACCAAAGTGTGGTTTTAAAGAATAAAAACGAATGAAACATCTGTGTTTATTTCACAATCGGCTGCGACACGGTGTTCATTTATTATGATATGAGCAGCAGTTTTTTTTTCCCGGGTCACAATCATCTTTAACTCTTCTTCATCGCAGCAGTTTTACTCGGGCGAAAGAGACGAGACGATGTTTGGGCCCATTCTCTTCATATGGAACTTGAGAAAAAAAAAGCTGATGTGTTGTAATATCGGAGGGGAACCAGTGTGGGCACGCAATTACTGGGAAGAATACCACAAACCTGAAGAAATGCATCAAGGCATATCATAAAAATCACCCAGCATTACAGCCTCTTTGTGTTAATTATGTTACCACATGTAAACATCATTATGCTCTGATGTATTTTATTTTTATATTATTTTATAGTTAAACCATCACCAAATTAAGCAATAGATCAGCAAATGTTGAACTATAGGAGCTATATCTACAACAGATCAGGTGTGTAAATGAATTTACACACCTGATCTGTTGTAGATATAGCTCCTATAGTTCAACATTTGCTGATCTATTGCATAATTTGGTGATGTTCCACTGCTACATTTAGGACCGTTGCACATTTCTTTGAAGAAGGCCACTGATTCCAGGGTTAAAGTAATGACCTTGT
>QMIH01000442.1:241654-284280 GCA_003987875.1 Clarias batrachus | reverse complement strand
GGTGTGCCCCCAACACACATGTGACACAACAAGGGTTAATGGTTTGAATGTGTTACAGCTGATCAGTATACAGTATATTTAGATATTTTTATGAAGCTGTTTTGTGACAGTTTTGTCACTGAAATAGTCACTTTTTGCTTTAAAGAAGACTGTTCCTCTTTCAGTACGTAGTTGCTTACCAATGTCGCTGGAGATGTTCTGCAAAAACCTTGTGTGTGACCTCATAGCACCAAGAATTTCCAGTTTGCTGAGCCATGATTTAAGGGGGTGGGTAAATTCTCAAGTATTTTAAAAGCAGTTGTGAATCGTTACAGCTTGGCACCAAAATAGCACTACTGTCCTTTTTTATACATATAAAGTAATATATAGACATATACAGTGATAACAATTGTGTATACTGTACACCAAGTTCTGTGGTATTGCTGTTGTGTAAAAAAAAAAAAAAAACTAAGACAAATCAGGTCAGGTCAATCACAACTAAAAGGAACCTTTCTCTCTCTCTCTCTCTCACACACACACACACACACACACACACACACACACACACACACACACACACACACACACACACACACACACGCAAATAAACACCCAATCGCATGAAACCATACTGCAAAATAGGTTTAATTGAGAATAATTCCTAATTGTTTAGTGCAAAACTATGATTGGTCATTACTCAAGCAACACCATATCCAGTGTATCACTAAAACAATTGATGAAAAGAAAAATAATAACCTTAATTTAATTCACTTCAAGTTGTAGCCTACGATTTTCAGCTCATCATTCTTCATGTTCAGGTAGAATGTTTGGTTTATTGTTGAAGATACCGGCGCTACCCACATCTTTCACATACCCACTGAGGGTGGAGTTGTAAAGGAAGGAAATGGTTAGAAATGCTAATTTCACTTTTTAGTTACACCGATCCGCCATAACTTTAATACCACCGCCAGGTGAACTGAATAACACAGATTATCAGTTGTACCCCAGTAAAGTGGTGACTCTGCCAAATAATGACTTGTCCTCTGACAAATATATATAAAACCCAACCCAACCCATCATTGCACTTCCTCATTCCTTATATGGTAATACTTCCTATGGCTTGCTGAAACCCATCTATCTCCACAGTATATTCAAATTCAAGTCAAGTCAAGTCAATTTTATTTATATAGCGCTTTTAACAATCAAAAGAAGTAAGTTTGTATGAAATGTGAATGTGTGTGAATCAAAATGATAAGATTGTCCCTGATGAGCAAGCCGAGGGCGACGGTGGCAAGGAAAAACTCCCTGAGATAGTTATAGGAAGAAACCTTGAGAGTAACCAGACTCAACAGGGAACCCATCCTCATCTGGGTGACAACGGATAGCAGAGATTGATCAGCATAATAATGTGTACTGGAAGTTCAGTATAACAGGAGATGTGTTAAAATTAAAATTAAAAGGAGTTTGTTCCTGGAGGCTCAGGCAGACTGTAGGGGATTCCGGTCCTGAGCTATCGAACAACTGAAGTCACAGGTCCCCAGAGCATCAATCGATGATAGGACAGTCTTAATGGAAACCATCCCCAGCCACCACACGGGGCATCCATGCGACGAGATCTCCAACCAGAAGCAGGACTCCAGGATGGGTTAGACGGCTCCAGAGGGCAGAGGGGTTTGGATCACTGGCAACTCAGGAGCGAACATGTATAGCTCAACAGAGAGACAGAGAGAGGGAAAAGTGAGAGAGAGAAGAGAGCAGAAGAGGAGAGAACAGAAAATAAGGAGAAATAGCAGTTAGGTATGGTCACAGTCAACATGTATAAGGTGAATGTAAATTAGTGCAAAGTGCAAGCAGGGACTCCGGCAGGACTAACTATAACAGCATAACTAAAAGGGAGAGCCAGAAGGAAACATAAACATGAGGGCTCCCTGAGATGTAAAGCAACCGATCACCTCACCGTCAACAAACCTGAGTGAWCAATGAGAGTGGGGAGGACAGCATCTAAACATACCAGTTCACCAGAATACTCTACGTCCATGAGTCCCCCAGATCTGCTCCTTTACCTAAGGCTAATCTATTTACAAAAATGCTTGGCTAAATAAATAGGTTTTTAGCCTAGACTGAGCGTCTGAATCCCGAACATTAATAGGAATTCTATTCCATAACTTTGGGGCTTTGTAAGAAAAAGCTCTGCCCCCTGCTGTTGTTTTAATAATCCTAACCCAGGATACTGAGGGCACATGGCGGGGTAAACACTGGACAACATGCTAATCCATCACTGAGCACACACATACAATAAATACACATTCACACACTTTGAGCTATTTGGGAACGCCAATTAACAATTAATCTGCAGGTCTTTGGACTGTGAGAGGAAACCTGAGTTCCCAGAGGAAACCCACTAAGCACTGGGAGAACATGCAAACTCCATGCACACAGACCTGAGGCGAGAACTGAATAGTGAAATAGTGAACCGTATAGTGAAGGTAGGAGGCCACAGTGCTACCATGTCGCCTCTGAGACACCTCTTCTTGTTCAGTGAGTAGACATGTGCTAGCCCAGCATATGTCTGTGTTATGGGATAGAGTGAAGGAAAACATCCAAGCCCGACTTAATTTAGCAAAATGTTAAAATGCATGTGAGAAAATGTGTTATGGTCTGATGAAACCAAGGTTGTTGCAAAAACAGCAGTGCACATCACCAAAAGACCACCATACCCACACTGAAGCGTGGTGGTGGCAGCATCACGCTTTTGCACTGTTTTTATTTTAGCTGCAACTTGGTCAAGGTGGATGAAATTATGAATAGTTCCAAAAACCAGTCAATGTTGGCACAAAACCTTCATTTTATAATACTGTAACATGCCGTATATGCTTTCTGGTCCCAGAGCAAACCTAGTTAGGACTCCATTCACATAGTACTGGAACCATATTGTTTATGAAAAAATATTTTCTAAAATGAATTACCTTTAGAAAGATGTAAATAATAAAAATCAGCTTTTAGCAGCAACTTGATAGGGTAACATTTGAGTGATTATTAGGCACTGGGGGCTCAGTGGTACAGTAGGCTTCTCACCTGCCTTGCAGAAGGATATGGTTTGATTCCTATCCACAGAATGCAGGACATATTTTGTGCTGGTCCCAAGTCTCAAGACAATGGGAGGATAGTGTCAGGAAAGCCACCTGGTATCAAACCTGTGCAGGTTGGATGGACCCCTGTGGTGAGCCCTGGAGGGGAGCCGATGAAAGAATTTAGAACATTTGACATACTGTGACAAAACTTGTAAAGTTGGTTCATCTAGGGACCCATTTATTTAAAGTGGACTCTGGATGGATGGATGGATGGATGGATGGATTGATGGATGGATGGATGGATGGATGGATGGATGGATGGATGGATCATGAACAATTCTGTCACCTAGTCATTTAGGATTTTAAGCCAATCTTCACAAAGTTGGTCCCAAAATACTCTGGGAGGCATCAAAGTCTATGTGTAATTATTTACTCTGGAAAAAAACACTTGAAAAAATGTTTTATTGTCTTTATTGTTCTATGTACTGTAACTTGGCAGGACCTTGGCACTGGGACATTGTTTACAAAGAGCATATGGACTCCGCAGATCATCACTGTGCAGCTGGAGCTCTTGATCTTAGTTTAGCAGTTATGTTAATGTTTAAAGAATCGTCTTGGGTTCTTAAACAAGATGTGCCGTCACAGTGCACTTAGTTATAAACCATGTTTGTCCCAAAATATCTAAAGGACAGGGAAAATGTATTACTGTCCTTCCCTTAATTCTCTCTCTCTCTATCTCTCATACTGTATACACAAACTGTGAAATAAAAAAATAACTTTTAAAACACAATAATGAAGATGAGAATTCTTCTGCAGAATAGTTCTACATTTTTTTCCCTTACATGCTTCTACATGCAGATTTTACTGGCACTTTCGGAAACTGGTTTCCCAAGTATATTTCAACTAACACCTACTGGGTTAAGTAACCTTATCCAAAGCTGGAAGGATAGTAGTGCTGAACTATGTGGAAGAAATCGTGAATGGAGGTCATTTAAACGCTTTATTAATGTGCATGGTAAAAAAAACAACAACAACAACAGTAAAAAACCTTAGCTTTATTTAAGAGTAAAAGTTAAAGTATTTCCAGACACACACAGTGTGATAAGAACTCACAGAACTAAATAAAACCAAATGTTTGTGAAACTCATCGGAGGAAGAAATGCTTGAATTTACTAGGGAGCATAAGAATTCGACTTCAATAGAAAAAGGTCATGCGGCCTGATCAATTCATACTGTATTTGTTCTTATTCCAGAGCGACAGGCCCGTCAGGGTAAGAAGGGAAGCGTTTGAAGTGATGCACCCATCATGCATAGTGTCCGCTGTGCAAGCCTCTGGAGACAGTGTTATGATCTGGGGTTGCTTCGATTGGTAAGGTTTGGGCTCAGCAAAGTTACATACAGTATATGTGGCAATAACATGAAGTCTGAATGACCCGGTTATCACATCTATGGAGATTTTCTTCCTTGATGGAATGACAAATTCTAAGACCCAAACTGTGAAAGAGTGGCTGTGGGAGAATGAGGAATCATTTTCACACATGAACTAAACGCCACCACATTGTGTTCTGTAATAAAAGCTGAAATCTTGTGACTATGTTTTGGCCGGGCAGTGTGTATGACATATGCGTTGTTTGGGTCTGCTTCATCTTATTGCTTCACTTTCTCATGTAATTCTCCAGACTGAATCTATATTCAGTCTGATTGGTGTTAGAGTTCCTCTTCATCAAAAGTTTATCCTTTTTTCCCCTTTTCTTTCTTGTGAAATTCTTTTGCAACCAACTTATTGAGGAAACACATTGCCACACAGTTGAAAAGAATTGATCAATCTGAACAAAAAAGAGGAATAAAAAAAATTAGGCTATTCAGAGTTCTGTAGTGCTTGACCAAATTCCCTAAAATGAGCTGGATTAAACTTTGCTTTATAATGGAAACAATTCTTTATACATATTTGTATATAAAAAGTATATTTTAAGTATATATTATATATTTTGTGTTTGTGTGTATACCAAATCATGGAAAAATCATTATAATATGTGTAGGAGCAATTATATAGTGTATTCATGAGAGAAGGACGTGATAAAGGATAGTCATACTGTTAAAAAAAAAAAAAACAACAACAAAAGAACAAAGAAAGAAAGAACTCCTTATTCATGGTGTTGACTTAAAGATTTAATACTTAAAGTTTGAGTTAATACGAGGGGTGTTCAAGTTCAACTGTCAAATCAAGTTTTCTCAGTGTGGCAAAAAAGGAAGTATATTGTAGTCATAATTTAATTTCAACGCTGAGCATATTAAAATAATATTAGTGTTGGTGTTTGCATTGGTGATATGTTACTTGGTATAGGCGTGTGGAGTTGATTGGCTATGTAAAAATTTTTTTTGTTCCATTAGAACTCTGTAGTTCTGTATTTCAACTAGCGACTGTAGAGGCCAATATTGATTACCACTTTATTTAATATTATTTTTATATTGGATGTATATTCACAAATGCATTTACACACTATGGGCAATTTGGGGAATGCTAATTAGCCTAATCTGCATGTCTTTGCATTGTGGGAGGAAACCAGACAACCCGGAGGAAACCCACCAAGCACGCCCAGGGAGAGCACGGAAACTCCATGACACCGACCGACCCATAGGCGGGAATCCCGCCCATGGACACCACCATATCTCTGGCCCTTTGTTTTGTTTTGGAATGCACCTCTAATTAATGATCATGCACACACACAAACTCACACTATTTCAGCACTATTTCTTTCACTTCTCAGTTTCTTCCTGTGTTTATTTACCAAGTCTTTGTTTTTCTGTGCATGCTTTTCTGGTTCTCCTACCGGATGCTGGGATTCTGTTTTTTTCCCCTGTTTTCTGATCACTTGACTCTGTACCTGTTTTCTAAACATGTTTTTAATTTACACGTTGAATTTGCCTCGTAAATGAACTGTTCTCCTACAACCAGGTCCATTCTCTGCCTTCTGCTCTATAAAGCTTACAGAGTTGTCATTGGATATTATATTACTTCCTTCCACTGAGATATAGAACTGAACATTGATAAGTGAAAGTAAAATCTACAGAAGAAAAAAAACCCTCCCTTTATTTCTCTATATAATCCCCTGCTACACTAATGCACTTATCCCAGTGTTTCACTAGTAGATAGAGAAAGTTTTCTCAGCACACCTTCTTGCTTGAAATGCCAGCCTCCCAGGAACTCCTTTAATGGCCCAAACCTGTGGAAATGGCATGGAACGAGGCTGTGAGGATGTGGCAATAAGTCACAGCCGAGTTCCTGTGATGTTGGTGAGTCATTGTGAGCACAGTTTCCACACACAGATCAGATGTTGCACTTGCTCAAAGTTCAAGGGAACGACTACAGTGGGCTCTGAGACACAGTTAGCAGCATTCTAATTACTGTTTTACTGCGGCTAAGAGTCTCAACACTGTACAGTGTTTGAAGTCTTCTGTACATTTCAATCATTTACATCTCATTCATGATGACATTTTTATTCATGGGAAATTTCATCTAAGTCCAGTTTTGACTTGAACACCTCCTCATGCTATCCTTTTTCCAAATGAAGGACACTTTGTGTTAGGCTTTCTTAAAAACTAGTACTAATTTTCATTTTTCATTTTTGCAATTTCATATAAAATAATAATAAAATCAGGCAACTTACAAATAATTCTTTCCATTTCACAAACAATTACAATTAGCTGGAATTCTGTCAGTAATAGAAGCACAGTCTCGGATCTGAACTCCATTGAGCTGTTGTGGGAGCAGCTTGACTGTATGGTACGGAGGAAGACATCTTGTGGGAGAAGCTCCAGGAAGGACGAGGTGAAATCTCATCAGATTATCTTAAACAGCTAGAATGCCTATGGTCGGCCAGGCTGTACAGTAATTGTTGCAAAAGGTGTTTTTTAAATATTTATTATTATATTATAATTTTTTTTTTATTTAAAGGCACAATTTAAAGAACACATTCATCATTTTCCATCAAAATCATTATTTCTAACTCTAACAATGTCAGCATTGTCTTGTTCTTTTGCTAATTTTTCTATTTAGACTATTTTCATGTGTGTTTCCTTGGAAAACAATAACATTTCTAAGTGATCCAAAAAGTGACCTTTGGTTAAAAAGTGAAAACTTGGTTGAAACTGGGTCTTCGCGCAGGACGATGACCTTAAGCATATTATATTTTCATTGTCATCATTTATACCGCTTTATCCTAAGGGCCTGGGTCCTATCCCCAGGATACACCCTGGAGGGGTGCCAGTCCATTGCAAGGCATACTGTACACACTCTCATGCTCATCACATACTGTATTACAACATCATTCTGGATCATTTAGATTTATATTATATAGTTTATATAAAGTATATAATTTATATCAGAGTCTTCTTAGTCTTATTTCTTATTTTGTACATTTTATTTTTTAAGCCTGTAGTTTGTTGCAACTGCATTTTACAACTACGTATGTGATAAATAAAATGTCTGAATCTTGAATTCACACACTACAAGCAGTTTGGGGACAGCAATTAGCCTAATCCTTGGACTGTGAAAGGAACCTGGACGAAACCCACCATGCACGTGTTGAACTTGCAAACTCCATACACACAGACCCCGAATCAAACCCGAAACCTGGAGGCGACAGTGCAAACCACCAGGCCACTGTACCGTCTACTACATCTCCCACGTCTAACAAAATGCATAAAGACAACAAGTCCTGGAATTACCATGACGAAAGTTTGCATGTCTGAGCAAGAAGACCCAAAAACTCTACATAAATTTGAGCTCAGTTTAATACAACAACAGAGCAGCAAAGCCGTGGGTGCATTTCTATCTCTTACTGTTAAGCAGCAGGCAAGAAATCTTCACTTCCACATGCCATCTTTATCAAGCTCCAAGGTTACTCTTTCAAGTCTCACCAGAGTGCATGCAGATATCCCGGGACAGTTTCGTCACCTTGTCTCAGCTTTCTTGTTACAGTATGTACTGTATAATAAGGACGTTTAACCCCTAATATACAGTATTTCTGAAACCTACAGTACAAGCTGTAAACACATAAAGAACATTTTTTCATGTCTATTCTATTTTGAAGACTTTTGTTCAAACCGAATGGAAACCATTTCCGTCACAAAACCCCATGCAAGGAAACTTTAAGGTACGCAAAATCATGACGATATGCATATCGGGTCTACTGCTTAAGCGGATGTGGTCTTGCATCAAACAGGAAGTTCACCACAAAAAGCTTGAGGGATACTGTCGGTGGTGGGCAGGAAATACAATACAGAGTACGTCTGTTCGTTATTTTATTCACTCTTAATACGGGTAATGTTGATTATTTATATATGAGATAAGTGGATATTTACAGTTACATTATTATCACAATAAAAACATTGACAAAAATTGGAGGTCACACTGTATTGTTGCTGTAAAATAAACAGCCATGCCTTGTGTTCATGTTAAAAACTTTTATATTTTTCCTATGCATTTTAAAATCTGTGGTTTTCAGAGAGGTACAGTATTTCTGGCGAATAAAAGGCATAAACCTGATTGACACTTTAAGCACAGTATCAAAACTGGAAAACATTTGGATATTGCAAAAGGTTTAAAGAAGGATTAGCGGCATCATTTACATCATATTAAGGATCATATACTGTACATGCGTGAATCCTGGCCAAGGTACTGTAGCTCGGAGCTCACTGCGGGTCACTGCGAACATTCAGACAATGGAACGCCTAGAAAAGTCTAGAATATCCTACAGTAGGAAATTGATGGATACCTTGTTACCAAGGTAATCATGTACGAACACTTGAATGTTACAGGAACTCGGCTGTTCGTCCCACATCCCCCTACAGTCCTGACCTCAGTCCAAGCCATTTCCACATATTGATACCCAAGCATTAGTGAAACGCTGGGATTAGTGCATTAGTTTATCAGGGGTATTGTGTCTCAGATCTTTGCTTTGCCTATCCATAGTGTATCCTTTCTGTTAGCTCAACTCAGTCTGGCCATTCACAGGTGACCTCTCTCATCAACATGGCGCTGAGAGCCACCGCTGACTGGACACGTGTTTTTTTTAATGCACCATGATTAAACTTGTTGTTGCATGGAAATCCCAGGAGATCAGGAGTTACCGAAATACTCATACCAGCACATCTGCCACCAACTACCATGCCATGGTCAGAATAACTGAGATCATATTTTTTTTTCTCCCTCATTCTGATGTTGGTTGTAGACATGACCTGTGGCTGCTGTCCTTTTGACCTGCATGAGTGTTACAGGTGTAAATTATTAATTAACGACAAATGACAAATTATACAAATTATTAATGATAAAGGATACCACCAAAAATGTAATATTGTGGGTAAATCTGTTTATTAGTGAATTTAACACAATCATCCCATTCAATTTGTTATAACTATTTATTATACTGGAATATGATTATTCCAGTAAGGTACAGAATTTAATTGAATTTCCTTAAACATTACAGTCAACAATTACAGTATGATTCACTTCATGTTAGTGTGACTTTTCTAATCATCCTTGTTTACATTTGCTCATACAGTATGTTAATGTCTTTTAATAAATTTTTTCATTGTCTTTTATTGTTTTCCTTTTCTTGGACTTGGGGACATATCTTGTCATCTCAGCATAAGACTGGTATAAATATGGTTGTTTGGCACACATACATTATCCAGGCTGACTAACACAACGGAACTTGTTGAAGTTGTTCTCTTCTTGAACCCCTTCGACACGTAATTCTAGAAGGATTTAAAACAACAGCTTACAGGTAATGAAAAATCTCAAAATATTCAAATATCTATTTAGAATTTGAGTAAATTACTATTCATATTGTATAAATATGATGATCCTCCCAATCTAGAGAACAACTGATCGAACAATGCAGACAAGCTGAAGGCTGATTTTAAAGTAACCTGGTCCTCAGTAACGCCGCAGCAGCGCCACAGGCTGGTCGCCTCCATGTCATGCCCATCTGGCAACAAGCCTTCGTATTCCCTCATTTATAAATGTTTTAGGCTGAGCTCCGATCCATAAATGCATCTCTGTCTTCACTTCTTCACCAGTTCTTGTAATGCTGATTTTAGGCGATCAGGGCTATATCGAGGATGTGTAATAATGGCAGAGTTTAACCTTTTAACTCAATTTCCTTAGCATGACTACGGAACAGCATACAGCCACTCCTTTCCCGTCTCCCGCAGACTGTACTCTGCCCTTAAAGGAGCAACACCACATTAATAAAAGAATCCATCATAATCATCATAACAGGAGGCTTCAGCACTTCAAAACCAGGTTTTTGCAGAAGTGGATTGGCGATCGAGGATGTTCCCGTTCCGTACTCTGCTGTTTACCCTCCGGCTCATAGTGATGAATCACTTTCCATAGTATTCCAGGATAATTGACACAGGATATATATTTACAGGATAAAGCATTAGACATACTTCTTCATCGCATGAAGCGCAGATGCGCTTTCAGTTACAGGGTTTGGAAACAAACCCCAATAACATTTGCTGTATACTGACTTCAAGGGTATCAGGGTATTGGCAGTATTTGTTTTCTGACCTAAAAAAAAAAATCGATTACTGAAGTCCTTAAATTGAAGTGTTTAACAAAAAACAAGCATCATGTGATTCATGTAACTTCTTAGAAACTGCTGTGGTAAGCATGAAAATATGGGAATTAATCTTGGGTTTGAGTTATGTGCGTGTGTTTGTGCGTGTGTTTGTGCGCGTGTGTTTGGCAATGACAAAGATGTGGTCATATTTTCATCTTTAAGGACAAGAAGTTCCTCTTTAAGGGTGACTTGGCTTTTTCTCATATCTGTCAAAGGCCTAAAAGTGTATACATGATTTAGTCAGGGAGAAGTACCATGGGCTGGAGAGAGAAGAGCCTGAATAACTGTTTGTCATTTTGAATGTCTTCCATGTGTTTCTCAAATTCCGATCACTTTGCAAAGTTTGGCTCTGGGTGTAAATGAGAATGTGAAATTGAGGATGGGACTCACCCAGGCTGTGCTCCTGCCTCACATCCAGTGTTCCTGGAATAGACTCCAAATCCATGATGGCCCTGACCAAGATGACTGAATGATTTTTTGGTATTATATTACTATACTGTATATATATATATGTACAGTACAGACCAAAGGTTTGGACACACCTTCTTTTATGATCCACCACGCCAGACATCTTGAATCAAGAACTAGAACCTGATGAAATAGAGCCTGTCTGACACGCTAAAAGATCTCAAAAAGCAACTCATCATGCCACAATCTAATGAAATCCAGGACCAAATGAGAAAAAAAGTAATTGACATGTATCAGGTTGGAAAGGGTTGCAAAGCCATTTCTAAGGCTTTGAGACTCCAGCGAACAACACTGAAAGCCATTATCCTTAAAAGGAGAAAACCTGTAACATTATTGAACCTTCTCCTGCGCTCATCCAGAAGCTCCTAAAAGAACATCTAAAGAACTCCAGGCTTCACTTGCCTCAGTTAAGGTCAGTGTTCATGATTCAACAATAACAAAGTGACTGGGCAAAAGTGGCATCCATGAGTTCCAAGCTGAAATCCACTGCTGACCAAAAAGAAACAAGTCTCATCTTACATTTGACGAATAAACATCTTGGCTGTCCACAAGACTATTAGGGAAATGAAAGCAAATAGAACAGCGGGCCAAAATTCCTCCGCAGCGATGTGAAAGACTCATTGCCAGTCATCGCAAACGCTTGATTGCTGTTATTACCGTCAAGGGTGGATGGAACCCAGTTATTAGATATATGGGGCAATTACTTTTTCACATATGGCCAAGTAGGTTTGGACAGCTTTTTTCCTTTAATGAATAAAATCATCACTTAAAAACTGCATTTTTATTTACCAAGTGGGCAAATTTTTTTTCTCAGTACTGTATTCATTCATTCTACTACGTAAGCACACATTTACGTACCATGTGGTTAGTCTCAGCTTGTCTAGGCTCAGTGTGAGAGAAAGCAGAAGGAAGTCTTTGTAGGTGTGATTTACGGCACAGAGGAAGGCTGGCGCTTTAAGACGCCTGGTAGGAAGTTTGCGGTCATGTCTTCTTCGTATGTACAGTATGAATAGAATATGCTTGTGACTTTAAAGTAGTTGAAATAAAGTAATTCTCACATGCATCGATTGATGCATAGTTTGCTCGATTTTCACCATCCAGAGTGTGTGTATGTTCCTTTTACTGTTAATCATGTTATCATTTATGGAAAATCATGTTTATTTTATTTCTTTTAACCAATTCGCACAAAGTAATTTATTATCCATGTGTAACCAATCTATGTGGGAAAAAAAAACACTAACCCTGTCCACTGAACTTTTAAGTGGTGTGTAACACTGAGGAGTCAGCTTTATCTGTGTTTCAAACTTTTAACTTGCCTTTATAAGGTAATATTTTACACCCCAATGCTGGTGCAGTTCTATGTTTAGCCTTGAGATAAAGCTACAAATGGGACCGTATCTGAAAACCTAGCTAACGTCATTCGCAATTCACTGTTTTCTAAATAAAATTATACATATTGAATCATAAAAATGTAACCAGACCTCCTGTGACCCTGTATATGACAAGCGGTATAGACAATGAGTAAAATATAAAATATATATTATAATTATTATTCATTAATTATTAATTATACATGCATAATCATATAAGATACTCTAGATTATTTATCTGGCATATTAAGCGGATGTGGACTTGGGTGTTTTTAGAATCGCACACTAGTTTGGGAGTGTGGGTATTGCTTAACGATGTAGAAAGAAATGCAAATTGGGAAAGAAAACTTGAAGTTTTGTAAACTTCAAAGCTTTTATAAACTGTAATAAGTACATACCCCACACTTAACAGAAATAAGATGTGAAGATATAACAGATATATAACAGATATATCTGTGAAGCAGATCTATTAATGCACTAAAGAATGGCAGTATATCATAAAATGTAAAAGTATTTTCTTTCTGAATAAAGAGAAAAGGAAAACACTATTGTTAAACATGACTCTGGTAAGTGAATCGTTCACATTCGACACTTTGCAAGCGTTGTTACACAAGGTGTCGACGCTACCCCAAAACACAGAGCAGCTGAACAATAAAGTTATATTTCTCTGATCGTGAATGTTAACGAGTGATATCGTCTATACAGCTTTATTCTATATACCGGGTCGTACGGGGCCTGGATTATAAATTATAAATCAAAATTTAATGATCAGTCTTGAAATCAATAATAATTAAAGTAATATCCTTTTATCCTTTTATCTTATATGGCAATATAATCTTGAAATCATGAATGGATAATAAATATATAATAAATATATAATAAATAAATCAATCAATCAATAATTGACTTTAAGCATTAAGGACAGTTGAGACATGACAGGGTGATAGGAAAATATGAATAAAATGCATCTTGGGGGAAAAAAATAGCAAAACTTAAGACATCAGCACTAGTGGTCCATAGTCTGGTTAGGAAAAGAGGAACAGACCAAACTCTCAATGGAAAAAAGAAAAAAGAGAATCAAATTTTTAAAGGCCCAATAAACCCACCCAGACATGACTAAATAATAAATAAAAGCTTAGATGGGAGGGGTGGAGCTATGAAATTTGGAGCCACCACATCACTAGACCAAACAAATCAATATATATATTGAATATTAAATAAAAAATGAATCAAACAAAGTAACAAGGAGGAGCAACACAGTACTTATTAGGTATATAAATCATGTGAAATCAAGGAAGTTATGAATTTTTCTTGGAGCTTTGTGGGGTGTCTGTCTTTCTGACCGGTGCAGTGTCTTTAATATTTTTTTTGCTTCTTCTCTACTCAAAGTTGTTTGGTTTTTGTTTAAAAATTGGATGAAATTCAAAAAATTTGCCACGACACTCTTAGCTTAGCTTGAACAGTCCTAGCTGCGAGTCCTAGACTAAAAGTGATTTAGAAGTCTGAGTAAGGAAAGTACAAAACCTTTATCTTAGTGAGGAGGTGTGGTTGACCCCGTTGCTAGGGATGACGCAGCAATGCAAGGACTGTGATTGGTTGATAAAAAATAACCTCTGACCTCTGTAAAGTCTTAAAATGGACTCTTTGTGAAAACAGAATACATGATAATAGAACAGACAGTGAAATCATAACGTTTGTATATAATTTGTTTGTATAATCATGACTACAGTCTAATTTATGCAAAGTTATAACAAGTTATAAAAGATAAATATCTTAAAGATAATTAAACAGCCAAATGTTGAAAAAGTGTCAACTTTTAAAGCAACCAATTTCCACACAGTAGTTATTATGTTTATGTTCTTACATTTATTTACCATGTTGATTTTATTACTTTGCTCTAATTATTTTAGAGCAAAATGGCTCATCTTTTACCAATTGACATGATTGCAGGACAGTCTGTTTAAGTTTTGGATGCTATGTAGTCAACAATCCAAGAGAGATGGAAGGAAGTAAAACAACAAGAAAACCAAATTGGACAGGTGAGCAGTGTTTTTATGTTCGGTGTTTGGAGAATATTTCTTCTTTCTGCAATTCTGCCCTCTGCTAAAGAAACTCTTAAGCCTCTTAATAGTCCTCCTCTCAACCAGTTATTAATTCCAAGGGTTAACTTGAAGGGTTGAATAAGTGTGTTCAATAAAGACATGAAAGATAAGATTTTATTATTATTTTTTTTTATTTTAAGCACATTATATTGGTCAATTCTCTCGACTTAGATAAAGATCAGATCAAATTTTAATCACAAATTAATGCAGCAAACCATGAAATTGCAAAAGGTTTACATACTTTTTCCTGCCACTGTAAAACACCCATGTGGCGCCCCCTGGCGGCCTTCAGTGTTGTACCTTTTCCCATAATCCTCGATCATAATCCTTATGCATCTTTGCAAATCACCGCCAGGTGGCGCCACCAGCACAGTGTCAACCAGATATCTACACGTAAAGCTTTTGTCTGAGCTGAACTGATCCAGAAACAGCTACAGGAGTTGCATTGATTAGAACTTTTCAGGATACACTTCTACACTTTGCTTCTATATTGTTTATTATTTTTTTAAGCTTGTGATTAATGTTTTATTTAGATGCTTAGATATTTTATAGGTTCTTTTTGTTCTTAGCATTGCACTGTATAGACAGATACATAGACAGACAGATAGATAGATAGATAGATAGATAGATAGATAGATAGATAGATAGATAGATAGATAGATAGATAGATAGATAGATAGATCAAGAATTAAAGCTCAAATTCAGATCTTGTAATCTTAAAAGATGAGATAAGATCCGTCTTCTGGCTATATAATTAAATTTGCTGGGTGATCAGTAGAACAGAATAGAAAACATATTTTGTGTATAGTGAGTGTGTGTATAGGATGTGTAGAAGGATAGGAAAGTGCACACCTGGACAGGGTGAAGCTCAACAGCTAAACTCTTTAAAAGTTATGCAGAACACACGTTTTGGTGTTTTTATAAACATGTTTTAACACATGTTTTTAAAATTGCTTGGTTAATAGGCATAAACAGGGTCGTAAAAATATTTTTGCAAAATTAGAGAAATCAGAGTCTGCATCTGAGTTTTGGGAGGAGGGCAGGATGATCATCGCAAGAGACATCAGACCTACCAGAATCTGCGGAGAGAAAGGGAGGGGGGGCGGTGTTGTTATTATAGTGAATAATTTTTTTTTTGAGAAAACAGCCATGATCACATAAGAATGGATAAAGTGTATGTATATAGATATAGACACTGATCAGCCATAACATTACAACACAAAACATTGTGCCCAGTATTGTGTAGGTTCCCCTCATGCAAACAAAACAGCTCTGACTTCACAAGACCTCTGGAGGTGTGCTGTAGTGTCTGGCACTGTAGTGACGTTGGCAGCAGAGAGTTGCTGTGGGTTGCCAGGTGGGTACTGGATGTAATCTGAGGAGTTTGGAGGTCGAGTCGGCAGGCATGGGCTCTTTACCTGTTGCGCTCTGTGCGTGGTGGGCTGTGGTGCACTGGGTGTTCTGGTGGCTTTCTATCTTTTTTTTTTTTTTCCCCGATTTTCTCCCTAATTTAGTCGTGTCCAATTCCTCCCCGTCACTAGGGGGCTCCCTCGTTAAGGCTACTACTACCACTCAGCCGGGAGGGCCGAAGACTATCACGTGTTTCCTCCGAACCACGTGATGCCAGCCAACTGCATCTACGGATGATAGGGCGAGCACTGACATTTTTGGACATTTTTCCTGAATTGGCTTTTTCATGACACGATTATTACACAGATTTTTTTGGAGGAAAAAATCCTTAATTTTGCGCAGAATACCTAATCCTAAGCAACAATTCGTACAGGTCATATACTTCTAGAAGCTTACACCAATTTTAGTATCAATACTCATTAAGAAATATGAATAATTTACATTTTAAATAAGACAGTAATGGCCATTTCTGGGGTACATATAAAATAATCTCTCTAAAACGGCTGAAATTAGCAACGTGAATTTTTTAGGGAAGCAAGATTGGTCACTTCCATGTTGTATGAACTTTAGAAGTAGCTTCTTTGGCCACACAAATTTTCTGCATTATATAGATAACATATTTTCTGTATTAGTGTTTTCTCTATTATACTAACTCTATTATACTAACTATATTATTTATTTATTTATTATTAAATAATTTATTATATATATTTTATTATTATTGTCTTGAAATAAACCAATAAAAACAATTATATAAATACAAGCAGACCACAAAGACACCAAAGAAACTGTATTTCTCCATCTGTTTCATAAACCACTTTAATGGAGTCTGTTTAAATAACGAAGAGACTGTTTATTTATTTATTATATATTTATTATCCATTTATCATTTCAAAATGGTTCCTATGGCTACAATTATCAGGAAATTTGTGGCAGGAAATTAATATGGCACGCACATAACAAGAGGAAAGATAGAATAGGCACACAGCTATTGTAAGCTTCACCATTCTCAGGGCATTTCCCGTTTGAGTGTCATTTTTCAAGGATCTTTATGAAATCAACACAATTTAGGATTATGCATGTGTCCGTTTTTATGTCGAGACCTGGCTGTAAGGAAGAGGCCGCTTTACATATCTAATATTGAAATAAAGGCATGTTTGCTTCTTGATAAATAACCCTAGGGTTGTTATTATACAGGAAAGTGCAATGTACTTACAGCAAGAGCTGCGAGGGTGAAACACACAGCCATCGTGAAGACCAGGACATATTCTGTAAGAATGGGCGCACATGGCTAAATTCAGATGGAAAAAAAAAAAACCATAACATTAAAGACTTTTTACATACACTCCATGTTACAGGTATAGCAGATTGCTAATAAATAAGTAAATAAATGACAGTCCCACCTTTGGCCAGACACTTTGGTGGGAATCAGGGATCTATACAAACATTGAAATAGAAGATTAATACATATGCTCTCTGAGCTGAATTAGAAAACGCATAACTGAACCAAAACTACTATTATAAATTATAGGATGGAGGAACGAGTTGAGGTTACCGTCTCACACGTGTTGTCTGCATTTTGTTCACAGATACATGATTCAGGAACTTTACGCCAGTCTCTGTAGCCTTTAAACAGTCCGCAGCATTGCAACTACAGTAATTACCCACAAGGAAAATATATTTCAAATGCAATGGACTACAGGATACATCTGTATTGAAAACTGAGAAGAAATAAATAGATAAATGAATGGATAGTTAATTTACATGCTTTTGAAAGGGGATTAAAACAATTTAAAAAAATTTATCCCGATCATCCTTCTCACTGATAATTGAGGTCATCTGAGGGGAATACAAAAAGAAAACAGTTAAGCCACGGGAACTTCATAACAAGAGAGTTCATAACATTTACAATATAGAGACACATTTCATGTATACACAATTAGCTGGATAACTGTATAACTGGTAACTGTATTTTGTCTAGGTGTTTAATCTGTGTTTATGATGCAAGCATTATTCTGAGCAAAAGAAAATGAAGGCATGATTGAAGTTAAGCTGTAATACCTTTGTGCGATTGAGTGCTAGCAAAATTGCGATACACAAAATGCTAGCAGTCACCAAACACGTAAGGGTGAAAAACTGCAAAGAGAGAAATTGATGTTTTATATATATATATANNNCATACCTTTGGTACTGTACATGCACTCCACTGAATCTAGCTTAGAATAAAATGTAAAGCGTTTTATTCTAACGTGGGACATGATAATGTACCAAAGGTCCCTTAAACAACGTTTCTTCCACGCATCAACAAAAAGTCCTCACTTTTCTTTCTGCCTACAAACTCACCACAATCAGTGGCCACTTGCTCTCTTTGTGTGCATAATAAGTTCCCAGAAAAGCAATGGAGACAACGACGAAGCCTGTCACAGACAATGCGATCGCTCCAGTCCAGAAACCCGTCTGAAAAAGGAGAAAAGAAAAAAATTATTTATTGTTAAACATGGACAAACATGGAGTGGCGGATGTGCTGAAACCTGGGCAAGTTTTCACCTCAGGTCTCTTACAGTAGTTATTCAGTGTTTTTTTGTTGTTGTTGTTGTTTAGAGCATATGAAGCTTTTTCTTAAAATAGCCCAAGATGTCGATTTCATGATGCTCACCACAATCTGCTAGCTTATTTAGTGTATTATTCAACTATTTAAATAAATATAACAAGCCATCTTTAAATTTTTACTAGTAATTTAACAACTACATTTTTATCTTAGTAATTACTATTAAAATTTTTACTAGTAATTTTTTATGCTACACCTTTTTTTCATTTAACTATTAAAAATATTTACTACATATTTTGTTTCCTAGTAATTTAGCTACTACAAAGTTATACAGTACTAGTAATTTAACCACTACACAGTTTTACTATTAACCACTATACTTTTTAACTAATAATTTATCTAATACATTTTTTAGTGATTATACTACTACAAACTTTTACTAGTAATTTAACTACTACAATTTTACTAGTTACTTAACTACTACAATTTTTACCAGTCATTTAAACCCCATACCGATTTTACTAGTATTTTAATTACTACAGTTTTACTAATAATTTACTAGTACTACTACAGATTTTACTAGCAATTTAACCACCTCCCAGAATTACAAGTAAAAGTACTTTACAAGTAACTAAACTACTACACTTTTACTAGTAATTTAACCACTACATTTACAAAGTTTTATTGGTCATTTAACCAATATGCTTTTTTACTAATAATTGTGCTAGTACAATTTTACTAGTAATTGAATGACTACAATACAGGGTAAAAAAAAAAAAAAAAGAACCGATTTCACTACGCAATATTTTATTAAGGAAAAGTAATACAAAACTCCAGCCAAGTCACAAGTATTCTACTCACAATCAACAATTATTTCCTGTCTTACAAGTGTTCAGTGTGACCATCACCTGCAGCACAGGCAACATCAATGCGATAAGAGAATTCCTCCCAGGTGCGTATCAGCATATCATGATTCACTGAGTTGATCGCTGTTGTTATTGGCCCCCTGTGGCAGCCATTCAAAACTTAACTTCTTTTTCAAATGGTCACTGATATATTCCATAACGATGCTTGAGAACTGAAGCAATTAGTCCTGAAATCAGTTCATTCTTTTTGAATTACCCTGTACTGCTAATAATTTAACTGCTGCATTTTTACAAGCAATTTAACGAGTTATAAACAAGTTTTCAAAAAAGTGATTTGCTTATCACCAACCATTCCAGACCTTTCACCTTGAATATAAATCAGATTCGGATCTTTGAACATTAAGCTTGAAAATTCCTGTTCTTTCAATAGAAACAGCAAATTCATAACACTATTACCTAGAATGCATGAGTAATATAGACAAGTCATTACCTTCTCTCCGGAGTCAGTGTCTTCCTTCAAAGGAAATAAGAAATGAATGATGCACAAATGTTTTAGTGTTTTAATTATTCAAATTCTAATTTTATTTGTCACATACACAGTACAATATGCAGTGAAATGCTTATACGACCGCCTGTGACCTTAAAACAAGATTATCAATAAAATTAAATATGGAATAAAATAAGAAATAAAATATAGAAAAAACTTTAGCTATGGAAAATATTGCTATATTATTACAATATTACAACTAATTTAACTACTAAATTTTTACTAGCAATTTACACGTTTTACTAAAAATTTAACTACTATACACTTCTAATAGTAACTTAACTACAGTATAGTAATATGTTGGTGGTGTTTTTTTGTCCCACAAATGGTCACCACAGCAGACCGTCCGATCCACACGCAACTTGGCACAGTTTTTAAAAGAAGCTCAAACAGCTTGCCATGTTCTTGTATATGTGACTAATTTTACCAACCTGATTCAATTCCATTCACACAGTACAGGGAGGAAAACTATTGTCTATGATTAATAATAGATTCAGATTCTTACTATACCTTGGCATAGTGCTGCCCCAACAGACCCAAGGCAATGATGACAATTCCAAAGATCTAAAAATTAAAAAGGAATGTGGCTAAATAAATAAACAAATAAATAAATAAGCCAGATCAAGGCACACCAATTAACTTACTTAAAAAATCTTGTTTTTAAAAAAGACCTCGCAACCAGCATGTAAATAAAAGCAAATATAAATAGAAACTTACTGCAACAAGACAGTTAAAGAAGACAAAGGTGCTCTTAAAACTGCTCTCCACCATGATCACAGACGGTCTGCCCGTGGCAAAATAAAGAGCTTTAATACACCAACTATCACAGTGCTGAAGCAAGACAGCGGAGAACTGTTGCCCAAAGTCAGACTGGAGGAGGCGCTTAGAGCTAAAAAAGGAAGAGGTGGAAAAAATGCAGATGAGCATATAAGGCCATGTCCACATGTAGCCGGGTATTTTTTTTTTTTTTTTTTAAAATCTGCGATTTTGGCCTTTCGTCCACATGCTGAAGATTTTCCAAAACTCCGTTTTCAGTGGTGTTTTTTTTTTTTTAAAAGATTTTTCTTCTTCATTCTTAAAAATAATTCCGTCCACATGACCTACGTTTGAAAAATATCTTTGTCCACATGAAAACGCAAAACGCCCTGTTAAGTGCTGTTAGGAGCCTCCTTCTCATAGGTGTGTGTGCACGGAGTTTGTGTGTGTGCGCGCGTCTCATACGTGTGTGTGCGTGCATTTCATATCGTTATTTGAGCAGCTAGTAGTGTATATGCATGTGTGACGGTTTCATATATTGTATGTAAGTGTTTCATGTGTGTGTGTGCATGAGTGAAGCTTGATTTAAGCCCTATATGGAGCCTCATAGACACATACGCACACAAACTCTCTACACACACACACACACACACACACACACACACACACACACACACACACACACCTATGACATGCACGCACATACACACAAACTCTCCGTGCATACACACCTATGAGATGCGTGCACATACACACAAACTCTCCATGCATAAACACACAAACTCTCTGCCAGTGGCGGCTGATGCAATTTTTGGTGGTAAACAAAATTAAAATTTCACTTTTAATAATCACCTGTAAATAGCCATTTCTCAGGTGATTAAGCATCATTACTACTAGTATAAAATAAAGGCATAACTCGATTAGGTCCAAGATCTTTAACTTTTTTCTTTCTTTGTCCGATCGCCTTGCGAAGGGGTATTTTAGCAATGAAATTACAGAATTTTCTCTCATATTTAGCTGGCTTCCAGGTCAATCACTATTCAATACATTAACTAACAATCTGCTGACCATTAATAAGACTGGTTGAGAATGGTCCAATCACATGAGCCCAGATATTTAAAAACAATATTGATTCGCAAACAAAAAAAAGTGGGAGGGTTCGGTGCGCACAGTGGATGATTTGAAGAAATCCAATTCCCCAAGGATGATTTGAAGAAATCCAATTAGAGCTCAGCCTCAAATCACATGCTTTTCAAAATTTTATGTGCCTACATAGACACTCGTTCCCACGGTCTTGAAGTACATGAGACAAAAAGTTTAATCTTAAATTTTATGATTACAATATGCACTGTGGTTAGCGCTGTCGATTCCCGCCATGGAGTTTGTATGTTCTCCCCGTGCTTGGTCGGTTCCCAGCAAACATTTGGACGTTTGATGACCGTTGAAATGACGTTCCTCCGACACGTCCCGTCATGGTTGAAAAATAGTTCCAAAATGAAAGTTGACGTACTGAAGGCTTTCATTTATTAAAGAGCTACTACAAATAAATATATAATACAACAGGATTAATTCGAATACAAGGTAAACAAGAACAAAAAGAACAACAAGAACACTCAAATTTTGGCGGTCAGCTGTTTATGGCTCATTTCTTATATCCGCCACCCCCAGCTCTTCCTGGAGCATGTTTAAGATGTTCTGCCATTGCCACCTCAATCTCCGAGTCAGGAGCATTTGGGCTCCATCTTTTCACCGCGTCTGAGGGAAGTGAATATTACAAAAAAACAAAAAGGCATGCACTTATTTTGAAAAAAGTCTTTATGAGCCTACAACTACATTAAAAATTCATCTTGGAACAAGATTGTATCAGTGTGTAACTGTGTCAAAGTGAACAGAATATTTCTGTGGTCTTTTAGATGATATTCCTTGACTAGATGAGAGATACCAATAAAAAAATTACAAAAAATAAAAAAGAGACGACAAGGAACAATAGATTTTCCACGTGTCATAAGGCCAAAAATACCTTGAATTATACTGTATAACAAGGTAGCTCTAAATGGCTTCTTCTGAAGTTGGCCACCATCCCTCATGTTGAATGTTGCCATTAAGACATTCGACATGATTCTGTGAAAGAAATTACTCATGATTACTTCACCTTCCGGGAAAAATTTCCATGCAAGGTCAATATTACAATTATCAGTCATTTATGTTAAATAATACACTTTGACAACCACTCATCTGTCATATAACAAGTTCCCTGAACCATGCCCTTATCCATATCCACAGTTTTGTGTCAACTAATTAGTCATTAATGGCTTACACTGCAATTATGTTTAGATGTTTTGGTCAGTACGGACATCTAAAACCTTCTCAACAAGAAAATAGGCATGTATGTGAAAGATTAAAATCCTGAATAAAAAATATATAAACCAAAGGCTATAAGTGTACATATATATTTCATTTCTGAATTACGCAGCAATACATACAAACAATGCAAGGTTAAATACATACCTGTTCATTACTTTATCCACACAATCCCTAAATGCATTCAGATACATTTGTACATGTCTACAGTTGTCTAGGATTGCATGTATAGCGGTCACTTTGACTTTGAGTCTATGTGCATTTCAATAGTGAGTGCATGTGTGAGAGAAGGTCCACTATGTGACGTCCTTTACACGTACATTTACAGTCCATCGTGATCCTTTATTAAATCCACTGTGGTATTGAGCGCGAAACATGCAAAAGCAATTGTGCTTACACCGTGGTTAATACTGCAATAAAAAGTAAGTGCCCCGAGTAGTTTTTAAGAGGTTGTGAATAGACAGCCATTGTATTTGTATTAGTCAGTGTATTTGTGTGTGTGTGGAATTAGCCCCTTCCCTCGCCTCTTCTTAAACAGTAAAACTCTTCCTCCCACCCCCCACCTCGCTTTTTACGTTTCACAACAAACACACACACAACGGAAACACTGTTTTAATGGAGAAAAAAAGAAATCTGTCTAATGACACTCGCGTGAGCGCATACTAACGAAATCGTTGCTGTAAAGTAAAAAAATAAAAAATAAAAAAATAAGCCAGCACCTTACCTTGAAAAGAATCGCCACAGAGCTGAGTTTTCTGTGTAAAGAAAGTGTGTCTGCGTATGTGAAGCCAAGAGAGAGTGGGTGTGTGTGTGTGTCGGTGTCAAATTACGCGCGCGCACAGGCGAGGTAGTGTGTGTGTCGGTGTCAAATTACACGCGCACACACATATGAGATGTTGATTATACCAGTAAGAGACGATTACTAAGACCCAGGGGAGCAGGGGAGATGATTAGCCACAATTCCGCAGCGCAAGAGAGAGAAAAATCATTGGCTCAGTTGTGATTACTTACCACTCTGTGTCAAAATAAGAGTCGCATGCATGATACATGATACTCGGCACTCGTAAACTAATACTTGCTCGGTTTTCAATTAAAAATTTATTAAAAATCTTTTCTCGGTTTGCAGAACACTCGTAAACCACATTACTCGCAATCCGAGGTTCCACTGTATTACAAAATGATTTTATTATTTTTATGAAATGTATGCAATTACATATGAACATGTATATATCTGGTCACCATTCAAAGTCCGAGTTGGATCTGGCCTGTCAAACTTAAAAAAACAAACAAAAAAACAAACCTACTCTGCGTGAGTATAATTGCTCCATGTGGATAAATAAAGTTTTTTTTATTTTAATTTGGGGTAAAATCTCGCGATATTCTAGCTTATCTTGAGAGAGAGAGTTAGCGCATTTTCATCTTTAATTTACTGCCAAGAGGAGAGGAGTCCTTGAGGAGGGTGCAAGTTAACATAATAAAAAAACTACTGTTGGGTAAATCCATTTTGTATTGTTTTATAAATGTTGATAAGTTTTACTTGTTTGGCACGAAAGAATTGAAATGTAGTTTGATTTAGGCTAAAATTAACTTGTAGGCTAAAAGTTAGTAGTGTTAACATTAGGCTTCTCCTAAAAACTCTGTTAGCATGAGTTTGCAAGAATAAAGCCCCATGCGGTCTCTACACTTAAGTTAAGCTATTTTATGCACTTCTTGGTGGAAAACTGATGGCAAAATGACCAAATCCACATAATGTTAAGTTGGCTGGATTTTGTTTCACTGCCTTAAAAAATATTTACAAATGAGCAGGGAAGTTTCATGCTACTGCAGGAACATGGTGTAATAGATATGGGGTTCCCAACCCTGATCCTCAAGGACACCTGGCCTAATTGTTTTCCAGTTATCCCTGCCCTACCCACTGCAGGTGTGTTCAGTCACTCAAAAGTTGTATAAAGATATCATTTCAGATGAGATTGGAGTGGGGGAGGGCAAATCAGCAGTGCGTTTGGAAACATGCAGAGCCTGAATAAGTATCAGTTACATATGTATCAGTTCTAGAATAAGGTCTGATTGTTGCAGGGTTTGATGGTGCATGTGTAGGTTCAATTTTAAAGCCTTTTAGATATTTTAAGATATGAAACAGCAAAATGTATATAAATTACAGGTGATAACAGGCTTCATGACCGTGATCATCATTATCAAGGTGGTAATCCATACCCTAGGTTAACCAGCGACACTATGAGACATGTGCTTCTGATGCTGATTAATGTTTTGTTTTTCCTAATGTCTACATATCCTAAAATTTTCCAATGATTTACTGTATTAATAATTTACACTACCATAACGTTAACTATTTTTGTGCAGATGAGGTACTGTAAGGCACAGTGATCACCGACAAGGATCAGGAAGGAGACTACCAGAGTATGGAAATACCAGAATATGGCCTCAGCTTCCAACACAAGAAGTACTGTAAGTAATGCTTTGTGCATTTTGTGGTGCATTTTGCATAATGAATCTGAGTCACTCCGGTCTGTATGAAAAATATGTTTCTTTGGTATATAATACTTTGATCACTTTGATAAATTTTATAAATAAGTAAATATTAATCTGCAGTAAGTAGGGCAGGTATAGTTGGAAAGCAAGCAGGGGCGTGGCACTCGACGACCAGGGTAGTATACCTTGGATTTAGTTACTGTTAACGATAATATGTCTACAATACTTGTCTAGGTTGAATTGAAATATTTGATACATCCACAAAGTAGTTCAAATAATTCACCATGGGTTGTTTGTGTTTTCTTAAATACCTTGTTGTTTTTGTCTGTGTGTTGTTTTTGTCCTAACGATGGCCTGCTTCTTAACAGCTGCATCCCGGAGAGAGCACAGAAGTGAGGGTATGTATGTATGTTAATGGTCTGTTACAGCCATGAGCTGGTCCTATCAAAATTTGGTTTTACATTTTTTACATTTTGTAACAGGTGGCACCAGACCCTCAAGAAGTGCTTACCCCATGTCCACTGAGAGTAAAAAATTACTGTGTATATATATAATATAAAATATTATGTGTGGTGTGTTTAAAAGCCTAGGCAGTAAAATAAAATGCATATTAAAGCCATTATGCATTCACAGTTTGCTGTCAATGTTTGTTAGAACAACAAGTATTTGTTGCTAACTGTAAGGGACTACCATCAGAGGTCACTGTGTGCACATGTTTGTTTTTGTTAGTCGACTCAGTTTCCCAGAAGGCACCTTGGTCAGGTGATGCGGGTGCTCACCTGAACCGAGGTAGCTCGTCATTAGTATTGTTATAAATAGCTGGATGTTCTGGGAAACTGGGTCGAGCATTAATCCTGTCAGTGGGCATGTATTTTGGTTTGGTTTTGATTTGATTGTTTTATTTTGACTTATGTTTGTTTAGTTGGGCTCTGATGTGTTCTGTGTTTTGTGCAATGTGTAAGTGTTTCTTTTTGGTTTATTTTGTGTATTTATGGGGTTAGGTGTTGTGTGTGTCTTGGGGGTTATTTAAGTCTTGTGCTGTGTGTTTCGTGTTTCTCCCTAGCCTCTAGTTTGTCTTTCCAGCTTCTAGTATGTCTTCCCTTAGTCTCTAGTGTGCTTCCCTTAGTCTCTAGTGTGCTTCCCTTAGTCTCTAGTGTGCTTCCCTTAGTCTCTAGTGTGCTTCCCTTAGTCTCTAGTGTGCTTCCCTAGCCTCTAGCGTGGTCCCCTAGCCTCTAGCATGGTCCCCCAGTCTTTAGGACTCCAGTCCCGTCCAGTCTCAAGCTCTACAGGGGCTGAAATCCAGTGTCAGTCCTACAGGGGCTGAAATGCTCCATAAGGTCATGTGTCTTGATAATGTTGAGAGACTGTAAAGGCTTCAAGAGACTGTGTATGAGTGACTTTGTCCAGGGCCCATGTGTGTATGTTGTTCATTCCTTTTTGTTCATTAAAGACTTTTATGTTTACAAACAACCCCTATGCTCCAATGCCTGCCCTTTATGCCCACGGCAATAACATCCGCCTGAAATCCTTTGAAGACTCCATCAAAGATGAAGAGAAGTCGATCTGCGTAAGTTTTAAATGTGACAAAAAGAATGTGCCCTTTTATCATACTACAGATTGTGGCATCACATTTAGGTTCAGCAACTGTCCAGAGTTGGGGGATCTTCTGTCAAGGACTGTTAAAGTCATGAAAACGTATGTATTTTACCTTGCATTGTTTGTATTGCTGCATAGTTCATTAATAAAAATGTACATGTACATTATGGACACAATAATAAACCCAGCCTTAGTTTTTTTCAGGATTTAATCTTTTATTATATCTCACATACATGCCTAATTTCTTTTTCAGAAGGTTTTAGATGTCTGTACTGACTTAGTCAGCCAGACTGAAAACCAAAAAATCTAAACCTAATTTCAGTGTAAGCCAGTAACGATTAATTGGTTGTCACATAAATGTAGATATGGAGAAGGATATAGTTCAGGGAACTTGTTACATGACAGATGATTAGTTGTGAAAGTGAATAACAGTTTAACATTGCATGCAAGTGACACGGTAAAAATATTACAACTGAGAATTGAAATATTGACTTTGCATGTACATTTTCCTGAAGGTGAAGTAATCGTGAGTAATTTCTTTCACAGAATCATGTCGAATGCCTTAATGGCAAAATTCAATACGAGGGGTGGTGCCCAACTGCAAAAGAAGCCATTTAGAGCTACAACCTTATACAATATAATTCAAGGTATTTTTGTCCTTATGATGTGAAGTTTTTTAGTATTTATGTAATTTTTTATTTGTACCGTTTATCTATTCAAGGAATATTGTCTAAAAGACCACAGACATGTCCTGTTCACTTCCCTATAGTTATGGGACCTTCTCAACCACAGTAGTTTTGAAGAGAAAGGGGACATGCTGGTTTTTCATTAACGTAACTGTCAGGGGATACCACTAGAGGGCGCCAAAGCGCCCACAGACTCCATTTTGTTTTCATTTGTAGTTTATGTTGGACTTCATTCCCCAGAATGCACCTCGGTCAGATGATGTGGCGCTCACCTGAACCGAGGTTCCTCATTAGTTTGGTTATAAATGTTCTTGTGTTCAGTTTGTCCTTGTCTTGCATCTGTTTGTTTAGGGTTACTGTTTGTTCAGCTGTGTTCTCCTTGGCTCTGTGTTCTCCTTGGCTCTGTGTTCTCCTTGCTGTTGTATGTCTCCTAGCCTGTCTGTATGTAACCCCTAGTCTGTATAGATCCTGGTTTAGTCGGTCATGTTTAGTTTATCCCTGGTTTAAGTTCATGTCCTGTTCCTCTTGTTCCTTGTTTTGTGTCTCATTAAAAGACAAATAATAATAATAATAATACATTTTATTTGTAATGCACTTTATATTTGAGGCAAATCTCAAAGTGCTACAAATTATTTCTGCTCAAAAGCTCTAATAAAAAGGTAAGTTTTAAGACCAGATTTAAAATCATCAACAGTCTGTGGCATCCTCAGATACTCAGGGAGAGCCTAGATTCCACAGTATAGGTGCCGCCGAGCAAAAAGCCCGATCTCCCATGGTATGAAGCTTGGTCTTCGGAGGTTTCAGAYGATGVMCTGARACAGAGCGGAGGTTTCGTGAAGATGTATGTGAAGTGATAAGTTCTTTAAGATAGGGAGGGGCATCACCATAGATGCACTGGTGGGTAAGAAGGGCAACCTTGTATTCAATTCTGAATGAAACAGGCAGCCAATGAAGAGATTTGAGGATGGGCATAATATGATCATATTTACGTGCCCGCATCAGGATCCTAGCAGCACAGTTTTGAATATATTGCAGGTTTTGAAGGCTTTTTCCAGAAGTCCCAATGAGGAGAGCATTGCAGAAGTCCAGCCTGGAGGAGACAAACGCATGGACTCACTTTTCCACATCTGCAAATGTAACTGCTGGACGAAGTTTAGCAATGTTCCTGAGGTGAAAAAAAGATGTCTTACACAGATGTTTGACATGGGCATCATACGTCAATTGAGAGTCCATTTTAACCCCGAGGTTAATAACAGATGTTGACAGTGGGATATTCTGACCGGAAAAGGTGATGCTAGTGATGTTGGATGTCCTAACCTGGTGTGGGGTGCCTACTAAAATAGCTTCAGTCTTAGAACTTCAGCTGCAGAAAATTTTGCTTCATCCATGACTTTACCTCCTCCAAACAGAGAGTCAAAGTGGGTGATGGCGGAATAGATGAGAAGGTTGAATTTATCCTGAGGTAAAGCTGAGTGTCATCAGCATAGCAATGAAATAAAAATTTGTGCTGGCTGATGACACAGCCCAGAGGAAACATATACAATATAAACAACATAGGACCGAGCACTGAACCCTGAGAAACACCACAGGTAACACTGTGTGCAGCGGATTTAGCGGTTCCCAGGGCAACATGCTCCGTTATTCTGGTGAGATAAGATGTGATCCAGTTTTAAACAGAGTCAGAGAGACCTACAGTATGATGTAATCTGTGAAGAAGAATGTTGTGATCAACAGTATAAAAGGCCGAGGTTAAGTTCAACAGAATGAGGAGTGATGGAGAGCCAGCATCCGCCGACATCAGCAGGTCATTTGTGACTCTTACCAGAGCTGTTTCCACGCTGTGACAGGGGCGGAAACCAGACTGGAATTTCTCAAACAAATCATTTTGTTTCAGATGAGACTGAAGCTGTGCAGCGACGACTTTTTCCAGCACTTTTGAAAGGAAAGGGAGGTTAGAAATAGGCCTGTAGTTTGCAAGCACTTCTGGATCTAAGGTGGCCTGATGACAGCAGTTTTCAGTGAAGGGGGAACCTTTTGATTACATCACCTCTGCTACTATGCCGCAAACAGCACCCGTGACAGAATGCAAGACCTGCAAAATGGCTTAGCAGAGGAGCCTCCCCGGGAACATTTTTTAGGGGGGCTGTGACTGTGACGCCGGGGCAAATGACCTTTTTGGGGAGTCGGCTCGCCATCCGACGGAACAGCTTGGGGCACGTCGGAATGACTGCCGGTGGAGCACCTCAGAGAGAAGCTGGAGAGGATCAGAGGGTGAATAGCGTGGAGCTTCAACGGCGGAGGCTGGAGCTCCACCAACTAGCTCTAGATCGGGGTCAAATGCAAACCCTGCTGGAGCTGGGGGCATTGGTGCAGGAACAGCTGGCCAAGGTCAACAAAGAGGCAGCTGACGTCAAGGCCAGCACCCAGTCTCCAGCTAGCCTCAGTGGAGGCCCAGAACCTCCAGCCAGCCTCAGTGGAGGCCCAGACCCTCCAGCCAGCCCCAGTGGAGGCCCAGACCCTCCAGAGTTCACCAAAAGGCATGAGCCAGCGCCTCCGCCGCCCCCGGCCTGCATCGCGGAGGACAGCGAGCTGCCTCCGCCGCCGCCGTCCAGCAGCGAAGAGGACAGCGAGCTGCCTCCGCCGCCGCTGTTCTGCAGCGAGGAGGACAGTGAGCTGCCTCCGCCGCCGCCGTCCTGCAGCGAGGAGATCAGAGAGCTGTCTCCGCCTCCGCACGGGCTCGTGGACGCCGTGCTCCTGTCGCCTCCGCACGGGTTCGTTGACGCCGTGCTTCCTCCGCCGCCCAACCTCGGTGACAACACACCCTTACCCACCCTTCCACCTTGCCCAAGGGATGGGTGTTGCAGCCTCACGGTCGGCAGAGCCGACATGGGACCTTGGGGGGCTGTCCTGGACCTCCGTTGGGCGCTCCGTTGTCACGCCGTGGGGAGGGGGGGTAATGTCAGGCCAAAGCACCCACAGACTCCATTTTGTTTTCATTTGTAGTTTATGTTGGACTTCATTCTCCAGAATGCACCTCGGTCAGGTGATGTGGCGCTCACCTGAACTGAGGTTGCTCATTAGTTTGGTTATAAATGTTCTTGTGTTCAGTTTGTCCTTGTGTGTATATATGTGTGTGTATATATACATGCAAATATTTATTACATCTACATATATATAAATTCTTATTTGTTTAATACAAAAGGTTTTGTAATGTAAACGTCGATTAAACGTTTTATAGACGTTGAGGTCTGACTGGACTGATTTTGGACGTTTTCATGTTCTGATGTGCATTTCACAATAAGGATTTTTATATGCATAAGTACACGGGTCATAAGTACACTGACATTACTCAGCAACACATCTTAAAATCGTCCAGCCGACGAAACATTAGACGTCGAATTCACGGCGTCAAAGACGTCCGATCAACTTTCATTTTGGAACTATTTTTAAACCATGCTGGGACGTGTCGAAGGGACGTCATTTCAACGGTCATCAAAATCCAGGTGTTTGCTGGGATATTAAGACTGCCATTAAACATATCCCAATTGCTTCTTCTTACAACTATACAATATTATAAAATATGCCAAGAAACTTTCCACACACAGCTTTACTGAAGACTACTTAGTAATTTACCTAAAATTACATTTAAGATTACATTTAGTAAATGTAGTTTTTTTTGTGAGTGTGTGTGCGCTACAAACGCACTTTTCTCATACATACAGTATAGCCGACTTTAGCACAGAATATAAAAACATGGACTCCTCTCACCCCAATATCAAAGTGCAACTTAAAAGGTGGAAAAGCGAATTAACATGCAAATAAGCTTGCTCTTACCACAACTACAACATTTAAAATTTTGGTAAAAATGTATATTAACTTACCATAAAATCAGTGCCGGCCGGTGCAAAAAAAACTTGGGGAGCTCGCAAAACAAAATAAAAATTTAACTTTTAATACTTTCCTGTAAATTTATCAGGGGATTAAGCATCATTACTACTAGCAGAAGATAAAGTCCTGACTCACATCGCATCCAGTCAGCAGCTCTGCTTGCCATAAGAAGTGCTGGGAAAGACTCGTTGAGAATGAATATTTAAAAACAATATTGATTCGCTAAGAACCAAAGTGGGAGGGTTCAGGGGGCAAAGTGCTGCGCTCGAAATATGATTTGACAAAATCCAATTAGAGCTCAGCTTCAAGTCACATGCTTTTCAAGAATTTACGTGCCTACATAGACACTCGTTTGTCTGGTGTTATGTAAAATGCCTCCCTGCCACGGATTGCCACCCCCACATAATCTCTATCAATTATTATATTAGAACATAAATTCAGAGGTTTATTATTATCAAATATGATATTACTATTATAATTATAAAATACGCAATATTAAAAAAAAGACATGTTGTATAGAGATTTTTTTTTCATATACAACATTACATATATNGAATATTTAAAAACAATATTGATTCGCTAAGAACCAAAGTGGGAGGGTTCAGGGGGCAAAGTGCTGCGCTCGAAATATGATTTGACAAAATCCAATTAGAGCTCAGCTTCAAGTCACATGCTTTTCAAGAATTTACGTGCCTACATAGACACTCGTTTGTCTGGTGTTATGTAAACCCCCCCCCCCCCACACACACACACACACACATAATCTCTATCAAATATTATATTCGAACATAAATTCATAGCTTTATGATTTACAAATTGCACCAAACTAATTTGATTATAAAATACGCAATATTAAAAAAAAGACATGTTGTATAGAGATTTTTTTTTCATATACAACATTACATATATATTTTTATATTGCTTATTTATAATAAAATCATTTTGTGTAATTTTTCATCATAAACAATATTTATTTAATGTAAACATTTTTGTATTACATGACAAACCCCTGCAAAATAAATGTGCCACACAATAAACATTATATGAGTATTTGTCTTAATTTTCGTGTATTAATTTGTCACGTGCCTAGGGCTAATTATAATATTAATAATATATTTGATAATAAAAATATAATATATTTGATGATAATAATAATAATATGAATTTTTGATTGTGATGTCCTAATATATTTGATAGAGATTTTGTGGGGGGTGCAATCCGTGGCAGGGGGGACATTTTAGCGCATAACACCGGCCGCCACTGCATAAAATACTGCCAGCTTGTGGCATACCCCTCGCTTCAGAAGTGAGGAATCCAGAAAGTTCCTCATGCCGTGTCTCAATTCCAAAAATGACTTGACTTGGAAGTGCACACTCGAGGGTTTGAGGTCACCAGGTATAGTGCAAATGGAACGCAGCGTACAGGATGCGTCTCACATCCCCGATATATTATGCCATAACCGTATTATACCAAATATTACCTGGTAGGAATACACAATATGAAATAAATCACAGCAGTGACATCACAGCCAGCGGTAGTTTCCGAAGGTGAGGCTATGTTGGGCGGCTACATGAGCGCGGAGCACCAGTATTGCCTGGAGCTCAAATCTCCGAAATCGTTGGGGCAATTTTTTAAATAGACGCTATATTTAATAACCGATTGATGTTTTGACCTGTACACGCATACATTCTCGCTTAAACAACTCTTAAAACTACACTTTGTGACACAATAACAGTAATATTTAAAACACTTTGCAAGCTGCAGGGTCAAAATAACCCAACCAGGTGTTCATTTGTAAATGACCCCCTACATTTCATTTGACCCGGTATTACCCAACCCAACAATGTGTTTAATGTCCCCGAAATAACCCAGAATTTTGACCCAGCATGAACAACCCAACAATGAGTTTACAGAAACAACCCAGCATTTTTTAGAGTGTGCCCTGTAATGGATTACTTGTGCCCTAAGTCTCCTGGGATAGGCTCCAGACCTCCCTCAACCCTGTATACAGAGGATGAGTGAGTGAGTATATAGTGTGTTGCTTATATAGTATTCACCAGAGCCCTAATTAGCCAGATTCCTGTGAGTCTGTTAGAGCTCTTAACTAAACAAACAGCCTTATGAAGCAGTGGCGGCTGGTGCAAAATATTTTGGGGGGCGCAAACAAAATAAAAATGTAACTTTTAATACTTGCCTGTAAATTTATCAGGTGATTAAGCATCACTACTAGCAGAAAATAAAGGCATGACTCACACCGCATCCAGTCAGACAGCTCCGCTTACCATAAGAAGTGCTGGGAAAGACTCGTTGAGAATGGTCCAATCACATGAGCCCAAATATTTAAAAACAATATTGATTCGCTAAGAACAAAAGTGGGAGGGTTCAGGGCGCAGAGTGCTCCGCCCGAAGGATGATTTGACAAAATCCAATCAGAGCTCAGCCTCAGGTCACATGCTTTTCAAGAATTTACGTGCCTACATAAACACTCGTTTGTCCGGCGCCCCGCGTACACGAACACAAATGAACGTAATACAGTTTATATTTTTTTTTAATTGCAAATATATTAAATTAAAATAAAAAATAAATTATATTAAGAAATACTAAATTACTTTTTTCATTATTAAAATAAATAATTATTATGTTAAATAATTGCATGTTAAAGTAGCATTCTTCACTGTCTAACTTTAAGGGGGGGCGGCGCTCCTGCGCCCGTATTGACCGGCCGCCACTGTTATGAAGACCAAAACAAGTCTGAGCTATAAGATGCATCTCATGGAGCATCAATAAATCCATTTTGTTAAAATAATAATAATAATAATAATAATAATAATAATGATGATAGAAAGCATAGTGCATGAAAGTCAGGAGGGCTTTGGTCAGAGAAGCAATCAACTGGCTATGGGTCATTTTGATTACACTTATGTGAGCAATGCCTTGACAAGAGCTTTCACAGGATCAAGAATTGTTGATTTACACTAAGCTAGAAAGGGTTATGAAGTGATTTCAAAGACTTTAGAAATTCTTCAGTCTACAGTTAGGCAAATAGAGACACTGGGATTGTAGCTCTTCTACGAAGAAGTGAGCGCCCAATCAGAATGTGCATAACGACGAGCAGAGCAAAGACTCATCAATGAGGTAAAGAAACAACCCTGAGTAACAGACAAAGATTTAAAGGCATAATCTGAACTGGCTAACATCTGCGTTTATGATTCTACAGCATGTAAAACATTGAACAATCATGGTGTCCATGGCAGGATACCACAAAGGAAGCTACTGCTTTCTGAAGAGAACATTTCTGAACACCTGAAGTTTGACACTTCACACTGGCAAAATGTTTTGTGCACTGATGAAACTATGCTTGAACTCTTTGGAAAGAACATGTAGCACTACATCTGGCACACAAAAAAAGCATATCAAAGCATATCAAAAAATCCTTTAGAGTAATATGAGAATGTCTGTACATCAGCTGAAACTCTGTAGAAATTGGGTGATGAAACAGGACAATGATGAACGCATGCCCCTGTAAGTCCACAACAGAATGGCTTCAGAAAAACAAAATCCACCAGGTAGCACCCAGTTGAGGTTAATGCTGGAGTCAACCAGTTATTAATTCCAAGAGTTTGCTTACTTTTTTTCGACTAACATTTTGAATTTTGAAAGAGTGTGTTCAATAAAGACATGAAAGACCATGTTATTATTCTAGGCACGTTATATTTGTCAATATTCTCGACTTTAGATGAAGATCAGATCACATTTTATCACAAATTAACGCAGAAAACCATGAAACTCCAAAAGGTTCACATACTTTTTCTTGCCATTGTAAAACGCTCATGTGGCGCCCCCTGGCGGACCTCAGTGTGTGACCTTTTTCCATAATCCTCGATCGTGTCCTTATGTAGGACGTGTTTGCATATCACCGCCAGATGGCGCCACCCGCACAGTTTCAATCAGCTATCTACAGTACAAGTAGAGCTTTTGTCTAGGCTGAACTGATCCAGAAACAGCTACAGGTGCATTGATTAGAACATTGCAGGAAACACTTCTACACTTTGCTTCTCCATTGTTTATTAATTATTTTTTTAAAAGTTGTGATTAATATGCTTTGTCTAGATGCTTAGATATTTTGTAGTTTTTTTGTTCTTAACATTGCACTAGACAGACAGACAGACAGACAGACAGACAGACAGACAGATAGATAGATAGATGGACAGACAGACAGATAGATAGATAGATAGATAGACAGACAGACAGACAGACAGATAGATAGATAGATAGATAGATAGATAGATAGATAGATAGATAGATAGATAGATAGATAGATAGATAGATACTTTATTGATCCTGATTCCAGATTCCAGATATCCAGCAGCAATAGAGACAGTAACACAAAACAGATGTGATTGCACACTGTATATCTTACATATAGACAGTATACACAGGGTAAAGTGAGAACTGACCAGAAGTTACTAGTGCAATGCTTTGAACAAAAACCAATATATATATATATATGATCATAAATCGCAAGTAAAAATATGTGAAATGATGTTAATTGCAGTGCAACCTTGATTTGCACATTTTAAGTGACAACAGTGCAAATAGCATGAAAGTGGCAATGAAACTGATTTTGTGCGTAACGGAAAAAATCTGTAATAGTGAGAGTGACTGAGCAGACCCTGAAGAACAGATGAGGGCAGCACCGTGATGTATGGAGCAGAAGAGCCTTAAGCCTAGATATCCTAGTCCGCATCCCCATGCCCCTGTACAGAGATACTGAATAGCGACAAAGGATTTTCTGAGTCTGTCAGTTGAGCAGCTTTGTGACAGACGTCTTCCACTGAACACACTCTTCTGTTTGCAGAAACCTCTTGAGTATGACAGCATTTTGTTTTGTATCTTCCTCTCCACAACTTCCTCTAGAAAGTCTAGCTCCAAACCAACCATCGACCATATAGGCTCCACAAGAGATTCCCTCACCTACATAGACTGAAGCTTCGCAGTGGCATCTGAATAGTAGTGTTACTCTAGGCTTTAATTAACTGTTAAAAACAATGTACTTAATTATTTGTTTGTGTAGAGACAGGCTGTGCTGTTTGTACATGGAGTATACTTTGAAAAAAATAATTATTATTAATAGTAGATCATTATCTAGCCATCAGAAGTCATGTGTAAATGGAGCTGAATTGGAATAATTTGTGTGTCATGTTATCTCAGGATTAATATCAGTTCCTGTGAGTTTGTTAGATCATGAAGACCAAAACAAGTCTAAACTATATGGTGCGTCTTAAGGAGCATCATTAAATCCATTATGTAAGAAAAAGATAATAATAATAATAATGGAAGGAACAGAGCATGACAGTTATGATGGCTTTGGTCAGAGAAGCAATCAAGTGACTAATGGTCATTTTCAAGAAGCTGGAATAATGCTGTCATACATGGTTGAAAAAGACAACCACTTGACAGGGCTGGAAATAAATGATGTTTCATGTTCGCTCTCCATCAACAGCATGATCACAAACACACAACAGCAGCCCTTCTCTAATGCAGCTTCCATAACCCCTTTAACTTACCTTCAGAGAGCACACTCAGCTTCAGCAATCCCATTATATCATTAATACCACAGTATTTTAATATTCTACCCTGCAACAGACTGGGCACATACTTGCCATCAGACTGGCAGGATTACAGACGAAATGTAACAGATTGAAGGACAGGTTTTCTTTCCCCGGATGCCATATGCATTTTATCTGCACCCTTATTTCTAATCATTATTCTGTAAAACTCAGTATTGAATGTACAGTGATGTCCAAAAGTATGGAGACAAAAATACTTGAAATTCTGAGTTTTAATAACATCCTTAAAATGTAAAAATAATGACAATCAAGATCGTAAGAATAATTTTTATTTCATGCAATGAAATTGCTATGTACTGTAATAATCAGTATTTAGTACTGTTTGAATATTCGATCAATCCATCCTGCTTGATTGCCTCCTGAAGATCATGTATAGAAAACGTTGTTTTTTTTTTTACTACTACTGCCGTCTTCACCATTGTCCAACAGTTAATATCATGTCAAATGTCAAATATCTAGTTTTTCACTAGTTGCTCGGTAAATCAGCAAAACTCCGAGCAAAACGATTGTGTGCACAGAAAGAACTATCATACATGACAGATGTTGTCTGAATACATTTGACTAACCACTGTACGTGCATTCTGAGGAAGAATATCCTTGGTTTTCAACGTGTCTTATGAATGCTTCATACGAACATAGAACAGTAGATGTAGTAGAAAACCATTTAGTCATTTAGAAATTCGGCATACATATGTAGGAAAGAACATCTGGACTGATGAGGCCATTTATACACAATTCTATGGGTGGTGAAAACCAAGTTGTGAACAATATAACTCCAGTGAAACATGGTGGTGGAAGCATCGTGTCGCGGGAAAGCTTTTCATCAGCGGGGCTTGGGACACAATTGAACACTGTGGGCAAATCTATGGATATCAAGGCAAACTTCTACGACCCCCAGGAAAACAAATTCCAGGCAAAAAGTTACACCAGAATTGTTCACGACCAAGACTGCAGTCCAAATCTGTGTCAAGACTTGCTCACCAGCAGGTACCATGCATTCTGACAGAGCTTGAGCAATTGTGCCAATAAGAACTGGGTTTCAGATGTGCAATACTGGAAGAAATATACTGTACTGTACAATAAGACTTGCAGCTGTAAGTGTATGTAAAGGTGCTTCTACCATGTATTGACTTAAGGAGTTGAATACTTATAGTGTGCATTAAATAATTAATTTGAGTAACTTTTAAACATTTAGTACTTCCAAATATTAGATATCTTGTGTACTGTGAATCAAACACCATGTGTTATGCAGATCAATTCCTGCTTTCTCTTTCAGCCACATGAGGATCGCATCCCAGTTGAGTCCGGTTCCTTCGTAGTGCCATCTCAGGGAGTTTTTCCTTGCCACTGTCGCCCTTGGCTTGCTCATCAGGGACAATCTGACTATCTGACCATTTTGAATTATACACATTTACATTTCACACGAACTTAAATAATTATTTTGATTGTGTAAAGCTGCTTTGCAACAATGACAATTGTTAAAAGCGCTGTACAAATAAAATTGAATTGAATTGAATTATGACGAGGAACACTCCAACATTTCAATTTGGGAACACCAATCCGCCTGCATTAATCTGCAGGTCTTAATGCTGTGGGAGGAAACGGAGAGAACATGCATGAATTTAGGGAAAAAATATGATTATTTGCTATCTGTTATCAGCAAGAAATTTGAATTTGAGTAAGTATTATTTTTAATAATCTACTGTATAATGGTTTTCTAATGAAAAGAAGAGGTATTCAAAAGTTTAGGACTGTTTTAGGACTCTTTTTATTTCATTTTATTGTATTTTATTTGATGTTTTTCTATCTTTTTTATTGTATTTATATTCTTTACCTTATTTATTACTCTTTGTGTGCTGCTGGACAGTGAGGAAACCGGAGAACCCAGAGGGATTCCACAAACACACAGAGGGGAATCTTGGCACAGACTGTAACCCGATCATGGAGCTGTGACACAGCAACACTACAGTATGTACTGTACCACCATGTCGCTGTTACGGTATTTTAATGGTGATATTTTAAGTTAAAATAGAGTGTGCAAGCAAGAATTTTTCAAAATAACATTTAAAAAATAGTAAAAATAAAGACTGTAAACGATAATTTAGGAAATAAAATACAGTCTAATGTACAGAAGTTATTGTACAGAATACAGAATGTGAAAGTGTTAGCAGTTGTGGTGAAAAAAAAGGTGAATGGTTAGGATAATATATAGTGCAATGGATGAAAACAGGATATATGGAACCATATCACCAATAATAATAATAATAATACAGTAATAATAAATGTATTCATTTACAAGGGGTGTTCAAGTCAAACTGGGACATTTGGTTATGCAGAATAACAGAAAACTATTCTGAGAATTAAAACAACCCTTATTTCTCTATATAATCCTCTGCTACACTAATTCAATTAGTGCACCCTACTATCAAGGTCGAAAGTTTTCTCAGTGTGCAGGAGTCAAGACCAGGAGTCATAATCGGATTGCCCCGATAATAATAATAAAAATGAATTTATATTTTAGGCTACACGGTGGCTTAGTGATTAGCACTGTTGCCTTGCACCTCCTCGGTCCTGGTTCGATTCCCGGCCAGGTTTAATTCCTGTCTCTGTGTGCATGGAATTTGCATGTTCTCCCCGTGCTTGGTGGGTTTCTCCTGGGTACTCCGATTTCCTTCCACAGTTGAAAGACATGCAGATAGACTAATTGGCGTTCCCAAATTGGCCATAGGGTGTGTGTGTGTGTGTGTGTGTGTGTGTGTGTGTGTGTGTGTGTTTCCTGGGATGGATTGGCTCCCTGTGCAGGGTGTACCCCTGACTTGTGCCCTAAGTCTCCTGTGATAGGCTCCAGGCCCTGTACACAGGATTAAGAGCTATAGAAGATAAGTGAGAGTGAGTAATTCATCTTCTATACCACTTTGTACTGTATACAGGGGCTCGGCAGGCCTGGAGCTTATTTCAGAAGACTTAAGGCACAAGGTGATGAGCACCCTGGAAGGACTGCCAATTCATCGCAGGACACACACACACACACACACACACACACACACACACACACACACACACACACACACTATGGCCAATTTGTGAACGCTAACAATCTGAATGTTATGTCTAAATGTGAAAGTTAATCTATATACTGTATGTGTTTGGACTGTAGGAGAAAACTGGTGCACCCAGGAGAAGCTCACCAAGCACTGGACCCCTTGACCCTGGGGGTGAGAGGCCACAGTGCTAACATTACACAACCATACCACCTACAGTATAATAATAATAATAATAATAATAATAATAATAATAATAATTATTATTATTATTATTATTATATTTTATATACAGTACCACTCCTGTATACAGGGTTGCACATACACACACTTTCACACTATGGGAAATTTGGAAACACCAATTAATCTAACTCGACTTGTCTTTGGAATGTGGGAGGAAACCGGAGGACCCAGAGAAAACCCACCAATCATGGAGAGAACATGCAAACTCCATGCACACAGACCCGAGGTGGGAATAAATCCTGGACCCTGACTGAGCAAGGCGACAGCGCTAGCCACTACACCAGCGTGTTGCCTAAAATAATAATAACAACAATAATATATTATTATTATTATTATTATTATTTTGTTTAGGGTTACTGCAATAGGGGTGGCATGGTGGCATAGAGGTTAACACTGTCTTTCATGGTCCGGGTTCGCATGTTCTTCCTGTGGTTGGTGGGTTTCCTCTGGGTACTCCGGTTTTCTCCCACATTCCAAAGACATGCAGATGATATTGCTTTCAGATTGGATTGTTGTATTTGCCCCTCTGTTTGGAGGATAAAGTGGTACTGTACTGTACATTGGATAACAGTGCAATCAGGATGAAGCATGCACATACAGAAAGATGTTGAGAAAAACAGCTATACATACTGTATGCTGGAAATGTCTTTCAGCATTGCAACACAAGTGTGACAAATGATATCCAATCTAGGGATGTCACCTTGCTCCATTAGTACAGTTTACTGTACAGTGACATGGTTAACCTATTTGGGAATCAGTGACTCGAGCTTGAGCAGGTCAGTGCTGACATGCGCGGTATTACAGCCTAATCCAAGCCCCCCCCCCCCCCCCCCCCACCTCATGCACCACCACCCTCACCCCTCCTCGCGCCTGTCTCCATTCCTCACGCGCGCTCTCGAGCTCCTTTTTCAATCCTCACGCGGCGGATGGAAGCGCGCGCGCGAGCGACTCCTCCTGCCTTTTAATTAGGTTTTTTTTTTTTTAGTAGCAGTAGTAATATTAAAAATATTGCATGTTTAATCTGTGTTGCATCCTTTAGAGAACAATCAGGTGTGTCTCGGTGTGGTGTAGCCTGTCAGATGTAGGACTGATTGGAGTGCACTGCACGGAGCCATGCATGGACGAGGAAGCCGTGTTTTTCTCCTCATCGCTTTGTTGCACGGAGCTGGAGTCGCAGGTGAGGAGACAGAGGAGTGTCGCATGTCTCGATTTGTGTGTGCATGAGATCATTTTCCCCCAGGTTATTGTGTCAGATTATAGCCTGAGAATAACATTATTATTATTATAACAGTGTAATGTCACTCTGTGTTGGAGAATTACTCCGTTTACTCCTGCTCACACCCAGCGCATCATGTATTCTGCACGTATGCAATTAAAAACACAGAGCCTCTTAGGAGATGCATGGTGTCCTCAGGCGCCGCCCCCAGTCACGTGATTCGATGTTCCAGGGCTTTCTCTGGTCGCCAGGGAGAAAAACATGTCATCTGTCACCTAGTCATGAGATGCTAGTCAGATTTCATGGTTGTTGTTTTTTTTTTTTGCTGTTAAAGTTAAACAGTTTGTGGAAATTGTTAAGCTAAAAATAATCTGACCATTTTTTTGGTCAGTGATATAATTATTTCAAGGATAATTATTTCATTATTATTTCTATTACATGTCTGCCAGTTTTCTTTCTTTTGTGTATGGCAAAACTCTCTGTCTAGCTTATTAATACTGTACATCACCATCGCAGTGGCACACACATACTGTATATACACACTCATTCATACACGACAGACAATTTGGGAACGTCAATTAGCCTAATCTGCAAGTCTTTGGACTGCGGAAGGAAACCGGAGAACCCGGAGAAAACCCACTAAGCACGGGGAAAATACGCAAACACAGAGATGGGAATTGACAACAGTGCTAACATATATAATATACAGGTATATTATATATATATA
>QMIH01000442.1:219576-241615 GCA_003987875.1 Clarias batrachus | reverse complement strand
TATATATAGTCCTTTTTGTCTTGAAACGACTCCAGTGCGTTAAAATTCACTTATACCACTTTAGCGCTGTTTTTTCAGCTATGAAAAATATTAACTAATCCCAGTAAAAATATTCAGTTTAGCTTTTCTAATTAATATCTATTGGTGCAGGTGTTTGTTTACATTGAGGAAGTAGCTTATTAGGAGCTTATTTTAAAGTAGATTATTAAATCTGGCACATAACTGTTGGTAACATCGCTTTTATTCAACATTTTATTCAACAAGTACTGCAAAAGTACTCCAATACTGACTGTCCAGCGGTCAATGTAAGACAGTTTGACGCATGCGCAGTATGCTGTCAAAACTTGGGTTTATAATCTGGCACATGGTTAGCACTGTCACCTTGCACCTCCAGGGTCTGTGTTCATTTCCCACCTCGGGGTCTGTACATGGAGTTTGATGTTCTCCCTAGTGTGTGTGTGTATGTGTATGAATTGTGCATGTGTGCCCTGTGATGGATTGGCACACTATCCATGGTGCACCCCACCTTGTGCTTGAAGTTTCCTGGGAAAGAATAGGATAAGCAAGATAGACGTTGAGTGGGCGACATGGTGGTGTAGTGGTCATCCTTGTGGGTCTGGTTTCCGTCCACAGTCCAAAGACGTGTTACCCATAGTTTGTCTATGTGTGGTGTGTGCATGTGTGCTCTGTGATGAATTGGTACCCCGTCCGGGATGTCACCCACATCGTGCCCTACGTCAAGATGAATCATTTAACAAAAAACCTTTAAGCACAGTATGTGATATGCTATAGTATTAGAGTCTATATTAGTTAATATTAGTTGAATCCATAACGTCAACACAGGCATGTTAAGTATCTAAGGAAACCATTTTGTTCAGCTGACTTCAATGTAATACATAATTTACTCCAGTGGACACCAATGAGACAGGGGGACGTCTTCAGGACCCATTATAGCCTGAAAAACAACTCCTGATGTCTTCAGGGCTAATTTGATAAAAATCTGTGTCGTGTTGTAATTAGTGATTGAGTAATGCCTTATTTTTGTAAATATAAAAAACCTAACATCTTCTTAGGGAATCTTGAGTTTTAAAGACCTTCAGATGGCCAGATAAGCAGTCAGCATAACCTGTAGGACTCTGTGGTCTAGGGTAGCTCTTTAAAAAAGTCAGCAAAGCTGAAGAAATTTAAATGCCAAACCCATCGAACTCTTACAGACCTAAAGGGTAAGTTGTTTTAACCCTATACCTGATGAAGTCCAGATGAAGGAAGCGCCTTACCTTTTGCTAGCACTGACATCAACAAGCATGCTAGACACCTTTGCTGAGGTGTTGTATGAAAGTCAAATGACCAAATATCAGCTATGGATGTGATCTAGGACCATATATAAGTGACTCAGATTCGATCTGCAAATCATCAGTTTTGTGCATTCACTCAGTCACTCACTCTCCGTCTATACCGCTTTATCCTGTATACAGGGTTGTGGGGCCTGGAGCTGAGCCCAGGAGACTTAGGGTACGAAGTGGGGTACACCCTGGATGGGGTGCCAATCCATTGCAAGGCACGCACACACTGCCGGCAATTTGGGACCGCCAGTTAGCCTAATCTGCATGTTACAATGCTACAATGCTGTTTTGTTTATCCTTGTGCATAATATAAAATTGTATAGTACTATGGACCAGTATACTACTGTATATGACATTATTTACACTTGAAATGCTTTGGTAGTGGGCATCCCGTCTGAAGATAGGAACTAGCCTATAAAGCTGAATGAGGCTTTCAGTCTCGATGTACAGTACAGATCCAATAATGGTACTTGAAATCAAATGCTGGATTATTATCACATCACATTTGAGACATTATTCTACACCTACATCTACATCTAGGCATTTGGCAGACGCCCTTATCCAGAGCGACTTACATTTAAAAAAAAAATCTTATTATACATCTGAGCAGTTGGGGTTAAGGGCCTTGCTCAAGGGCCCAACAGGGCCCAACAATAATCCAACAAGTATTCAATTGTAGGACACTTGCTGACTATTCAGGACAGGAGGTACAGTAGCTCACTGGTTAAGGTGTTGGACTACTGATTGGAAGGTCCCAGGTTTAAACCCCACTACCAAGCTGCCACTGTTGGACCCTTGAGCAAGACCCATACCTCTTAACTGCTCAGCAGTATAATGAGATGAAAATGTAAGTTACTCTGGATCAGGGTGTCTGCCAAATACCATAAATGTATACGGCAAATGGTAAATAGCTACCTGATCATCTCACATATGTGTTTTTTCCTCAGAAAGCCTACATGATAGAACGTCTTTCTACACTATTGCATTACAGTTTCTCTTCACTGGAGCTACGAGGCCCACATCTGTTCCAACATGACAGTGTGTACAAATCGAACTCTGTGAAGAGATCCCGTGTTAGTCTTGGACTGGAAGGAATCGAGTGTCTTAATGCCTGGAGTCGTGATCGAACATGAACTCCTTCGGGAGCCTGCTAGACATCCCAATCCTTGTAACGGAATGAACACAAATCCCCAAAGCCACACTTCAAAAATCTAGTACTAAGCCTTCCCAGAAGAGTGGAGCTTATAATAACAGCAAATACAAAGGGGCATAAATCCTGACTGAGACGTTCAACATGCACATCTGTGTTTGAGCCACACAGTGTAGCCCCAATGAGCACCAGAATTAGATGCATTTTTGTTATTACAGTGGTGGAAATCACGACCTCAACCAGCATTAGTGTTTTGTTTCTAATAGAGATGTTGTATTAGCTTGTTAGACTGAATTAAACAGGTTTGATACTGACCTGGGCAGCATGATGGCTTAGTGGTTAGTAGTAGCACTGTCTCCTTTGATTCCCAGCCAGGTTCGATTCCCGTCTCTGTGTGCATGGAGTTTGCATGTTCTCCCCATGCTTTGTGGGTTCCCTCCGGGTACTCCGGTTTCCTCCCACAGACCTGCAGATTAGGCTGATTGCCGTGAATGAGTGTGTGAGTGTTGGGCCCTGCAATAGATTGGCGCCCTGTTGAGGGTGTACCATGCCTCATACCTTAAGTCTCCAGGGATTGGCTTCAGGCCTGAATGATAGACACGGAATGCAGAATATTGAAGTGGAGTTTTTGTGGGTGCAGAGAGTTTAACAATCTCTGATTAAGAAAGATGATCCCAGTACTGGTTGTGATCTCAAAGTTTCAATGGCAGCCCAGTGATGTAGTGGTTAGCACTGTCTCCTTGCACCTCCTTGCAGGTTTCCTCACACATGTTAAAGACATGCAGATTAGGCTAATTAATGTTCCTGAATTGCTCGTAGTGTGTGAATGCATGTGTGAATGTTCCCTGGCGGTCCTACCACAGTTGTCGATGGTCACCGTTGGACTACAGAGGTTCCTAGATGGATATGTAAATATGAATGATTGGTGCATGACTATGTTTTACCAAAAACCTGTCATTTTAATCTATAACAGGAAGCCATGCTTGTTTTTGGCCTCCAAGACAAATACCAATACTTCGCAAGTCTAAAGTATCTTATATATATGTTGCCTTGCATCTCCTGGACCTGGGTTCGATTCCATGTGCATGGAGTTTGGATGTTATCCCTGTGCTTGGTGGGTTTCCTCACACAGTCCTTATCCTAATGCAGATCAGGCAAATTGGTGTTTCCAAATTGCCCGTAGTGTGTGAATGCGTGTGTGAATGGTGACCGAAGGTCCTACCATGAATGTCTGGGATAAATACAAGGGTCACCATTGGTCACCGCAGTCCCTAGTTGGACTACAGAGGTCCCTAGATGGATAAGATTGGTGCATGCTTATGTTCTACCAAAAAACTGCCATTTTAGTCTGTAATTAGCAGCCATGATTGTTTTTGGCCTCCAAAAACAAATACCAAGACTACAGTATGTTGTGCTTTGTACGTTTTTCTTTCAGGAGGCTTCTCGGGGGATGATGAGAGTTACCAGTCTCAGCGGTATGCTCGTTTAGCGTCGGCCACCCCGCTGTATCGACGTGTGGACTCCCAGAACCTGGAGCAACCGCTGAAATATAACAGCCATGCACGGTTCCACGGTCTCACAGTCAAGCGGAAGCCCTCTGCCCTACTGGCCGCGTCACGTTTCCGGCAGGTGCCTCGGGATCACTCGGAACTTAGGCTCCTGGCCAAGACGGACGACGAGGTGCACATGGAGAACACACCCGTATCGGCACGGCATATCGTCACCATGGTGAGTGCCTTCTGGGGCCGCGGTGGGTGGGGGAAAAGGACCAGGAATAAAACCAAGGCAGTTGAGTGAGTCGTTCATACCTGAGAGCGAGATTCACAGTGTTAGATAAAAGAAAAGTCTAGTAATGGTGTACTGTATTCTTTCAAATTCAGGTTCATCGTGTTGAAGCTTATCCTCATCTTATTGCCAGCATGGACGTATCCAACACCTGTGTATCTGTGTGATCATGTGGATGCATGACGCTAGACTGCGTATCCTAAAGCGCTGATAAGTTTGAAAGAAACTAGAGTGACTTCTGAGTCATGGAGTGTATTTAGAGACTGCGTGGGCGGCTCTAGGTTTCATGTTAACGTGTTATTTATTCTTTTTTTTGCCAGAACTTTCATTAAAAATAAATGCTAAAAAAAACAAAAAAAATACATACATGCTGTTACTAAGTAGCGGCTTTGTAAGATGTGGACCACTGACCCAGATGCGTCATATCTTAACATGCATCAGTGAAGCAAGTAACCTCATAAATATTTCAGTTCTTTTGCTAATATTTCCTGTTTAAAGTCAGACCGCTGCCCCCCCCCCATCCCCTCAGGGTGTCTTGTTGAGAAAAGCTTTTTGCATTGAAATACAGGTTAAAAATAGACCATGGATTTTATTTTAAATGGGTTATCAAAGATCAGAGCGTAAAATCAGTCGTATTTTTAAATCGCTAATATGGTTAGATTTACATCTTAAACACGGTGCATTAACGTGGAGAGCAGAATCAGGACCATTTAATGGAAATGGAATTAATTATTCATTCTTTTGAAGAGAGTGTTTTTCTTTTGCTTTGTGTGTGTATGAGTGTGAGTGTGTGTGCTTGTTTTTGTGCACATATGCTGCCTGGTGTGTAGGCGTATTTTTGTGTGTGTGTGTTTAAGCAGAGGACTTCTCTGTCTCACAATCTCTTTATCAGAGCAGGAAATGAAGGCAGGATTATTGCACATCACCGGGCAGCGAAGTGCTGCGTGTCGTTCCATGTGTTGTGAAGAATCATTGAAGAAATGTGAAGAAATGTCCCAAGGCAAAAGAAGCAAGAATGCTAGAGATGTAAAAAAAAAATCTGCAATAGGTCTGGAATTGACGCCAAGGCACATCTTACCCAGACTAACCCTCCGGGTTCAATACTTCAGAGGGGTAATATTGGTTGGCACTTTGGGTCGATTTTGTATTGATGTAAAAAAAAAACTAAGAAATAATCTTTTTGGAAGCTGAGATTTTCATTTCTACCAAAGTGATCCCTGATATCAATACACAAGGGGTGGAATATACACATATACTGTACACACATATAATCAATAATTCATGATATCTAAGTGATTTCATACTGTTTTATCATGTTATGTTATCCGGTCCTACTTAATGCAGTGCAAATTTAAAGTGTGCCAACTCAAGTAACATGCAATATTTCAATTTGAAAATCTCTTTCATCTTTACATAATCGTGCATTTGCTCTACTACCGTTTCATACTAGTATTCCCCTAAAGCTATTAAATATCCTTTTTATTTTTAGTTTAAATGCCTGCATGCAATATTAAACAGTAAATGTTTGATCTGGCAATTATTTCGTTCAGGCCTGTGGGGAGCGCACTGCCACGCTGTTAGTAATTAGTCCTCCTGAAATTGAAAAGAGCCTCATAATGTTCTTAATTTTTAATAATCCGAAATCCAAACGCCGTGTCTGATCTCCTCATGCAAAGAATATTTCAGAAAAATCTAAATGCAGACGGCTCTCGTGTGTTCTGTGTATCAGAAAATATTTGGTACGTATTCATCTATGGAAATAAAGGAAAGGTTTTGTCTGTACGTTGGTCAGAAAACGCTTATACAATGATATGTTTACGTTTCATACATTAGAGGACCTGAAAGCAAATTTCTCAGAAAAACTTCTGTATGTCTGCCTGTCTGTATGTCTGTCTGTTTGTATGGTTGTCTGTCTGTCTGTCTGTGTGTATGTCTGTCTGTCTGTCTGTATGTCCGCATGTTTGTACGTCTGTATGTCTGTTTGTACTGTATGTCTGTCTGTCCGTTTGTCTGTTTGTATGTCTGTCTGTGTGTATGTCTGCCGGCCTGTCTGTCTGTCTGTCTGTCTGTCTGTCTGTCTGTCTGTCTGTATGTCTGCCGGCCTGTCTGTCTGTTTGTATGTCTGTCTGTCTGCCTGTTCAGACTGATTTTGTTCAGAATCACGCTAAACTGGCTGGACACAATTTTATAAAACATAGTCTCACCACTTGTTACGTAATTTCCTCAAGTTAAACCTGCACGATAAATTAAATCATAAAGTTGAGTAAAAGTGAAGTTATGTGCCAGATTGACAGCTGCTGCGCATGCAGCAAACTGTGGTTGCGTCTTAAATCGGCCGCTGGACAGAATTTAATAAAACTGTGGCATTAGTTAATATTTTCACAGCTGAAATAACAGCGCTGAAGCAGTTTACATGAATTTTAAGACGCATTTTAAGACAAAATTTAAACTTTGTCTGATCTAGCTTTTGATTTCCCATCTGTGATTCACTCTCTGATTACCGGACAGACATGTACATGATCTTTAACCTGAAATAATAATTTCACTGATCACATTAAAGCTGATCAGCTTAGTTTTAGCTTTAACCTTTAAAGTGTTTCTTATAAACTCTTTTCCCGTCTACGACTGTCACTTACATTAGTTACCTACAGTATATGTTGAAAAAGTCCCAAACAGTGAAGGGCTTGGTTACTTTATTCAGTGTAATAAATCCTATTCTGTTAATCTGTGTGCCTAAATCAATACACACACACCTCGCTTGACTTGTGTAAATAGACACTGTGCGTAGTTACATTTGCACAGTTGTACACTGGGAACCCAATATGCACATGTGGCAATGCATGTATAGCAGAATTTGTTTAAGTTACAGGTAGTCCCTGATTAACGAACAAGTTCGTTCCTAAGTCCGTTTTTTTTCTCCGACAAGTCCGACAAGGTGTGTCTGATATGCCTTTGACCTGAATCATGTGGCCAAAAATCTTACTCACGCCTAAGAAAATGAATCTCAGTGAAATGTTATCTCTGCGCTTTTAAACTACGAGGGGAATCCTGGACTCTTAGAGCGGTTTTCCACTGCATTTGACTGTGAACTATGTTTTGTTGAGGATTTTTCGAAATTTGGATTATTGACCATTAGGATAGCTTTATAGGACGGCCATTTTCTATCATCGTGCTTCCAGACTGATTCATTGAAACTAGTGAAACCATGCTGCCCTTTATTTAAAGGGCATCTATTATGCAAAATTCACTTTTTAGTCATGTTTGACATTCAGATGGATCTCCTGTTTGTGTATTAAGGGGAAAAACATGAGAAATTATGCTTTTTTTTATCCTTCTTTTATTTTGTATAGACTGGACATTAAACAAGCTAATTCAATTTCCCCCCTAATGTGACCTCATATAAGAAAATGGGCTGTTGCTCAGCTCATCAGTATGTTGAAGAGATTACTGTAGCTCAGCACAGTGAGACATCTTATATCTTAGCTAGTGAAAATATCTTGAGTATTGTTAAATATATCTATACTTCCATAAAATAAGATTATAACCAACGACATATAAGATATTTAAGCTTCTTTCTAATGAAGTTTTACTGAAATGTTAAGCCAAAATACTAGTTTTAGGAGTTCTAGTTTTACTTCCTTATCTGCCAGTAGAACTAGAGATTTTCACTTACAATTTTAGTAACAGTGGACTAGAAATAAGCTTATTAATCTAATATTACATAGACACTGAAATGGCACGTACGGGAGAGGAGTGAAATAAAATGATTATGAAGAATGAAAATACGACATCTGTGGGGTATTTCATCGGCATCATTAACATATGATACACACACACACACACACACACACACACACACACACACACACACACTTTGAAGGAGCTCTTAGACCTATGTTGACTTGCTAAAAAAAAAAAAAAGTACAATATAGGACCTTTAATTGCGCAGTCATTGGTATGTGGTGCTTGCATTTTGGGACAGGAAGCCGTAAACAGGAAATGATCTTGTTTTGCACTAAAATTTTTTTCTGAGGCGATATAAAGGGCAAATGTTGGTGTAATGCCGAACCAAATGATGTGTGGCAATCAACAGGCGTATTAAGATCACACGCTAGGGAAAATATTAAGCATAGACAAGCAAGGGAGGAATGTTTATGGTCTGTTAGGAACCTACTGACAGGTTCAAATAAACAAGACGGACGGGTGAAATTAAACATGACGAGCCTGCAGGTCACAGTTAGAGCTGTTAGGTAGTTTAACTACTTCAAAGTTCATGTAAGCATAAGCACAATTATGTATGAAGAAAGAGGAAAAAGTGATCAGTGTCTACTGTGAGCCTGTAATGGTGTGCTGTCTAAAGACATTTCGATAGATTCCTTGGCAAAATATACAGTATATCACTCACTCATCATCCATAAAGGTTCATACTGTGTACAGGGTGTTGGGGGGCCTGGGGGGCCCGAGGCGGGGTAAACCCTGGATGGGGTGCCAATCCATCGCAGGTCACACACACATACACACACACACACTAATTGACACACTACAGGCCATTTGGACACCTTAGGTCTTTGGACTGTGGGAGGAAACCGGAGAACTCGGAGTGAACCCACCAAGCATGGGGAGAACATGCAAACTCCATGCACACAGACCCCAAGCGACAGGAATCGAACCCTGGAGGGGCAAGGTGACAATGCTAACCAGACAAGAGTTGCGACATTATTCCATCAACGTTACCTTGGGATTCGACTTCTATTCCAAAAGGAGTGGCTTTTCAGGAATTTAATATTGGAATTTATGTTTAGATATTATCATGTGCAAAGAGTTTCAACAGAGGAACAAAGATAGCCGCGGGGCAGTAGTGGTTGTGAGAACATCCACTACAGTAAATATGCATCTGTTATAAATGTGATCCTCCTTACAGAGAGAGCTGAAAGATCAATAAGTGGGCAGAGGTCTTCCAGAAAGGAGTACGGCTAAAGTCGAGGTTCGTTTCCGCCATTCACCGAGTTAAACCCGATCCTATAATGCGATTGGCGAGGGAGTCCATGAGATTGTATGACCTTAGGATCTCCAGTCACATGCGTGTTTGGGGTTGTGTATGAGGGATGGGGGGATTGAGAGATCGTCTGCAGTGTGCAGTATCCCATAACGCACTTTAACGATCAATTCACCAAAATATCTGATAGACATGTAGAAGACGGTTAGAAGTTAGCTGCTTGTCACTGAAGTTACCTGGTCAAAATGACGTCTTTAATGGTTAAATAGGTGGAGCTGAGTGTTTAAATTTTTTTTTTTTTTTTTTTACTCCTTGACCCTCTCTATGTACACAAAGCTCCACCCCCAGCGCCAATCATATTTTAGCTTGAGTTAGCATTAACAAGAACTGTCATGACCGCTTGAAAATTAAGGTACCTGGCGGAAACCCAGATCCTCCGATCAGCAACTTAGAACCTTAGAGTGATATTTTAGTTAAAAAAGTTAGTAGAAACATGTAGCCAATGTACGCTGATTCGGATACGATTTCAGATCACTTGCTGTTCTTGAGTAATGGTAGATTGTTTTAAATGGAGCTAAATTTCACAATCTTTTGTTGGTCTATTCCATTTATCGGATCACTGGGTAATTTATTTTAAAAAATTATGAATTCTTTAAAAATACACTATAGCTTTTGCAGAATGAACCACTTCTGCCTTCTACAAAGTACTTGATCAATAAACTTGTTTTACGATATTATGGATTCTTCTTCTTTTGAGATGGTGCGCAGTCGGTTTCAATAGCGCCATCTACTGACCTGGAGTATGGAGCATAAGATTGCTTTGTGGAAGAACACAAGTTACACAACATTTCAATTTTTACTAAATACTTTTAGTAATTTGTAACACTTCAAAACCTGTAAGAAAAATAGCTGCTCGCGACAAGTCTTGCATCAAAAAGCGCAACAATTTAGTACGAGTCCCAGCTCCAGTTGCTAGGGTTCAGGGAAGTAGCATACTCCTGGAATGTATTATATGGTGCGTTCAAGTCAAACCAGGATTCATGATGGAATTCTTGGTGAATGAATTTGTAAAATTGATTGACATTTAACGTACTGAAAAGCTTTCAACCTTGATGGTATCCAAGCACTAATGAAACGCTGGGATAAGTGCATTAGTGTAGCAGAGGATTATACAAAGAAATAAAGGGAGTTATTAATCCTATGTTATTCTAAGTATTATTTATTAAGTCCCATCTGGTGTATGTAAATAAGTATAGGTTAATGGTAATAAAACGTACAAATCTTTCTATAATCTGTGATGAAGTTACACTTTTTTAAATGCATTAAATAAGAGCGTTAGACATACAGCAGGTAGAAATCTTTTAGAAAACCGATTGCATAAGGACCAAAATCTTCTTTTCCATCAACATTTCAGTCGAGACAATTTTACTGAAGCGTGCTTCAAAACAGAAACATAATTCCCTTATTTTCGCATTGATTTTTAACCGAATGAAAGCTCTCCAAAGAGCAGCCTAATTACAGGCGTGGGTTGCAGCTGTAGCTTTTTCTGCTGCACACCTTTTCCATTGAACTGTGCAGGTTTATACCTGCTCCTCTCTTTGTCTCTCTCTCTCTCTCTCTCTTCTGTTAAAATCATAAAATTTTACTTTCACTTATCAATGTTCAGTTCTATATCTCAGTGAAAGGAAACTCGATGACAGCTCTGTAAGCTTTGTCAGAGTATTAATGTCAGAAAGCAGAGAACGGACCTGCTTGTAGATCAGTGTTTTATTTACTTAAGACTTTAAGACTGGCAGACAAATCCAACATGTAAATCACAAACCTGGTCGTCAGGCAAACGGGAAAACCCAGCATCATGGCATCATGGCATCACGACAATCACGGTACGCGAACCAGAAAATAATGCACAGAAAACAAAGACTCCGTATGCCTGGGAAATAAACAGAGAAAAGAAACTGTGAAGTGAAGGAAATAAAAATATGTGTAATATAACTGAGGTGTGTGTGATCAGTATTATGAGTGCATTTAGAAAGGAAAAGAAAATGGATGGAGCCGTCAAACACATTGTTTGCTGAATAATCAGAATTTTTTTTTTTTTTTTAACAGGATATTGAAAAAAACTCTGCTACACTTTTATTTTGTTGGATTTGGTAGGCATCCTTCTCACACACACACACACACACACACACACACACACACACACACACACACACACACACACACACACACACACACACAAAAACTGTTAAATATAGGCAGGCAACCACACACACTGCTATACTGACTATATGTGCCGTGAGAAAGTATTTGCCCCTTCCTGATTCAAGCTAAAATTGACACTTAAATGAATGAGATAATCAAACAAATTTTAATATTTCACAAAGATAGCCCGTGTCAATAATATTTACATTCATTAAGAAAAAAAGCTGTGTGAAAAAGACCAACATTGGCGGAAAACAACTGCAATCAAGCGTTTTCGATAACTGCCCATGAGTCAGGGGAAATTCAGCAAATACTTTTTCATGGCACTGTGAGTGATGTAACATATCACCAAGGCTAACATCAACACAAACATTACTTTAATGTGCTTAGCCCTAAAACTAAAATTATGACTGCAATCTATTTTTCGTTTTGCTGTACTGAGGAAACTTTCTACCTTGATGGTATCCAAGCACTAGTGAAACACTGGGATAAGTGCATTAGTGTAGCAGAGGATTATATAGAGAAATAAAGTAAGAAATAAAACTATTATGTCATTCTGCACAACTAAAGTCCCGGTTTGACTTGAACACCCGTCGCAGTATGTTAAACTTTATGGAACAGTTGAAGTGTTGAAGGGTTTCTCAATACATGTCGGTCTTAAAGCTCTGATGTTTATTCTAAGCTCATGACAGTGTCAGGGTTTCTCTCCTTAATGCTCCTAGTGCGCAGTATGAGCAAAAGTTGTCTGGACACCATGTGCTGTTGTTAATCACGTTCAAGGTTTTGTCCTTGCTTCCTGTTTTAAGCTGTTAAGACCCGAATGTCTCCATATATGGATATGACACTCTCTTCCATCTACATTCTGCAGATATTCTGGTACGATCCTCCATTAAGGCATGCAACTTTAATCCGTTAAGGAATCCGTGAAATTTCATATTGTGAAATTAATCCCGAGGAAATTATATAAATGTAGATTTCAGTCACCCCAAAAAAATGACCAGTCGGCCAAAATATTACACAGTATTGGTGCTTATTTAATTTATTTATGTTACACATATAATACAAAAAATGTGTGTGCTTAAGAAGCTACAGTACTTTTGAAGTTTATGTAACATGGAAGTGAACAATCGTACTTCAATAAAAAAATTAAGTCAGTTTTTGGAGAGATGATTTAATCTGTGCCTGGAAAAATGGCCATTTTTCAGAATTATACTGTCTAGCTTCAAACAATAATAATATATGTTAATTATTCATATTTCTATATGAGATACTAAAATTAGTGTAAGCCTTTAGAAGCATATGACCTGTAAAAAAAATTTAATTGGTTTTTGGTAAAAGCTTTTTTTTTTTTAAAAAAAAAAGCAAAAAATCTGTAGTGTCCGTAACCATGTCAAATTCCTGTTGCAATATCTTGTATTGTTGAAATTTTAGAATAATACACTTTTTCAGATTTATTACTGTTCATGTGAAATCTAAACTGAGAGTTTTTAATTATATGCCAATTAAGATCATTGAAAGATTTTAATGAAAAAAAAAAAAACATTATGGACACTACATAAAAGGGCCTGAAATTGTATTTAGTTTCTTTTTTTCCTTTAAAAAATATAAATGTGTGTATGCATAATAAAAGAAAATGAATCATGAATCGGGAGATGGGTGATGAGAGAATGGGAGATGACCCATGGTGCCGTGTCTTCACTAAATCTTGCACGAAAAGGCAAAAAACACAAATACAGTATGAAGTGTCCTCTAAAGTTGGCTTCTAGTTAGCTGTTTTCTTATTGGGATTTTAATAAGTAATCACGTAGCTGGTCCTTTGAAGATCATTATGTCACTGTCAATTTATTTTACTGTGAACATTAATGCTTTACAGTATGACAGTATATTCATATGACCTATAGGGTTTATGATGTTCCTGCTGCCATTTAAGAGACATAGTGTATAGTTATAATCACGATAATAAAAGTAACTAGCAGAACCATGGAGAGCAGAACCCCTGGTTGGCCCCTGTCTAATCAGCTTCTCCATGTGATCCATGTTATACTCATTCCAGCCATCGCACCCTCATGTGTACCGGTTTGCCTGAGGGCACTGTTCACCTGTTCACCATACATGACTAATGTACGTGTTCGTATGCGCTCAATGTTCTAACGTGCTCAAAGAGACCAAAATGTACAAATATGATATTGCGTGGGTTTAATAATACATATAACTCATTCATTATAATTAAACATGACTTTCGATTCTAACCTCCTTCAGGGTTCTTTGGTCATCCCTTTTGGTGGAAACCCAGACGATTATACCCTACCAAGTCAACACCTTCTAACTCTGTGATCATTCCTGATTTTTTATTTCTTTCTACAATGTAAAACAATCCTGAACGCGTCCAAAATATGCAAAAATCTCCTTTGAACAGTTGATATTGAAATGTGTCCACTACTGTACTTCTGCTGTGTAAATCCTTCATAACGCGTCTAATCTGAGGTGCTGGTTGTTAACTGGTGATTTCTGAGGCTGGTGACTCTAAATGAACGTCTCCTCTGCAGCAGCGTTAAGTTGTGGTCTTGCTTTCCTGTGAAGATCTTCGTGAGAGACAGTTTCATCATGGTGTGACTGATGGGTTTTGCACATGCACTTGACACCGAATACTTGAATACTTGAATACCGTTCTTGCAAGAACTGTTCCAGAAGAGCTGACCGTCATGTCTTAAAATATCACCTGACTATTGTTGTTTATATTATTACCTAATGCCATATGTCTTATTTCATAGATTTGAAATCACCAGTATTGGAGATTGACTTAGAAGGTTGAAACTTTTGACTTGTACTGTATGTAGAATGGGTTACAAGTTTGATTGTCTCAAGAAATCAGAAGAGCCTACGAAGAACTCTGCTCCAGATGTGTAGATGTGAACATGACATGATTTGTGCTCTTATATCTAGTTGACCATCATCTCCACAATGGGGTTAAGCACAATCAAGACTTGTGCCACAAAGGCTGCTGTTTTGTTGGCTGGGGGTGAAGATTAAACATTCAGTGCTCTTAGGCTAGTTAGAAATGGGCAATCTCTCTCTCTCTCTCTCTCTTTGGCTGTTTGCGCCAAATTACATTTTCCCTAATGTCTAATGTCACTGGAGCTCAGAGCAGCGCACCGTCCACCCTGTTGTTGTCATCCAATTAGATTCGATTTTCCCAACCTGAAATGCTCTTAAGAGCTAATTGAGGTCTTTGCGGTGTAGCCTGGTCTATAACATGGCTCTCAGTCATGGCCGGTAATTATACAGCTCCATAGTGTCGCCCCCTTTTTATCAATTCCTGACTCCACAATTAGATAATCGTGGGTCAGGTTCTGATAAACTGATCTGCCCTTATCAAGAAGCTACTATTCTTTTCCATACTGACCTCTGCTCCAGTTAAGCATAACACATAGATGTGAAGTTCAGTTCTATTCTGTCTATAAAGTCCTCAGATTCCTGTTCTTGCCTGAGAGGAGTCGACCTCAATCAGTTCTTCTGCTTTTGTTTCGACATGATTTTCTGCTCAGCACGGTTGCAAAGAGTGTTTATTTGCGTCACCAGCGTTGATCCGGTCTGCTCGTTCTCCTCAGTCCTCTCGCATCCACATGTGGTTTGATATCTCAGTTTTCACACCATTTTGTGTAAACACTTATGAAACTCTCAGGAGATCAGGAGCTTATTGAATGCTCAGAAAAGCCTGGCGCCCTGGCACTAAGATCTCCCTATTTAGTGGCAAAGAGAGCCGGTGTTTCCACCAGTCATGCATTTTGCACAGTGGATTTTGTACATCTCTTCACATTGTGTAAAGCAGCAAAATCAGATATGGTTATGGTTTCTCTACACTTCCACTTTTTAACTGGTCTAAAACCCCACACTGATCAACAGAGCACGGTACTGGAACATGTAGGTTACCCTTTTTGTCCATGGTGCCGTTTTACCAGTGACACTTTGCAGAATTAGATGCACTTTTTTTGTATTTTCAAAACATAATGTTGTAGAGTTAAACCTAATTGATTCATAAACAGAATGTAATCTTGAGATTTGGAGATATGGTGCTTTTTTATATCTCTCTTTCTTATCGGTGATGGTTTCCCCAGCCCACGCGCCTTTTGATAACGATCAGCCAAAATATTTCTTTTTAAAAAATAGCAATATAGTATAGCATACAATTTAGAAGTAAGCGTGAAATCACGTTATATACAGTATTTCTGTATTTTTGAACGTGTATCTAGAATGAACAACATGTAATGTGCCATTATTTACAGTATTTAATAAAAGAGGAACATGTGGCTAAGACCCCCCCCCCACACACACACACTGCTTCCGCAGGATTTAAGTGGGTATGTCGCAGCTAGTTGCTGTTACTCTTCATCCCATGATTTAATTGATCATTTGAAGATGTGCAGACCTCTCTATATATACAACAGATGTGTGTTAACACAATAATCAAGGATCTTAGATAAGCACTTGTTGTTACACAACAATCTGGAAAGGGTTATAAAAGCGTTTGGAGTTCAGGTGGAAAGCATTCAAAGCAGTTGCCAGTGTTCTCCGGAAGTGGACGCCCCAGCACCTTCATCCCAACGTCAGACCATCTCAGACCCTACAGGCCTCATTAAGAATGTTACATGAGAAAGGTTCCATGTTTGGCGAACATTTCAACAGAAACACCTCATAGTGTACCCACCGTCAAGCACTGAAATCTTTGTCTCCAGGAAAATAGTTGAAGTTACATCAAAGAAGTGGAAGAAGCTTAAAGATATTGGCCGAGGGTAAAATATGATATATAGTAATGATTCGATTACTTGTCACATGTATCTTACAGCATAGTGAAATTATCTTTTTGCATCTCCCAGTTAGGAAGCTGGGGGCAGAATGCAGGGTCAGTCAGGATACAGCACCCCAGGAGCAGATAGGGTTAAGGGCCTTGTTCAAGGGCTCAACAGTGGTACTTGCAACACTGGCGCTGGTGTGCGAACCCTTGATCTTCCAATCAATAACCTACAGCTTTAACTGATTGAGCCATCTCTGCCCAAGTATAGGCACTAAATTTAAGAGTTAAACAAATATTATTTTTTTAAACTTTATTTTTATTTTTATTTTTTTTCCCGATTTTCTCCCTAATTTAGTCGTGTCCAATTCCTACCCGTCACTAGGGGGCTCCACATTAAGGCTACTACTACCACTCAGCCGGGAGGGCCGATGACTATCACGTGTTTCCTCCGAACCACGTGACGCCAGCTGACCGCATCTTTTTCGAACTGTTCGCTCGCGCACCGTTTGGGGCGGCGTAACACACTCGGAGGACAGCGCTATCCGCTCCCTCCGTTGCGCGAGCTCACAGACGCCCCTGACTGGCTGTAGAGCCGTGATTAATGTGGGAGCACTAAGTACCTCTCATCCCTCCCCTCTGAGAGAGCTCGGCCAATCAGCTCTCTCTAGACCTCCGGCTGCGAGAGGTTACATCACCACCCGGGATTCGAACTAGCTATTATCGAACTAGATAATAGGGCGAGCGCTTTTACCACTGCGCCACTCGGAGGCCCCTTAAACAAATATTCTAAGCTGTAATTGTTTTATAGACTGGTAGAAACACCCTCAATCTATTATTGATTTTTTAGGTTTAGATGATCACCAAACTGTTGGTTAGTTTTGGTCCCTGAATGTAGTGAACCAAGGAAAGGGTTAAAGAAATAATTAGCGCTTTTAGACAAATTCATTACCAATCGCCAGGAATTACGGACCTAATACAATATTACATCATGTCCAGTCACGATTTGCCATTGCTATTATTGGAAGGCCAAAAGTATGTGGAAACCCGACCAAAATTTTTAGCATGTATTTATTAAAAAAATGTCTTTGTATGTTGAAGCATTACTTTCCCAATTGGCCTAACCTGTACCGTTCCACAATGCTTTACACAAAACGAGCACCATGAGGAACAGGTGTGTTAAGGGTGTAGTAAGTGATCTTCTGAACAGAGCCCTGCTGTATCTCACCCCCACAGAACACCTTTGGGATAAACTGGAACCGGAGCCTCCATGGCATCCCAACATCAGTACCCGGTCTCACTAATGCTCTGCTCTTGTAGCTGGATGATCAGATCCCCACTGGAACAGTCGACAAAGCCTTCACATACGGTGGAGTAAACACAGGAGGCTATATCTAGAATAGGATTTTCAGCAAGAACATCTGGTTGTGATGGTTGGGCGAGTTCTATGAAGAATTGCTAAGCTGTTATGGTAGATTGCAACACTGGCTCTGGGCTGTTGTGCTGCTCCTCTTGTAGTGTTATATTGTTAGTTTGTATGGACTCACTTTTTATGTCGAATCTCTATACATTATAACATTATAAAAATCAGATCACGTGGCCTTTTTCCATTGCTCCAACGTCCAACCTTTGTGCTACATAGCAAATGCAAGCCTTTTTTTCTGATTAGTCTCAGAAGTGGTCTTCTTACGAACACACAGCTGTTTAATTCTCATCACATTGTGTGTGTATGGAAATGCTCTTGTGTTCACCATTAAACATATAGCTCTTTTTTTTCCCTGGTAATTTTTTTCCATGCAACGTCGCCCAGTGTTTAAATGATCTCCGTTCATGATTTCTTCCAACCAGAGTTGACCAAAGTTCAGGTTTTTGATAATATGTTGAAGCGTTCTCAACCCAGTTCCAGTCATTTCAAATCTCATTGGATGTTTTCTTTATTTAATCTCTTGTTGGTAGAAAGAAAATCTCGAACATTACGTATAACACTTTAGAGCTTTACAGCTTGAATCAACAGAAGTGGAGCCGAAGAGCTGAATGTGATTGAGGTGACATCGGGAACGATTTGATCTCTTGAGTCTTTTTATGGGTTTTGTTGTTTTCCACATTCTATGATTGTTTTTCCTTCAAAACAAACTCGTTAAGGCTTGTGTGGATTGGATTAATCACGATCTATCACGCTCTATTCTACTTGAGAATCATTTCGAAAAAGCGTATTTTTTTTTCTTTTTGTTCAATTAAATAAACACCGCATGTATTTTTAGAGATGTTTTGTTCTGTGATCTGCGACCGGCACCCAATGAAAGACAATCGTGATCGGTGTGTGTGTGTGTGTGTGTGTTTAAAGTCTATAAGTTGGGTTTCGTAACAAAAACACGTTGGCGATTAATGGAGTCATCACTTCCTCCTACGCACATTACACAAACAAACACATTAACAAAAAAAATAAATCACTTTCATTCACAATGAAGTTTAATGTTGGTGCTTAGTGTGAACCCTCTCACTTGTAGCAGGTAGCAGTTGCCTGGATACGGGTTTTGTTATCTAGACTGTGCTTTTTACAGTCTCTCTCTCTCTCTCTTTTTCTCTATTTAATTTCTCCCATGAACATATCAAACCTCTTCAACTCTTCATACTGCTCAGTTTGTAGATTTACTGGCAGTGATTACATTGCAGGATCAAGTTGTTCCCTTAATTCATCAGGACGAAACCGTAGACGTACGAACCTCTTTGGTCATATAAATGAAACCGATAAGTGTGATCGGTTGCACTGGGATGCTGTGAATCACTGGCATTGTGATTCATTGTGGAGTGAACTCATTCTGGTGCCATTTTATATCACTTAGTTGAAGACCAGCCTTTGTCTAACTGTCAGTGAAGAAAAATCGCAAATAGAGATGCGTTTTGGTGAATTTGGTTAAGTTTCGAGCACGAATTTTCCTCATGAGCCGACTATTAACATGCTCGAAGGACAAAGCATTTGTTGTTTTTATATAAAGCGTTTTGTTGCATATTGTGCGAATTTGTGTGTATATGCACACACCCGCGTGTGTGTGTGTTCGTGCTGTCATTACCGGCGCCACTTTCATTTCAGTAATGTTTCCCCGATGCTCCCTTTTGTGTAGGTGAGTCATTGTGCTAAATCAGTCTCGGTGGGACTCAGGTTCAAGCAGAAGAGCTCGGTTAGCCCACCCGCCTCCTCCCCTACCTCCACTCCACGCTATTACCGTAATTGCTCCACATTTTCAGCCGCTGTTGTGCACAGAGCCGCACACAGCGGGAGAGAGTGCCAGAGAATGCTCGCCCAGCTGCGAACGTTTGCAGAAAATGGGCTTCGGGGTTGTAGCGGGCTGGTTCTGAATGGGTTTCTAGCCGGAGTGCCGTAATGATAAAGGATGGAGGTTCGGCTTGTCTCTCCATCTCTTGGCAGATCTCTCAGGTGAGAGTTCGGTGAGTGCCGTGTCTTTTTCAGTTCTTCAGGTTCTCCAGTTTTCGGGTTTCGGTTCCTATCTGATTATATCTTATAGATGATGATGATGATGATGGGTATTCTCAGCGCTCTGGAATTTAAAAGATCATCTTCTGGGCTTAATTATTTCTTTCTGAGAGTCACAAGTTATCTTGATTGGATGTTCTGTTTTAGTTAATTTTAAGATTTGCATCTGTATTTTAATTTTTTGGTGAGTATGTGTATGTGTTGGGATGGACCAGGGACACATATTTGCATATCTGATCATTTTCACTTTTAATTGATATATATTTTTTGCTATTATTTTGTCATATTAGAAAAGCAAGTGCATTTCATTATGGTTACTGATGGTTAGTGTTTTTTTTTTTAGTGTCTAACGTCAATAGGCTGCATGAATCACAATGATATATAGTGTGTGTGTGTGTGTGCGTGCGTGTGTGTGTGTGTGTGTGTGTGTGTGTGTGTGTCTTATGTTTGCAACACAAGTGAACAGTCCAAATGTCAGCCAAATGTAATTTCCTGTTATTCTCTCTCTTTCTCTCTCTCTCTCACACACACACACACACACACACACACACACTAGTTCATGCTACGTCTTGATTTGTCTGTCCTACAGGACACTTGGCTCCATTTTATATTATATTATATTTTATTTATTTATTTTTAAATAAATTATTGTTGTCATTAACCACATCTCAAATTATACTTTTCTGACCATACACTCAAACACATTTTTCAGTCGAGAACATTTAGAAGTCTGGTACGCAGGACTGACCTTTCAGTTCAGTTACACACTAACTATAATCGGAAAAAAGAATTGTTCAGTGTTAGTACTCAATATCAGTCTAGAGTAATACATAAATGTGTCACTTGAGACAAATTCCTACTTTAATATTTAAATAGACAACTTCAGATTTATTATTTATAGGCCGGTGGATAGGAAGATATAGCTTTTTAAAAAAAGGTGATGCTCATTAGAATAAGCATTTTAATATGTGTAGTCCCATTTTTTGTGTAAAATTCATATATATTTATTCATGCAGTGGGAGGGGGGCGTTCAAGTCAAACTGGGACTCATGAATAAAGGTGTAAAAACTATTTACATTTACAGAAGACTTTAGGCACAGTACAGTGATGAGACTCCTAGCTGCAGTAAAACATTTTAAGGGTGCAAACATTTTAAAGAAAGCTTTACATCAGTGAATGACGAATGATGTTTCTGTTAACATGTTTTCCTTTTAAAATCGATGCGTAACTTGTCACCAGCTTGTGGAAGAAACTCATCTGTCTGTGTGAAGTGTACACACAATCATTCACCAGCACCACTTGTACATTACAGGAACTCGGTTGAGAGTTATTGCCACATCAGGGAGTAGGGAGTCCGAGAAAACTTTCTAATGTTCTTGTGGAAGAAACACTGGTGTAAGTGCATTAGTGCAGCAGAGGATTATATAGAGAAATAAAGGAAGGTTTTACCCTCTTAACTGTGTTCTATTATTCCGCAGCAAAAGTCCCAGATTGACTTGAACACCCTTTGTATCTATCTTTTTAACTTCATGTATGTAAAATAAACAAATTTAAATACAATGGAAATGTTAATAATTACTGGAAAAATGTATGTATATGAAATGTCTCGTCAGCTCCAACCTGCCGTCGTCACACATCATTGCTCGGAAAAATCTGTGCGCGCCTCTGTTTTTTTAAAATATATTCATTATTCATTTTTGTTACATTTAGCACAGAGAGAAAGGAAGTTAGGGAGCTTTTAGAGAGAATTTAGTTTTATTTTCTGTTTTGCATGTGTGTGTGTGTGTGTGTGTGTGTGTGTGTGTGTGTGTGTGTGTGTGTGTGTGCGTGCGTGTGTGTGCGCATAATAATTATACTGATTCGGATGAGTCTTGAATGTGGGCAGTAAATGCTAATTTTGTGCTTCCTGTCAGTGAGCACTGTCAGCACTTGAGCTTGACCTTCAACATGTAGCAAAACAAACCAGAGTTAAGACTTTATGTTGTATTATGTGGCAAAAAACACACATTTTAACACCTACATATCTATTAGTATTTTCTTGAACTGAAACATCATGTTTGTAATGAACTACAGACTCATTTTGTGTTAGCAAACAAAATGTAGTAATAATTTGACAGGATAAAGCAGTCAGATTGATATTAGCTAAAAATGTTATCATCTTATTTTGGATTAGCATTAAAAAAAAAAAAAAAAAAAGGGGCTTTTAGCCAAACTATCACTTTTAATTCATATAATTCTAGAAGACTTCTATGGAGAGAGTGTCCTGCTTATGGCTAAATTC
>QMIH01000442.1:141582-219365 GCA_003987875.1 Clarias batrachus | reverse complement strand
AAAAAAAAAAAAAAAAAGAAAGGGGGGCTTTTAGCCAAACTATCACTTTTAATTCATATAATTCTAGAAGACTTCTATGGAGAGAGTGTCCTGCTTATGGCTAAATTCTGCTAAAGAATGTTTTTAGCTAGCTAAGCAAATCTGTTGTAGGAAAATCCCTGGTAGAAATGTGGCCAAAAAAAAAACTAATTTTAACACCTAAATATCTATTAGTATTTTCTTGAGCTGAAACATCATTTTTGTAATGAACTACAGACTACTGACTGCTAATTTTGTGTTAGCAAACAAAGCATAGCCATTTAGCTAAAAGACCTGACTAGCTTAGTGACTTTAAACTACTTAGCCACAAAATGTTATCTTCTTATTATTGTAGATTAACATAAAAAAAGGTTATTTAGCCAAACTGTCACTTTTAAATCATGTGATACTACAGGACTTCTTTCTGTTGCTAAATCATGCTGAAGAACTTTTTAGCTAGCTACGCAAGTCTGTTGTAGGAACTCAAAACGTGACATACAGTAGCTATTTAGTGTGAGTTGGCATAGATTTTAGCCAAGACTTATTTACAAGAAGTAAAAGGAAAATTTGTCTGTACATTGTCTGTACAATTCTCTGTTTCAATGATATCTTTATGGTTCATACATTGGAGGATCTGAAACCAGTCTCAGAAAAAATTCTGTCTGTGTGTCTGTATATCTAAATGTCTGTCTAGCCAATTTTATCACAGCATGACTCAAAAAGTCTCCGCCATATATGAAATCAAAATATTGAGTAAAAGGGACGTTATGAGCAGTTTTGTGCCAGATTACATCAGAGCAGCCATCGCTTTTTCTGACGAATATAGCTCTTTTTCCCTTGAGAAAAGACTGGTATACAGGTCACTCAACATAGTCAGTCAACACAGTTTACCGATAATATGTTGATTCCATTAAGGCGGCATGGTGGTTTAGTGGTTTGCACTGTTGCTTTGCGCCTCCAGGTCCTGGGTTTGATTCCTGACTCGGGTCTGTAGGCATGGAGGTTGCATGTTCTCACTGTGCTTGGTGTGTTTCTCCTGGGTTCTCCAGTTTCCTCCCACAGTCCAAAAACATGCAGATTAGGCTATTTTGCATTTACCTGTAGGTCTCACTACGGTTGTACGAATGGAAATAAATACAATGATCAACCTTGGCCTCCATGGTCCCTAGTTGGACTATAGAGGTTCCTAGATGGATGGATGGATTACAATAAAGCTGATTAGCTTGTTTTTAGCTTTAACCTTTTAACTATTTATTTGATAGTTTATTTTTTTTTTACTTTGTTCATGTATAATCTAATATAATATACGATGTTTGATATATATCTTTATAAATATATTATATGCTTTATATATTCTTTAATCTTGAAAATGAAACAAACAGTGAAAATGTCCTCATTTACTGTAAGCACACGTTGGAAAGCTTGAGTGCTTGATAAAAAAAAAAAAATTAAGCACACGAAAACACAACACTGGATTTCTGTACAGAAATACTTTTTTACAGATGTGACTGATGCCGGTGTGACATCTCAGTCCGGAGTTTATTACAACAGGGGAGTGCATACACTGTTTACGCTGTTGGGACTCCCTAGGCTATTCAGATTATAAAGCAGTTTTACAGGATGTGCAAATGAGGACATTTAATAGATAATAACTAATCAGCCAGATCACTGAATCGGTACATTTAGTCTAAAATCTAGATTCCCTGTATCAGGAAGCTGCATCAGCAAATCTGCTGTATAAACATTTGAGATATAGAAGATACACACCCACACACACATACACATATGCACCAACCAAAAAAGAAAAACATGGTAACCTTTGTGGTAAAGTTATAAGTGAAATTTCAGACCTCAGTCTCCCAGAAAAAGCTGGGTGTGTCATGGGAATACACACTCTTTGCACCGGCTGCTTTAAAAATGAAACTGAAAGTGGCTCCCTTTTCTTCTTGCTACTGTTCTTGATAACATTTTTGGGAGCCATGATGCTTATTATGTCTTCACTAAATCTTGCACAGAATGCAAAAACACCCACAAAAAAATAATAAAAACTTGCTTTGCTTGGCTTTTCACTGACACAAACAAGTTGTAATCGGCTCCTAGATGCAAGCGCAACTTAGCCGGCATTCGAATCAGTTTGGTTGCTTGTACTGTATGCCTAGGCAAATTTCTTGCAAAATTCGTATTATGATGTTTATACACTTCAGGAAATGAAAAATAGTATAATCAATCTTTCTGTATCATATTAACATATTAATAATATTAACATATTATCATAATATCATATCTATCAATATAACATACAGCAATAAATTTAGTATTAAAATATTAATTAACACACGTTTTTCTTTTCTTGAAGTGTGTGCAGTATACATTTTTGGCTGACTATAGTATAAAGTATATATACAGTATTTGCACAGTTCTAATCAGGGGAGCCTAGAGGAGAACCACACAGACATGAGAAGATGTAAACGTTCATACATCTGTGCACAGACAGAAACCTGGATTCAGGATCAAACCAGGGACCTGTAGCTGTTCACATGTGTGTATGTTTTTGTGTATTTGTGTTTGTGTGTTTGTGTGTTTGTTAGTTATTAGTATGAATTTTAAAACAGGTACCTGGAGGGGGGAAGGAAGTTAAGTGGTAGGTCTTACAGCAGCGTGGGTGGATTGTGTGTGCTGCTAAGATCTGTTGCGTGACCTCTGGTGTGTTCACCTCCCCGGCCTCTGCTTTCCAGCCTCTGAGGCTGCTCTTTCGCTTACATGGCTTTCATTTTCAGACGTTATTCTTTTTAAAAAGAGAAGTAATCAAAAATAATAATATCAACCAAAAAAATTAAAATTTAAGCAGTATTAAAAAAAGGTTTGTTCTTGCTTTATATTCGTCTTAATTGTTAAAATACTGTTTATGAATTACATTGTTTAAGGATATACTGAATACGCTTCAGTGAATTGACCTGATTTAGATGTGTACATCAGTTCAACATCAATGAGTTGACATTCATATTCAACATGATTCAATTATGTATTTCATCAAAGAAGCAACTCCAGATCCTGTCACGGCACTAGGCATTATGGGTGCATCGCTTGATCCGTCCCTCTTACTGTGATGCACCATTACTCTGGAACAGGTTCAATCTGGATCCATTAAACCACATGACCTTTTTCCAAAGCTTCACACTCTTCAAAGCCTTCTTTCCTGATTAGCTTTACTGATAAATGATTTTCTTAAGGTTACGCAGCTGTTTAGTCCCTAACCCTTCTCCTCGCATTGTGGCTGCAGAAGTGCTTTTCCTTTCACTATTAATCATAGTTGTGAGTTATGATTTTACCAAATGTTTGTGTGATCTCTGATCATGATAAGTCAAAATTCTTTTCCAACCACATTTCTTCCTCCAAGATGGTGATTTACCATTACTCACAGTTCTTAGCCCAATTTTTTGTAGTTTCAGTAATCTTTTTAGTTTTTGTTTGCTTAATGCAGGACAATAAATCGACCTTTCTGAAACAGAGTAACATCTTGGCGCACGGCCACAGGGAGTAAACCACGCCTCAGTATCATGTCTTCTATGTCTTGTAATTTGTAGAAAGCATGTGAACCTGAAGCTGCCGAAAAGGGACTTTCACAGCCTTGGTGGTTTATTCGATTTTCCTGTGCAAAAACCTTAAGCCACCTTTCACTGCTTCATATTAAATGGAATTAAATTGTATTGATTAAAGAAACAGGAGTAAATGTTTTACTGCAACAGGCCATGAAGTGATCAGTCATCATCTGCATCTGGTTCTCACTGGTTCATGCCTTAAGTTAAATATTTTTTTATGATTAAATGATCCATAGGTCACTGTGTGGCGAAACGAACAAAAAGCATACCTTTGAAACTGTTCAGATACAGGGACTGGCCTAAAAATGAGAGACAAAATATGAATAAATAAGGGGTGTCTCAAGGCTTTTGCACAGTTCTGTAGTTATATCCTTTGGGGCATTGGTGACTCGGCACACTTTCTTTTGCACACTTTTGCATCTTTGAAAGTTCTTAACTTGAATGTTTGTATTTAGGGGATTTACTGTATTTCCTTTTTGGTTGATGATGCATGACAGTTATTCCATGTATTCCATGGAAATGGAAAGTCTTTGTCTAATTTTAACCACTACACAATGAACTACAGTACTGTATATCCTGTAACTGCGGTGTCACACTTTGGTCTTTGGAATTGTTTCCATGGCCGTGACAAGTGTAAACATATAACTCTGTAGTCAACTATGTGTTTGTGATCTTCTTAAGGTAAGTATTTCTAAAACTCGAGCGATGCATGTGTCTCAGGTTTGCGGTAGTACAATAAGGTCTATATCAACTGTCGCTTTTCCTTAATTCTAACAGGCTACATTAGTAGTAAAACTATTTAAGCAACACACACACACACACATTGTTTAAAAAATCGCTGGTGGGTGGTGTGTTGTTGTTTTCTCAGCAGTTTTTCAGGCTTTACACACTGACACAGCTCTCTCTCTCTCTCTCTCTCTCTCTCTCTCTCTCTCTCTCTGTTTGTGATATTTGGTGAGAGAAAGCCTGGTTTCCATGGTGATGCATCTCTCTTTGCTTCCTCTCCTCCCTTTCTCTCTCTCTCTCTGTCTGTCTCTCAGGCTCTCCAGCTGGATGTTCGGCAGCTGAACATAAGCCTTTTGAGGACGTTCCGTGAAGGCGTGGCCGCTGCCCTGGACATTTCACCACGACAAGTTCACATCAACCGGCTGAACGTAAGAACACAACCTTGAGCTACACCACTGATTTTTTCTACAATTGCACTTTGTCTCTTGTTACTGTTCACCTGTTGCATGCTCACATCCTTGCACTTTGTTCTGGATCCCGTTACGCACACACACACTTGTACAGTATCTATAATAAAGAAACGTACTGTATATGCATACACTTTGCACTTTGAGTGCAATGATGCACTCGATGATGAAGCAGGTTTTTATGAATAAGCGCTCGCCCTGCTATGTGCCTCATTGAACTCGATGCCTTGCAGGAGATGGTATGAAAAATTACAAGTTTCTTATCTGGTATATAAAAAAAAAATCTCATTCTTTTATAATTCAGTTTCAATCCCAGTTAATGGTTAATTTTTAAACAGAAGCCATCAAACTGAAGGAATTTTTTATTTACGTTCATACTGTATGAGGAAAAAATACAATATGCCTGGAACGAATCGCTCAGGGATCGAATTAGAATTAGAAGCAAAGTTATACATTTCAGTACTATGAAAAAGCACTTTATTTTATTTCATAAGGGTAAGTCAAAAATTATCCGCACTACAATTACATTAAAGCTTCCATTCAAGGCTACTGTCTGCCCAGTCTGTGCAGGTGTAAATGTGTTAAATCAGTTTATTTGTAACTGTGGTGCAAGTGATTAGCACCTGCTGCCAAAGAGCATAAACAGAAGTGTTTGGATATCTGCAAACAAAATTTGGACCGATACTCTAAGGAAGGTGAAAGTTTCTTAAAGACAATCATTACTAGTGACGACATGAACTCATCACTAGTGTACATGTCTGACAGTAAACAGCAGAGTATGGGACGGAAACATCCTCAATCACCGACCGAGAAAAAGTTCAAAAGTCAACCATCAGCTGGAAAATTCATCAGTGTTTACAGTTTTCTGGGATTCTCAAGAGCCAGTATTGGTACATTATCAGGAAAAAGGTTCAATAATCAACAGTGTTTGTTACAGTGAGACGCTTAGTGAAGAGCTGAAGACTAAACTTTCGATTAACCCCTGAAAGCAGCCCTTGGTCCCCATGGTACCCTGAAAGCAGCCCTTCAAGTACAAAGATACACTGATGAAGAAGTGAAGAAAGCGGTGCATTCATGTCTCGCAGCTCAGCTTAAAACATTTTTTTAAATTACGGAAAGTGTGGATAATTTTTGACTCACCCTCCTGTATATTTAGCTCTTATTCTTTTCTTTCAATCCAATTTGTCTTCATATTTTTCCACACATGTTGCTGTTTAGTTTCTGTTCCTCGTATTTCTGGACATTTATGATGCAATTCCATTTACATAAAATGACACATTTCATAACCGTAAGTTTATAAGTCACACACTCACACACACCACTGTTCTTCCTGTGGTCCATTTAAAAAAAAAAAAATCATATAATGTCCTAATTTCTGACATTTTTTTCCTTTCAGTTTTAGCAGTGCTGTATTTGTTTCATGGTGTAATGTCAATGTGAGTGCCATATATCCTTTTTAAATAACACTTTTGCTAGCCATTAGCTTGAGCTCTTACCTGTATTCTTTAGACGGCACATATTAATCGAATGCCGCTGACATTTACGGTGACATTTAGCTCCTGAAAACGTGCTGACAGAAATACAAGTGATGAGACACAAAAAAAAACAAAAAACACAAATGCAAGACGGTTGCTGGAGTGTGACGATGCTAGCGCTCTGTGTCGCTCCGAGCATTAGTCATGAAGATTAACGTATAATAGAAACTCAATAGTGATGAATAATGCACTAACACACACACACGCACACGCACACACACACACATGCATTTCTTTTTTATTTCAGCCATGCTCTGTATTTTTAGTTTAGTTCCTATTCATATTAGACTAGTTTTCTGGTGAAAGTCCTGGTTTTTGATGATATTTTCTCCCTTAGGAGCAACAAAATGGCATCGAGTTGTATGTGTCATCGGACAGGACCGGCGCGTCGGAGCCGGTGTCCTCAGACGAAGTGATCCGCTCGCTCGACATCAACACTCTGCACAGTAGCCTCGGTCCCTTCGGCATCACCCGGGTCTCGGCTGAGGTCTGTCTCGGAGATTTTCACTTGTCTTTACACCACCATCTGATGAGAAATGATGAGTTGAGCATGCTACGCCTTGTTTACACTAAGCTGGACTTTTTTTTATCATCAGCCAAATACACTGTCTGTTCGGTAATCAGAGAGTGAATTACAGATGAGAAATTGAAAAAGTAGATCAGATCAAGATGACGTTTTGTCTTAAAACAACTCTCGCATTAAACCACTTTAGCGCTGTTGTTTTAGTTGTGAAAATACAAACTAATTCCAGTAAAAATATCCAGTTTAGCTTTTCTAATTAATATCTATTGGTGCAGGTGTTTGTTTACATTGAGAAAGTAGCGCACTAGTAGCTTATTTTGAAGTAGATTATTAAATCTAGCACATAATTGTTCATAGTATCAATTTTACTCAACATTTTGATTTCATCTATGTTGCAGGTTAAACGTCAGGCAGATATAATTACAGCAAAAGTAAAATTAGTACTCTAAGTACGTCAAAATCATTAAATTCTGTCCATCAGTCGATTTACAGTAAGACACGCCCACAGTTTGACACATGCGGGGTACACTATTGATCACTTTTAATCTGGCACATAACTGCTCATAACTTCACTTATACTCAACGTTTTGATTTAATTTATGGCGCAGGTTAAACTTCAGGAAAATTCTTAAGGAGCTGCAAAGTTTCATTACATTTTGTCCAGCCAGTTTTGCATGATGCTGTGACAAAATCTGGCTGGACAGACATACAGACATACTGTACAGAAAATTTTTTCTGACACCGGTTTCAGGTCTTTCAATGTATGAAATGCAAAGATATTATTAAAAGAATGAGTTCTGACCAATGTACAGACCAAACCTTTCTTTTTTTACATACAGTGGATATATATGTAAAAAAAGCCATTCATTAAAACAGTTTTCTGAAATAATTCTTTAATTTCAGTCTAAAGGTTGACGTTGATAATAATGCATTTTGTAAATCCGTCTCCAAGGGCCACGGAGAAGCGGTTTCTCATGACCCGACGTGTAAAGTGTCTTTGTAGTGGGAACTTAAACGATTGAAATGAAGCAATTAGTAACCCTTCAGATGAACGTGGAGTCTCTTTAAGCACCCTTGAGAAAAAAAGGTGTTGCTACAATGGTATCATTTAGCAATTAACATCACAAAAGCTGACACTCTCTGCTTCATTCTGACACCCTCAAATATCACCTCATTTAATTCACAATGAAATATGGTGTTAGGTAAGTTAAAATATTTTACATAAACCTACATAAATCAAAGTGAAATGCTGAACGTTTCTATTAAAAAAGAGCAATACATTAATAAAATGTTGCAAATGGTTAGGACCTTTTTTAAAAAAATAAAACTTTAGTTTTTTTTCTTTATTGTGACACAAAAGTTAATTAAAGAAGAATCAACTACTTTTGTTCTTGTATACGTATTCACCCCCTTTATGGATCACTTAGAAGCCACTTTGGCTTCATTTCCAACCACACACTGTAGCTACAGGGACACGCCTCTGTCGGCTTTGTACATTCAGATCCTGATACTTTTATCTATTCATCTTGGAAAACTTAATCAACGGCGATCAGGGTGGATAAGAATCAGGACAGGAGCATGGCCAAACTTTTAACCCTGAGGTAGCCACGTTAGACTCGATGGCACTTGATAAACAATATTCTTTTGTCCTAGAGGAAGTCATAGCTAAACGAATGTTCTTCAGTTTATGTTAGTCTTACAAATTCAATGTTATTAGATAACAATAGCTGCGAGCAAACTGAAGAAATTGAGTGATATACTTTAAAAAAAATCTTTTTTATTACAATCATTACTACTATTAGTACTACTTTGACTATCACTACTATTACTATTTCTACTAGTAATACTAATCTTAATTATATGTCTAGTCTCCAGTTCGTAATTATTAAAAATTTAAATCAAATGCCTCTTACAAACCCTGCCCTGTATTTGGCTCCATAAATTATATTAGTCTTTTTTTTTTTTTAAATAACCATGTCCCTACTGACTTTTGATAGAAGGAATTTTATGGGCAGAGCCACATTTGTATAAGGTTTTCTTAAATAACAGACAAATAACATTTTAAGCTACAATAAATAAGAGATTTTAGTTTTAGTTTGAAAAATTCTAAAACTAAACTCGTGCAGTATCAGTCAAAAGTTTGGACACAAATTTGGATTTATTTTCTACTTTTTTCAGAACTATGAAACACATTATGTAATAAAGTAACAATGGCAACAAATCATCAATAATGTTGGTCATATTGAACACATTTTTGAATCTCCTGTAGGTTGTAACACTTGTTTCAGCAGCGTTGCAAGAGTATTCATAAAACATCAAAACTTAAAAAGTACGAAGATTTTCAGAACGTCCAGAAAAAACTGGCATCATACATACACAGTATATAGTAATGACATACATACAGTAGATTTTTAAACCAAGTTTTAGTAATCTTGTAGTTGCAGCAGTGGGCTGTGGTGTACCGAGGGTTCTGGTGCCGTCTGTTGTGGGCAGCTTTGACTTTTTTGGCTGCATTGGCTTTTCTGTAGGATCGGACCACACGAGCTAGCCTTTGGCCATTGTGGGTATGGGTGAGCCTTGGGTGGCCATGACCCTCTCACCAGTTTACTTGTATATAATTGATTATCAATGTTGTTATGTTGATGTTTTGTGGTCCTAATGTCATGGCTCATGCTTGTATATTATACATACATATGTACAGATCCAATTAGATTACTAATTCTGTGGTGCCAAAATTCCTAAAATATCCTTTAATTTGCCGAGCCCAAGGCCTACTCAGCTTCTGGTTAAGTGATGGCGATGGACTCCAACTGGTAGCTACTCTGTGCGACATGACATGAAAAGGGTTGTCTGACAGCACTCAGTGTATTGACCGACCCACAGTACACTGATAAAGTGAAAAGAGCTCTAAGATCTGAGAATGAGGATTTTTGAGTAGATGAGTAGATCTACATATGACATGAACGTCTCCAGAAGATGATTCTAAAAATGTAACTGCAAGATCAGTTTTAACGATTGTACATGCCAAGGTGTGGAAGAAAACCCAAACTGTCTCACTCAGCTGCAAGGAATGATTGGTTTAGATCATCAGGAACAACCCAGGAACAACCCAGGAACATCCAAGGGCACAGGCCTGCCATGAACTGGAAGCTGCTGGAACACAAGTGTCAACTTCTACACTATAGTCAAGCCAGTTTACATCATCGTGGACTGAAAGGGTGTCCTCCAAGAGAAAGGCCCTGCTCCAAATTCCCACACCTTCAAGCTCAAGTAAAGTTTGAAAATTCTGACCATATGGATAAAGAAAAAGCCTTCTGGAGGAAAGGTTGTACCAGAGGAATTTCTGGAGGAGTAAACGTGAGGTGTTCAACCACAAGAACACTGCACCAGCTGTACACAATATAAATTGCTGTGGAGGTGGTAATGGGGTCATACTCTGGGGCTGTTTTGCTGCCTCTCGAGCTGGTGCATTGAAACAATGAGGAAGGAGAAGCTCAAAATTCTTCAGTATCACTGGTCATCACATAGACAGTGAAACTAAAACGAAGGTTCCAACAGAACAACGTAAGCTTATAAGTTCAGCCTTTATTGATCACTGCACAGTGACATTCTTTATTCTGCACACATCCCAACTTTTTTTGGTAGTAGGCCTGGGTCAGAGCATAGGGGCAGCTATTATACAGTATGTACAGTAATAGCTTTGCAGCAACTTAGGGTTCTAACCTTAACACACTGAGCCACCACCAACAACGCCGGTTGTGGAATTCACAAATTAGAGACTCAACCCTGAGGGAAACCAACACTTAAAAGGAAACCAACATAATTACCTGTTTATTAATGAAAGTTATTAAACAGGTAATTATGCGAAAAGAGTTGGCGAATATCCAACCGGAAGTTTGCAACGAGGTTGTTGATGTCCGCTAATGAACGTTCAAGCCGTGCTGTGTGAAATAAAACTTCTTTGGGTTCCTCTCTTCTATTAAAGATGTCTCAGAAAGAAAAGAAAAAACCCTGATGAGTGTAAACTTCCAACCACATCTGTACGTTTGACTATATTAAAGATATTTCCACTTGATAAGATCTTTCAGTTGATAAGTCGTTTCTCAGCAAACTCTCACGAGGCATTCATCCGATGTGCTCAAGATCTGGTGTAGTTTTTTTGTTTTTTTTTTTGAAATCATCAACCGTGGCGAGTATTAGCCGTGTAGCGGCGTTGGCGTGACCGGCGAGGGGGCGAGGACACGTCAGGACACATGCTCATGTCCTCTCCTGATTTGTTCTGGGGTTCTGATCCAACGTCAGAAGGCTGTGTGTATGTTTCAGTCTGAGTGTGTGTTTGCAGGTTGGCATGTGTTTGTTTTAGGGGCAAGTTAAGTGTTGCATGTGTGTGTGTGTGTGTGTGTGTGTCGGGGGTGGTGTGTGGGCAGGCCGAGGGGCGGAGTGAGCCTCCTGTCTGACTCCGCATGTCAGAAGAAATTTGTCTCTTGAGTGCTGCACATGTTGCTCCTTGCATCACCTGCACAGGCAGACAACAGAATCGCACTTTCTCGTGGCGTGCGAGAGCGAGTCCGGGCTCGGGCGAGCCACCCGTGTCTGGACTGGTTGGTGAAGTTTTTTTTTTTTCGACTTGCCGGTGCTCGCTGTTCCTTAGAGGTGAACTAGGAAGAGATGACGGTTGATATTTTCTCTCTCTTCCCTAGAAGAATGTGCTTCAGGGCCAGCATGAGAAGGACAACGTGTGGAGCAACGAAGGCTTCTACGTGGTGGTCATCTTCCTCACGATCTTCATCATCATCGTCACCTGTTTAATGGTAGGTTTGCCATGGTTTCTCTTTCACTCCCGTACGCACACGCACACTCACACACACACACCGTCACTTTCTTATAGACTTCACTACGGATTCGGCGTAATGAGGATTGAAGTTTGTGTCAAATTAGGCCACCTTCTAGAAGCTTGTGTGTGTGTGTGTGTGTGTGTGTGTGTGTGTGTGTGTGTGTGTGTGTGTGTGCGTGTGTGTGTGTGTATGTGTGGCATGGCCTGAAGTAAGACGTTGCCTAAGACGCTGAATAACCACCCACGCTTTGCACCTCTACCACTTCCTGCTTCACATGAATAATACATGCCTGTCTCAGAAGACGCTGATGTTTCGGAGCTCGAATCCAAAACTCATCTCGGATTCTTGTCCCGAGGCGCCACGCGCTGATATTTACGCACGTTTGCACGTACACGATTTTGCCAAATCGCACACATCAGAGGTACACCTGAGTACAAAATGAGGAGAGAGTGTGTGTGTGTGTGTGTGTGTGTGTGTGTCAAAGAGAGAGAGAGAGCGCAAACAGAGAGGAGGAGAGCGAAAGCAGAAAGAGAGAGAGAGAGTGAGAGACTGCGAGAGATAACAGAAAGCGAAAAAAGGAAATGTGTGGTTGTACTTGAGAGAGAAAGAGAGAGAGAGAGAAGGAGAGGAAGTTAGTGGTCGGGTCTCTTCAGCCTCTGTGGTGATGTGACTGAAGCTCGGCTCAGGTCGCGATCAGCATGACATCTCCCATAGTCGACGTTCGCGCTCTCCCGCTCCGGCTGTCCTTCTTACTCAACTCGTAGGATGACATAAGAGGAGAGCAGCTCACCTGATTGGCTGAGATCGGTAAGTCGATCAAAAGTAAGCTGGAAGCTTAACACGGGATGTTTTACTTACTTCTGGTCAGAGCTGTTCACTGAGGTAAGGACGGATTAACCCCCGAGTTAGAATTTCTTACCTCATTATCACACACACACACACACACACACACACACACACTAAACAGCATGCAATTAATTTTCTGGACACCTGCTGTAACGGTGAGATTTCCATATCTCAGATCGCTGATTAATATTGCGCACATAGTTTTCGGCTTTTAATCGCACTTACTCCGAGAAGCGTTTCCAGCTATTAAAGAAGGCGATTGATACGCAATCGATGTCTGTTATCATAATTAAACACTTACACTGGAGAAAAAAAAACAACAAACAAAAAAGAAAACATCTTAGTGAAGCAAATCAAGTCATGCAGAAATATTCATCATCATGACATTATCCTGTGACGAATGTAATGAAAAGTGATCAGGCCATTTCTAGCATCAGGACTGAATGAGCTGAAATATGTAAAGGAGTATTTGGAAACAGGTTTAATACGTTTATACCGTATCTGTTCATAAACATACGTTCATACGTTGAAGATATTTGAACGTCTGCTTGGGTCGTTCTATTGTAACACAGGTGTTGCTTCATCAGTGTGTCTCAATGGAAACTTTAAAACTTCAAGTTAAAGACTCAAGCTAATGTGGAAGTACTAAACAGAAAGGGGAATTAAAATTCTCAACTCGCGTAGAAGTTATGAGTTGAAACATACAGTTTAGGCTTTTATTCAGGTTTTTTTTTTAAGTGATTTGTTTTCATGATTAGTAACTTAACAATTTTTTTCCTTAATTAGTAAGTAGTTCATTTATTAGTATCCGGATGTGAGTAACTTAGTAACTGAAATGACTTCGGCAGGTTTAATAAGACAGAAATACATGACGCACAATAACAACAGCAACACAAACAGCTGCTGCTCATGATATTAGAACCTCAGCAGTTCATATATATATATATAAAGTACAGTACTGTGCAAAAGTCTTAGGCGCCATATTATCTGTAGTACAAATTTTTTTCTATAAGATTATTATGTCTGCATTATTATGTACAAGACCATTCCCTATAAAGATACACTACAATTAATGAATAAATAACAATACAGAAGAATATTTTCATGCCTGTAAAGAAAGCGACATATTACATGACAGACCAGTTTTCAGATGGGAAAAAAAAATCAATAATGTAGACACCTGGGTTTTGCATGAAAATAGAAAGGAGCGCGTGTGACGAAGTTACCAAAAGAACTGATATTCTCCAGCATGCTCAGTAAAACAGCTGTTGTATTTACAGTACTGTGCAAAAGTCTTGGGAACATTCAAAGAAAAGTCATGTGCAATGATGCTTTGAAAACATTTCTACATTAAAATAAACTTCTATAAAAAGCACAGTAATAAACAATAAACGGTCAATATTTGGTGTGGAAACTTGAACATAAGCAGAAGTATTCGATAGTATTCGATACAGATGTGTGCAGGATTCTAAGTAAAACAGCTGTTAGGTTTTACTGAGCATGCTGGAGAATACGAGTTCTTTTCCATCGGAAAACTGGTCTGTCATGTAATATGTCGCTTTCTTTACAGGCATGCAAATAGTCTTCTGTATTGCTATTTATTCATTAATTGTAGTGTATCTTTGTAGGGAACGGTCTTGTACATAATAATGCAGACATCATAGAGAGCGCCTAAGAGTTTTGCACAGTACTGTATATATAAAACTAAAAACAACTATACAAATACTAACACCTGCACTGACCAGCGTGTTCTTTCCTTCTCATCAGGGATAGACCAGTAGTCTGGCTGATGGCGATGCTACAGGGAGTTGACCTTTATCTGTGTCTGCGTCATGCTGCATCTGCATTTCCACCCTGCGCTTATGATTCTTTTTTTTTTCTTTTCTTAAAGTATTTTTTATTCAGGATTTTATGTTTAAATACAAAGTCCTGGTGTCATGTCCATTATAGCAAGCTACTGTAGGTAGCCTAAATACACTACACTTACACTACAGTAAACTACATTTTACTATATTACACTACACTTACACATACACTAATTTAATTAAAATAAAAATTAATAAATACACATGTTAATAAATGAAATAATAAATGAATGAGTGGATGAATTTAGAATAAAATAATTGAATGTAGAATGAAATGAATAAAGTAAGATAAACAATAATTAAAAAATAAATATGTAATAAAATAAATAAAAAATAAATATGTAATAAATAATTACTATTTAATAAAATAATGGATGGATGGGTGGATGAGTATAATTTGAATAAAATCAATAAAATAAATAATACATAATTAAATACATCAAATGAAAAAAAGAAGGAATGGATAAATTCATAAAAGTTTAATTACATAAAATAAAAATGTATTAATAAATGAATGAATAAAAATTTATTAAATAAATAAAATATAAAATTAATTAATACATAAATACTATAAATAAAACACAATTGAAACTTAATAAATCAATAAATTATTAATGCTTTTTTGTAAATAAATAGATCAAAAAGTAAAATAAAATACAAGTAAAGAAAATCAAATGGAATAATCAATTAAAAAACTTACTTTATTATTTTTTGACCATGTATAAATGTCAGTCCTATTTTTTTCAAGTACAAATAAACAAATCAAATAAAATACTGTACATTAGTTGACTTACTAAGCATCGATTTAATTACATTTATTGCAGAAAAATGTCTGGCTTATCTGAAATGCAACAAATATGCAAGTTAAATTAGAACAAAACAGCACAGCAGTAGCCTGTTCTTTCCGTTATTGCGTGTATACTGACTTTGGTTACCACAAGGTGGCGATAGTTCCATCACTTTTGACCAAACTTCTCATTGATCAACACTACTGTCCGTCCCCACCGCCCCTCAACCCTCAAAAAAGGAAGAAAGAGGCTTTCTAACACATGCTAGTTCTGTTGTTCATGGTCTATCTGATGAAATCCACTGGTAACGCACATTTCAGCTTTCACATTCTCTTTCACGTTCATGACTGCAATCACAGGACATACAAACCACTTCTTTTTCTAAGCCTCACAAGCAGGGAAATATTTTAATATCCAGTATGTTGCATAGATTCAGTAGGAATTGTTAGCTATAATAACATTGGATATTGTAGCTCACTGATAGATTAAAAGTTCTTACAAAAAAAACTGTTTCTCGGTGCGGCAGGCAGAGTCTCCTGTCGCCTGTAAAATTTGTCATTTGCACTTTGCATTTGTTCCGCTTGCTCCTGCTGAGACGCGACACTGTTCCCTAAAGTGCTATATGACATGAGAACACTGCTCGTACCCCGTCTGTTCGAGCTGTACACAGTATAAACTAGCTGAACAGGTCCACTGTGTTTCAGTAACTTTCACTTTGATGAAGTCATGATGTGAGATGAGACACAGAGACAGGAACAGTCACTGAAACGCAAATATGCAGCACTTCCTCATTTTCTTACGTCTTTAGAGACTTTCAGTTCTTTCATTTTTCTCAATGTGGAATTTATAGGTTGACTGGACAATGTTTAATTTAAGGATGTAACCCATCGCATTTATATTTATAGCTAGATAGATGCTTTGTCTGCATGTGTACTAATTACTACATGATTATGCAGTAGCAAAGAACCTGCGGTGCAAATGTCAGTGCGCATGATAAGGATGAAGATGATAATGTGCAGAATGTTGATGAGGATGATGAGGGTAATAATAATGAGGAGGAAGAGAATGATGATCATGATGAGGATGAGGTTGCTGATGATGATGAGGAGGAGAATGATGATCATGATGAGGAGGAGGATGATAATGCTAATGGGGGGGATGTTAATGGTGATGAGGATGATTATAAGGAGGAGGAAGGTGGTGATGAGGATGGTTAGTATGAGGAGGAGGAGGACAAGAATGATGATGAGGATGATTAGGTTGAGGAGGAGGATGGTGATAAGAATGATGAGGAGGAGGAGGAGCAGAATGATGATCATAATGAGAGTTATCTGCATAAAGAAGAGGATTGTGATGAGAATGATGGTGATCATGACAAAGAGGAGGATGAGGAGGAGGATAATGACAATGAAGAGATGGAGGATAGTGATGATCATAATGGTGATGAGTAGGAAGAGGATGGTGATGAGGATGATGGTGATGATAATGAAAAGGACGATTGTGATGAGGATGATAGTGAAAAGCAGGAGGAGGAGGAAGATGTTGAGGAGGATGGTGATGAGAATGAGCTGAACGGAAGATGAGGATGATGAGGAGTAGGAGGCAGATTGTTAAGAAGGAGCAGGAGGATTAGAATAAAGAGGATAAAGAGGATATTATTAGAATAAAGAGGATGATAGTGATGAGAATGATGATGAGGAGGATGCAAATTATTAAAATGAGAAGGATGACAATGATGATGAGGAGGAGGAGGATGGTGATGAGAATGATGATGATGATAATGAGGAAGAGGTGCAGCACTACAGCCAGGTGCAGAATAACCTGCTGAGTACTTCAGCCCTGAGGGAGACCAGATCACTGTGTGTACTCCTTCCACATCTCACTCACTGATGCACTGTCTGGCTCTCAGGTCTGCGCCAACTTTATACCACGCTGTGGATTTTTTCCCTACAGCTGTTGTTGTTGTCGTTGTTGATCTTCATACTGAATTCAGATGCTTGTCTAAGTTCGAGCTGTGTCTCTCTCTCCTCAGGTGCTTTACCGACTCAAGGAGAAGGTCGAGTACTCAGACGGGCAGTTGAAGGGGCTGGGTGCGCCCGTGTCTGTGCATGCCACCCAGCCGCCCCTGACCCTCACCAGCAGCATGGTGCAGGCCAGCCCAGCCCCCAAACCAGCCTGCACCACTGCGACCAGCGCAACCCCCTCGAACACCACCACCACATCCACCACCGTCACCACCATTGCCGCAACTTCCAGCACCAGCACCAGCACCAACACCCAGATCAACCACAACACACACCCTACACACCCCAGTGCCTCCAGCTCGGATCCTCAGTGCCCTCCGTGCCCCCCTGTGGCCGAGTTCAAACCCTGTCTGTCCTCCAACCCTTCACCGTTTAAAATGAAGCCTGCTGCCGGTTTGCAGGAGAGGTGAGGGGCCAGTCTGATTTTTAAATAATTTTTATCTTCTGATATTAATTTGATAAGGAATTCCTTTTCATATTCGTCCCAGCCTGGCCTGGAGTGCGCTGACGCCCAGAGCCCTGGGACTGGATTCATGATTGCTCCATTTTATCGTCAGCGATTTTAAATGTTTTAGCTTTGCCATTAGCCTCGTTACTGATTACGAGTGCACAATTTCTTTCTGACTTAAATTGAATCAAAGGAAGCCATGTTACAGTATGTGACGATATCAGCTCCCACCCTGCCATCTTCCATCTTAGATAAGTGTTTATTATTTCAGGGAGGTAACCAGTGAGGCTCTTTGGCCTGTACAGTCTTAAATAATGACAGGGGTCAGACGTTACTGTGAGAGTACGTGTAGCCTGCTGGGTAGATCATAATTCATATCAAAGGATTTGAATGATGAAGTCCTAAAAAAATTTCATTGTTCTTTGTTTAAGGCTTTATATAGTCCACTAAGAAAATGCTTAAATTATAGTTTTAAAAAACTAAAGGAAGAACAAACATGCTGAAATATAGGGCTGTAAGTCATGCATATTATTGATGATAGTAACATTTAGATGAGATTTTAATATTTGTTAAAATGTGTTATTTATATAAAACTGAAAGTTCACTGGTCAGACTGTAATTCTACATTACTTTGTTTAATAAATTAATCAGAAGTGAAATATCACACAAAAACCCAATATTTACCATTAGCTACAATCTGACTTCCCGCAGTAGCTACAAGGGGCGTTCAAATCAAACCGGGACTTGTGGCGTGAATGAAAACTGATTGATATTTCCAAAGAACCTCAAACACAGTGTGGTGATGAGACTCTAACATGAGTAAAATATGGCCTCAATGGTACAAAACCATCAGCAGGTTGAACATGTGATCTTTGAAAATCAGCGTCGCCAACATGCGGAGCTGACGCGTCTGTCTGTGGGAACTGTACGCACAATCACTTGCACTCTGAGTTATTGCCACATCCCCAGTACAGTCTTGACCTCACTCCAAGCCATTTCTGCATGTTTAGTCAATTAATGGAGTTCCTGGGAGGCCATAACTCAGATATACTGAGAAATCTTACTACCCTGATGGTATCCAAGCACTAGTGAAACACTGAGATAAGAGCATTAGTGTAGCAGGGGATTATATAGAGAAATAAAGGGAGTTTGTACTCTCAGAGCTGTGTTCTATATCAGTCCCGGTTTGACTTGAACGCACCACGTAATTAAGTCAGCCACTGTAATTATAAGTCAAGGCTTATCTGACATTAGCAAACAAAACATGCTAATAGGTGTCCCCTCTCAGTAATTAGAAGCAACAGCTTATGCATTGTAATGAATATTTTGCACCTCTGGATATATGCACACCAACACACACACACACACACGCGCACACACACACACACGCGCACACACACACACACACACACACACACACACGCGCACACACACCTCCACACACCCTTTACTGACTTCCTGGGGCAGTCTGTACATTTATACCTTCACACTCGGTGATTAGCACAATTTTGCTAATCACCTCACTGACTTTACCTCAGGATTTGAAATATCTTTGCTAGCTTTTTTTTTAAAAAAGCTTTTTTCCGTGCCATCTGACTCACTCATAAATATCTGACTCCCTCATAAATTTTTAATAACGCTATTTTATAACAAGTTTTATAAAATGCTGCAGGATTTGTCTAAAGGCTCATAACAAAAACTGGTCAGATTACTAGCTACTAGCTACCAGCTACTAAGAGAGCAAAATGGCTGCTTTTAAAGACTGGATGTTTTTAAAAACGTAGGCTGATTGCTAGCCAGAGTGTTAAATAAGCTTGTTTTAAATATAATGAAATCAGTCGTAAAGGGTGTTAAGATTCCTATATTTTTTAGCACTCTAAAGCTACTGTAATGACTATTGTTTTATTGTATATTCGAATATTAACAAACTTTTTATAAACTGATACTGCTTTGTCATTGCAAAAACATGGAACAGTTCATGTTGACCTGAGTATATACTGTATATGGTCATTCTTTTATCCCTAGACGAGGCTCTAACGTTTCCTTGGTGCTGGATATGAGCGCGCTGGGCTCTGTAGAGCCTCTGAACTGTGGAGTGAATACGCCACGCGAGCGGGTGGCTCAGGAGTACCTGCAGTCAGCCGCTCGGGTCCTCACACGCCAGCAGCTACGAGACGCCACGCGCAACACCCAGGCGCTGCACGCCGAGTTCGCTGTGAGTCCCGATACAAAGCGTCTGTAACAGCAGACATGCAATACGTTTATGTACAATCCTCAACCCGATGAATTTATTTAGTGTGTGTGTGTTTATATAAAAGAAAAAAAAACGTATATACCTGCATGTTTAAGAGCAATAAAGTAAATCTATCTCTGTGTATTTTCCTTTGGCAGGAAATTCCCATGAACTTCGTCGATCCAAAGGATCTGGACATTCCCAGTCTCGGGACCAAGAACAGATACAAGACCATTTTGCCAAGTTAGTACTATGGACCCAAATTCCAAAAATATTATATCATCATCATCTACATGGTATTTACGACTAGGCCAGAAAAACTTTTATTTCTCATGTACACAGCCATGCACAGTATGATATGTAGTGAAATGCTTATACAACTTTCAGGAACCTAAAAATAAAGGATTTTACAACAATGAAAAAAATGCACTAGAGAGTACAATTAAACTAAAGGTGGAATTTTCAATACAAATAAAATAAAAAATGTAAATAAATAAAAATTCAAATAAAAAACGGCAGCTCAGGGCTTAATGGTTAGCACTGTCTTCTTGCACCGCTAGGGTCCGGGTTCGAATCTTGCAGGTCTGTGTGCCTGTTCTGGAGTTTGCATGTTCTCTCCCTGCTTGGTGGGTTTCCTCCCATAGTCCAAAGGCATGCACATTAGGCTAACTGGTATTCCCAAATTGCATTTGTGCAATTTCCCAAATTGTGTCCTGCGATGGATTGTAACCCTGTCCAGGGTATACCCCACCTATGCTCCAGACCCTGTACACTGAATACACGGCATAGAAGATAAATGAATGAATAAAATAGGCTGGGAATTTACAAGTTTACAAAATAAAATAGAAATATATGCCTCATGTACCAGTTGCAGAATGTACTAAAATAAATAATAAACATTAATGTATAGAAATATAAAAATTAAGAAATTCTAATGCATTGACAAGTCACATCAGATTAAGTAGGTTTTTCATTAATAATTAAGTCAAAGTCACTGAATGACAGTATGACCGTCCACACTGAGAGAGAGAGAGAGAACATATTAGGGTAAACTCCACACAGTGATCAAGCTTCATTTCTCCTGTGTCAAATCATCCGTCAAGGTACTTTTTTACTTTTTGTTCCTCGCTTTTCTCTGTTTGTCCCTTTATTGTTCTGGAAATGATGCTATAAAATTCCTTGGCTCAAAAAAGAAAACAAGCAAATCAACAATGGTCATCTCCTTCTCATGTACCAGTTGCTCAACTCTATTGCACAGTTGTATTTTAAAACGATGGAATCAACTATATACAGATTTAGAGATTGCTCCCATGGGATTGTAGATTTAAAGACTTTTGTTTGATTTTGTACCTTCATAAGGAAATACCCAGGACGCAGTTACACCTCGTTCCTGTCCTGACGCTACATTCCATTTTTGCTCTTCCCAGGTTAAGGTCTAAGGGCTAAGGTCGCTGATGCTAATTATCTCACGACCATACAGTAGGTTGATTTTGAACAGTGGACTGCCCTTAATGCTCTTCCCGGCTCTTATCCAAATCTCTAGAGGAAGCCCTGACTCCTCCCTGTTGGCCGAGAAGGTGTATTGTAGGTCTTGGGGGCTTCCCCGTCTCGTATCTTGAACAAAGCCATTAGACTAAGGAACAGCTTGTTCTCTGAGGCTCTGGTGCATTAATGATATTTGCTGCCTTATGTAATAACCTTCTGGGTCACTTGGCTGCTAATAGCTTCCTGTTTTGGGAACAAATTCTTCACTGAGCAAGCATGGGAGGAGTTCCCTTATCAATATATACAAGGCAAGATTCCTTCCGTTCCTCCAGGAGACTAAAAACTCAAAACTGTTCACCACAGGAAAACCGCTCTTAAAGAAATCTCATTCCTGGGATTGGTAGGAATAGATCTGGGTGTGGACTCTAGCTATAGCAATATGTGTGTGTGGATACACTCTGCTTCATGACAGTTAAAATTCTGCAGAATGCTCATTTCTTAATAATTGACAACCCTAGATGTGAACAGCTTGAACAGCACTGAGTCATTTCCTGTCATTCTTGGAGAGACTGCACCATGGAGACCTTTTCAAGCTTCTGTTTATTCTCAGGTTTTTTGGTGGGTCTTGCAATCATGTCTTTGTTGATTTTATTAAATATGCAGTAGAAGGTTTTAATACACAAAAAGTAGGGAAAAAAACAAAAAAAAGAAACTGGATCCCGATAGGCAGCACGCTAGTGTAGTGGCTAGCAGTGTCGGCCTGCACCTCCAGGCTCTGGGTTCAATTCCTGCCTCGGGTCTTTGTGCATGGAGTTTGTATTCTCTCCCTGTACTTAGTGGGTTTCCTAACACAGTCCAAAGACATGCAGATGATAATTAATTTTCTGCAACAATTTTCATCACAAAATATATTTCTGACAATAACGTCAATGCAAAACATATTTTTTTTTTAAATATTAACATATATTCCAGAGTTTCTTAGTATTTGATTCACCCCTTTTTGCTTTAATTACAGTGTACTTTGGAGTTTTGACTTGACAACTTGACAAGTTGAGTGTCGTCTGATTACGTGCTTCAACAGATTCAAGAGATTAGATGTGTGAAAAATTTTTACGAAGCGGTTATCACGATCAGTTATCCAATACTGTATTAGCTTGCATTTAAATAGGGAAACAGTGCAGGAGATTGAATATTTACACTGTTAAAAGGTTGCTTTTTTAAATTTTTAAACCAATTTTTACCAGTATAACTTTGGTCTCGGTCTTCTGCATACCACACAAGTCCATATAATGAATATTCACTTTTGCTGTATTTATTAAAAAATTTGGGCGTAGTGGTTAGCACGGTCGCTTGCACCTACAGAGTCGAGGGTTCGATTCCCGCCTCTGGGTCAGTTAGTATGGGTTTCCTCTGGTTACTCTGGTTTCCTCCCACAGTCCAAAGACATGCAGATTAGGCTAATTGTCATTCCAATTAGTCCAGATCTTGTACCACAGTACAAGATAAAATTGGGAATAAATAAAATGATCACCACTGGCCTTAATGACGCCTAATTGGTCTATAGAGGTTCCTAGATGGATAGATGGATGGATTGAAGATTATAAGGACCTCCAATCATTCATTCATTTACAATCTGCCTACAGTACACTCACCCATTTGAAGCTTCATGTTGTTCTGCATTTCATTTTTTAAACCATTAAACATGCAGTTTTATTCTTAATATAATGTTAAAACCATTTCTTTGTTTACAGATCCACATTCCAGAGTCCTCCTGAAATACAGGAATAGCTGTGATTCTCTCGGCAGCTACATAAATGCCAACTACATACGGGTAACCCATTGACATTAACATTTATGCAGATTGCATTTCAGTTCTACTTGTGTAAAACTGTGATAATTTTTATTCTGTTTATTTATTAAATTATTTGTGTATTTATTTGATTATTTCCAGCTCATTGTTAATTAAACTTGACATCAAAAACAAAAAAATATCTATAGTTAATTTATAGGTCATTATCTCTACATTCTTTGCAACCAACTACAAACGGTAATGCGCTTAAAAATTATTCTGCCATCGTGCAGCTTTTATATATTGATATGATGTCTATTTTTCATTAAAGTGTTATTATCAAAATAGTTTAATGAGTACATGAGCCTTTTCACTATCATTTTTTAAAATACTTATAACTCGGGTCTCGGAGCTCCCATAAAGCAAACTTCCTCTGTTTTACTTCCTCCTCCAAACACACGGTTTCAGTATCTGTGTAAATGAGCTAGAGTACTGCTGAACCACGTGCTTAAGAGAACAGTCGAGCTGAGCAACAAGCCAGAGAATGGTGTCTTCTTATATGAGGTCACAATAGGGGGAAATCTGATTTGCTTGTTTAAGCCCTGGCTAATACAAAATGGAAAAAGGACAAAAAGCAGGAACTGAGAAACAGGGTTTTTTTTTTCTCATTGTACACCCATTTGAATGTTGTGTCTATATATCAAGGGAATTTTGGTCCCCTTTAAATACCTCCCCCCTCCCCCCCCTTTAAAGAATGGAACCATAAGTATTACAGGAACTGTTATGAACTTTTGGCCTTCTCTACAAGATGTTCATGTTCATCTTTACACTAAAAGGATCGATCTGTATATCTTGAATCTGAACAGATTAGAGAAATAAACATGCTGTGATGTAATAAGTTTAAGAAAATCACCATGCCTGATGCTACCATGATATGAGATCATCACCCTAATTAAAAAGCTTTACTTGTTCCTCACTCCTAAGGGTTACCTTGGCCATGAGAAATCCTTCATCGCCACACAAGGTCCTATGATCAACACGGTTAACGACTTCTGGCAGATGGCCTGGCAGGAGGAGTCGCCCGTCATCGTCATGATCACCAAGCTGAAGGAGAAGAACGAGGTGATGAACACGTTACAGCTTCTTATGTACTTTATAGAATAACAATTTCTGTGCGTCTGAGGATTAACCCTGCTTCTGTGTCGCTACAGAAATGCGTTTTGTACTGGCCTGAAAAACGAGGGATTTACGGCAAGGTCGAGGTCCTCGTCAACAGTGTCCGGGAATGTGAACATTACACTGTCCGCACACTCACACTCAAAGTACGAACCTCTCTTTGTTGGATATTGTTGAAATGAGTGACTCAGGAGCCCTTTGAAATAAAAGTGTCACTGTAACAATATATTATTTCAGAAAGTCTCAAGTGCGTGGTTATGTGCATGTTATATTATTTCAGCAAGGTGGCCAAAGTTGTAAAGTCCAGCATTACTGGTACACGTCATGGCCGGATCATAAAACCCCAGACAGCGCCGGGCCTCTGCTGCAGCTCATGACTGATGTCGAGGAAAGCAGAGAGGCTTCCGAGTCTCACGGCCCCGTCATCGTTCACTGCAGGTACACCGCTTTAAACAACATACTGTTGTACAAATATGGTATATCTGGTGGAAGGGGTCGATGGAACTTTAGGTTCGGTAGAGATATTCTTATACTGTACATATTAAAGAACCATGTACAAAATATACGGCATCCTTTTCACTGAAACGTCTGTTTTGACTCTTTGCAATACTATTTCTGACTTCCTGACGTTCTTCGTAAATAAGACCCCAACTTACGAACAAGTTCCTTCTTAGAGAATGTTTGTAAGTCAGATTTGTTTGTAAGCCCGACAAAGTGAGGTCTTATACACCTTAGATATAAATACACAATGTAAAGCATAAGACAAAAAAAAAGCACACAAGTTTGGTGTTTTGAAACTGGTCTGGCCGACTCTCGCATCCCCCCCCCACCCCCGCACAAACAATATACTGGACTTTAGACATTTTATACATTAGGTTACACACTGAAAATCATTAATCAATTACTCACTCCTCACTCATCAACTCTACCGCTTTATCCTGTATTCAGAGTCATGGGGGTCCTAGAGCCTATCCCAGGAAGCTTAGGGCATGAGGCGCATATACTCACTCACCAGTTAGCCTAATCTGCATGTCTTTGGACTGTGGGAGGGAACCGGAATACCCGGAGGAAACCCACCAAGCAAAGGGAGAACATGCAAAGTCCATGCACACAGAAAGGGGAATCAACCCTGGCCGGGAATTGAACCCTGACCCTGAAGGCGACCACTACACCACTGTGACAACCTGAAAATATTCAATATAATTGTGTTGTTGTACATCCACGAATGTTTCATAGAAACCACAGGCCATTCGTATCTGTGGAAATTCGTAACTCAAATGTTTGTAAGTGGGGTCTTAATGTATAATCATTATAAGATTTGCTTTAATGGTTTATCATGAAGAGAGAAGCTTGAGGTGTTTGCATTCCTGATTCCTTGATGCTTGATGCTTATTGCCAAATGGTGGTGCCCTAAGTTCTCCCTGTTTTTGAGCTGGTAAAAATAGCTAAAAGGAAGTTTAGCAGCTAAAATTACGAGGGGTGTTTAAATTTTCAAGGATCAGGCATTCCGCACTCTTAATGTTTACAGAATAGAGTGCAGTTGCTACTGAGGCTAACAGTCGGATCAGTGTACTGTGCTTGAAGTCTTTTGTAAATGTCACTGGTTTTCCTTCATCCAGTATGAAATGTCATCAGAGATCCCGGTTTGACTTGAACGCACCTCAGAGATCTGTCTAACAGTGAAATTTCCCGTCTGTGGCCTCAAAACAAGGACACACACCCTTAAAAACAGCTAACATCAAACCACAAGGCAAAAGGATCAAAACACTCTCTTTAGTTGACATCCTGTGTGTGTGCGCGCCATCATTGTCCTGCACAATAGAGTCTTCCTTTAAGGTGTTTAAGTGCTTCCTTAGAGATGTATCCAATGTGTTAGTGTGTAAAAGCAATGGTGTGAATGTCCTGCCTGCTTTCCTCCAATAGTTCCTCCACTAGTGAACTTGGTCTCCAACAAGAGGCTAAAGTCTAAATTTGTCCTTTCTCGGTCCCCGCTGGCAGTTGGATGTTTTTGTCAATCCGTTCTGATCGCACGAGAATGCAGTTCATAAGCTGTTCTCCATATTGTGGATGGGGAATTGATACCATCTCTGACAATTGTCTGTTTATTGACTTTTGAAGACAAACCTGTGAGGACACTAGAACATGGACATGGCGATCCACTCAGGGACCCACTGCTGCACTTTAACTCGAATGAGTGAAACGGGAAACACACAAGAAAACACAGACATTGCAATGACAATATTAAGAATTTTACCCCTAACTGAGACAAAGACGTAAGACATATTGTACCTGTAAAACCTCTCAGTTCATGTTGTTGTTCATGTTCAAAGGAATTTCAGATAACAAAGCAGTGAATCTACAGGAAACTCATTGCAATGGCCTCCAGCAGTAAGGGCAGTCTAGAGCAGTCTTGTGACAGAGGTGTACTGTCCCTGTACCTGTCTTCTGGAGGTATTGGATTGCCATGCTTCTTGTAACCCGCCCACAACTAGCAATTCTCAGTGATCAGTTCCTCCACTGAAACAACCCACTACTAGGCGTTTTGTTTATTTCCACATAGTTTACCTTCCGAGTTTTTGTATGGCTTAGAAATATTGTAAACCTGAGTAATTCTTTGTAATATTATAGTATAATATTAACAATGCTAGTGCTGTATTAGCTGTATAAAGTTCAGCTTTATCACTCTGAGCCAAAAGTGGATCACTGTTTACCCCTTTAGAATTTTCTTTTGCTTTTTTTTAAAAATGAAATCTAGACACTTTTAGAGCAGGTCATAGTGCTTATTATAGACTTGATGTAGTTCTCCAGTTTAAATCACAGCTTCTGGTAGTTCACTCAAGAAAACAAGATCGCTTGGTTCTGTATCATTGTGTTTCCACTAACTAATCACTGATCCCCATCATTCCCAATGATCAATCACTGATTTCCAATCATTACTAATAACCAACTTTGTGTCACCATCATGACTAACAACCAATAACTTATCATCTACATTCCCAATGACCAGTAACTTATCCCTGCCGTTTCCAAAAACAATCACTGTTCCCCATCATTGCTAATAACCAATAACATGTCACAATCATTCCCTAAGACAATTACAGATCCCCATCATTTCCGATGTCAAATCAGTGATTCTCATCATTTCCAATGTCCAATTACTGATCCCCATCATTTACAAGGTCCAATCACTGACCCCCCCCCCAAATCACTCATCCCCATCATTCCCAATGATCAATCACTGACTTCCATCTTTACTAATAACCAGTATTGTGTCACAATCATTACTAATAACCAATAACTTATCACCATCATTTACACATAACTCTGCCTTTCCCAAAGATAATCACTGATCCCTATCATTGCTAATAACGAATAACATGTCACTATCATTACAATGATCAAATCACTGATCCCCATCATTTCCTAGGTCCAATCACTGATTTCCATTTTTACTAATAACCAATGTTGTGTCACCATCATTACTGATAACCAATAACGTATTATTGCTAATAACATGCCAGTGACATATCACTATCATTGCCGATGACCAATCACTGATCCCCATCACTCCAAACGACAATCTCTTATTCCCATCATTCTCAGCGTCCAATCACTGACCACCCCCTCCCTCCCCATTGGACAATGTCCAATCACTGATCCACATAATTCCCAAAGACAAGTACTGATCCCCATCACTCCCAATGTTCGATCACTGATCCCCATCACTCCCATTGACCAAATGACACATCGCCCTTGGTCGCCCAGTTTCACCATCCATCTTACTCCGTGATTAGTCACTAATTACCTCCGTTCCCAATTTCATAACCATGGCCATCTTTTCCAGTGACCATTAACTAATCGCCATCTTTCCTAATAAACAAGCATTGATCAGAAGTTTTCATAATTAATCACTGATGACTACTGTTCCCAATAACTAATATTCTTTTATCAGTTCTTAACAGCCAATCACTGATCACCATCAAACCTCACACAGATCATCATCTTTCACAATAACTAATCACTGATTATCATTGTTCCTAAATCACTGAATAAACACAATTCTTTATGTTGCACAGTATGTGTGTTGGTTTCCTTTATCGCTACCCATCTTAATGACTAAGCACTGAGCACCGTCTTTCCCTGTGACTAATCCCTGCTAAACATCTTCACACTTCAGTGCTTTCTATCACTGTTCTTGATAAAAAGTCAAACGAAAATTGAATGTATTAAACATGTATGGTACCGTGTCCATAGGACGTTCACGATCAAGGAAGATTATTTAATTGGGAAAAGCTCCAGGTAGAATCAGGGGGTTAGATAAATCCTGGCAGTAGATAGATAACAGTAAGAGGCGTGGTGGCTCAGGCGGGTAAGGCCCTAGGTTATTGATGTGGGGATCTGAGGATCCGTGTCTGAGGACCAACATTGGTGGGTTGCCACACCCTATATTTCCCCGCCTCTGGATGCAGTGCTGGTAACGAGCCTAGATACAATGGGAAGTTTGCATCAGGAAGGACGTACAGGGTAAAACGTGTGCCAAGTTGTGTGTGGATCAGATGGTCCACTGTGGCGACCTCTTGACACGAGCAGCTAAAAGAGAGTTTAGATAGATATTGGAAATACTAATGCAAATGATTATATGCAATAATAATTGTTTACCTGTTAAACAGTACAGTGCTTAAAAATATACTGTACACAGGATGTCACAACTCTTTTTTTTTCACACATTTAGCAAAGCCTGTTTTCATTCTGTCTGTCAGCAGAGAAAGAGCTGTGGCCAGAGTGTCTGAGAGACACCTAAACCACAAAGCCTCTGCAATAATAAACACTGCACAGTGGTTATCCTTGGCCGGTTATTATTGTACGCTGGTTTAACGCCTTTCTTTCTGATTCACAGTGCTGGAATCGGTCGCACCGGCTGCTTCATTGCCACAACCATAGGCTGTCATCAGCTGCGTCGGGAAGGAGTGGTGGACCTGCTGAGCATCGTGTGCCGCATGAGAGTAGACAGGTACAGGCATTCGTACTGTACATCATGTCAGTTTTACATTCCTAATATTTACCTTACGTTAATTACATGTACAGTAAGTAACTCTTGATTGTGTGGTTTAGGGGTGGAATGATCCAAACCGGAGAACAGTACGAGTTTGTCCATCACGCTTTGAGTCTCTACGAAGGCCGTCTATCAGCAGACACTGAGCAGTGAACCCAAAGGAAGGCAAGAGGAAGATGTTACGAGGATGTTTTTTTTATTTTGAACCAGGAAGAACAGTCTCTCAAAAGTCCAAGAGGTCGAATTTTCCAGACAATCTAGAATCTAAAGGATTGTTATAAAGATGTCTTGCACTTGCGCTCTCAAACGGCAGTGGTAGTAGGAAGATCATACTTCTTCAACGAGATGTGCACTTGACTCTAAAGAAGTGTGTTCGCTCCGTCTACATCGATTAAAACCTGCCCTCTGCCCTCTGACCTCCAGTTTTGGACGCTCCACAGATCCACGTCATGCCCAGTATTTGATCCAAAAAGTGTACAGTTACAGTAGGTACGGTAGATTAGCACTTTTTCTGTTTTTCGTCCCTTCACAGAGAACTCTCTTATTCGAAGACTGTTAGACTCATCAGCTGGACTTGTGTGTGTGTGTGTGTGTGTGTGTGAATACTGTATGTCCTGACGGTTCCTCTAATCGTCTTTAACAAACACCTACTCAAGATTTCAGCATGAATGTAAAAAACGTTCAATTCTGCTCATTTCTTATTCTTCTGTATTTCCTTTTTTTATTTCTATTTGTAAAAGACGAGGTTATAAAGTACAACACATCACGACACAATAATGGTGCAGTCTGCGTATAAATGTAAGTGTACTTTAAATATCAGAGTTTGAAATATATAAATATATTAAATATAATAATAGTTATTTTTGTACTATCTTCCCTGAGTAATTGTTGCTTTAATAATTTTTTTTTCTATTTAAATAAGGCAACGTCAAATCCAAAGTGAGAACGTGAGACAGAAAAGAAGTTTAAAAAAATAATAATAATTAATGTTCAAAAAATATCATGTTCTCATATCAAGTTACAGATACAGAGCTACACGTTGATGTTTGGGAAAAAAAAACATAGACAAATCATTTTTGAACAAACTGTTTTTGTTTTGTTTTTTTATAAATTATGGATTTATTATGGAATCATTTGGCTCAGAGTGATAATCAGGATCAAATCCATTGCGATTTGGTTCATTTACAGTAGGAACCTGGAATCGCCATGTACAGTATGTGTTTTAAACCATAAAGCGTCTTGACAACTCCAACAATTTTGCTCAGTCTAATCCATGTTTTTTTTTTTCATTTCACTAAATTCCAACACTTGCTTACACGCATTTAATGCGCTAAATCAGGAAGACACCAAATTTGAAAAAGTAATGCTGTCGATCCGCCATGAAGTTATGACCACTCACAGGTGACGTGAATAACATTCTTCTTACGTTTGCACCTGGAAGTGAACATTTTGTTCCTGAAGCTGAAATAATGGACAAGCTCGTGATGGCTAGACGACTGGATCAGAGCAGCAACACAACTGCAGCTGATGGATGTCCCTTTGGCCAGGCCAGACTGCGAAATCTACATCTACATCTCGGCATTTGGCAGACGCCCTTATCCAGAGCGACTTACATTGTTATCTCATTCTACATCTGAGCAGTTGGGGTTAAGGGCCTTGCTCAACTTGGTGGTAGTGAGACTTGAACCTGGGACCTTCCGAGCCATAGTCCAATGCCTTAACCACTGAGCTACCCCTGAAATGCTTCATTAATGCTTTGAGGAACATAACAACATTTCTTTTTCCTTTTCGCTTGAACCCAATTGTTTTTTTCATTGAAAACTTTATACTGTATATCAGACTCGAATGGAAGTGAAGGCAACAGTTTAGCCGAGAATTACGTACAAATCAGGTGATCTTATATAAAAATCTCTTATAGCTTTCAATCTCTTCACCCTTAATCAAATCTTTCCTTTTTTTTTTTTTTTAGAGCTTATATACTGTAAATCATACAGTTTTCATCTCATCTCATACATGTATATCATGGTGAAGTGTATAAAAGTGCTATTAAAGCGTCTCTGAGGATTCCGCTGCTTCAGTTCAGTGTTCTGTCTTACAGTATGAGGTGGAAAGATGATTGTTGTAAAACTTTTAACATTTCTTACATTTTTTTGTATTGTCCATTTTTTATGGGGAAAAAAAACAACAAAAATTCTGATTATTTGTGATACAGAGGTTTTAATGATACTGTATATTTGTGGATTTCTATTCGATGTGTGTAGCATAGAAAAATCCGGTCAGGTTTTCGTCAGTGTACGTTGGCTTACTGTTTCTAGCTTTTTTTTCCTCCACTCTTTCATATTAACCTGTCAGTAACATTTTCCTCCTTTTTGTATGGCTAATCCATGATTGTTGTGGGGGTTAAACAAAGTGTAACTTTCAAACTTTTCAGACCTGCTACAGTAGAGAATTCTATCTAGTATAATCTGTACATATCCTCTTTCTATTACTACAATACGTCAAGTCTGAGCCGGAGGTTCGCGTGTCATGTTCAGCAACCACGACTGTCCGTTGGTTCATCCTGTGAAAACAAACCGGACTTATTATTATTATTATTATTATTATTATTATAATTATCCGAAATTAAAACATACTGTTGATGAGAACGCTGGACTGTGTCGTGATCTCAAGCTGTAATATCTAATGTTGAGGTACTGTACCACGTATGGTACATTCACATAAATGTGAGTCCTGTTTTATCTTTATAGAGAGCCTGTAATGTGGAGAAATGTGTTCTTGTGTATAGAACTGAAATAAATATTATTATTATTATTGTTGCCGACTCAGACTGTCCTCTAACTGGTAATAATATACCTAACCCTGTGACTCTGTGGTCTTTACAGCCAATAAATCATTCATACCCAGTGATTGTGGCATTGCTGTGGTTCTGTTTTGCATGCTCATGGGTAGCGAGAATCAGTAGTGAGATCATGCTTGTACAGTATAGTGTACAGTATGTTCCACCTTTAATATAAATTTGAAGAGATTTTTGTCTTCAATGCATATAAGGACATTACATTAGAGTATGGACTTTATTACCTTTGAACTTTATTTTTAATCCCTAGTTACTTTTCAACCAGCATGTAACTACACTGCAATAAGTCTTGCCATTATAAGTTTACCTGCTTTGCACAAGTTCTTCAAGGAATGCAAGTTCAGTGGACTGTAAGTAAGCAAGGCCAAATTCCACAGCCCTCATTCCGTGCAAAAATACATTCAAAGGTTTAGCCGTGACTCATTAAGCTTCTGAAGTCCCACTGTGCTAAATCGAGTTGTTATCTTTCAAAGTTACAGCATATTTACAGCTCTTTTCTTTCATTAGAGCTTTACAGTACAGTGGCATGATAGTGGTTTAGTGGTTAGCACTGTCGCCTTGCACCTCGCGGTTTTGGGTTCGCCTCGGGTCTGTGTGCATGGAGTTCGCATGTTCTCCCCGTGCTTGGTGGGTTCCCTCCGGGTGCTCCGTTTTCCTCCTACAGTTCAAAGATATGCGTGCCCTAAGTCACCTAAAGTAGGCTCCAGGCCCCCCCATGACCCTGTATCCAGGATAAAGAGATATAGACGATCAGTGGGAGTGGTGTAAAGTATAATCATCCCTAGAGCTAGGAAATGAGGGTCGTGTATTTTGACCTCAATCACTTTACATTGTACTCGTTTTCCGGGTGACAAACTTCCCGGTCGGTGTGCAGAGCAGGAAAATGTATAACGACCAAGACCTACTGTAATATACTTACAGCATGGTTTAAAATTAAGTTGGTTTAAAATTAAAAATGAACTAGCACTCAACACTCACTCAGTGTTTTTAGGGAAGAGTCTACCACCTGGGCACAATTTATTTTGGGAATTTTATTCCAGAAATACTCCACGTCTATCTTTAAAGGGATCTCCTCTGCACAGAGCTCCAAGTCACTCCACTGGAGTTCAGTAGGATTAAGATCTGGACTGGAATGTTCCGAAACAGGGTCTTATTTTACTTTATACCTCCAGTTTCAGGTGTATTAGTGCCAAACTAGACTAACTAAACTATTGTTAGGAGAATAATAAAGTTCATGATCTTGACTAGAAATCCAGTCCCAGCTGAAGAGAATTAGATCCATGGCATGATGCTCCCACCACCATGCTTCACCATGAGTAGAGTATCCTTTGGGTGCACTCGTGTAGCTCTTACATATCTACATTCTGTCTAAAATACTAAAAGAAATAAAGTATATAATGTACCAATATCTATTTAATTAGTTTAAGTAATTATTGAGAAAAAGTTCTGCCTTGATTTACATACACACTATAAACCTGATTAAGTTGGTAAAACTCAAAATATTTGAGGTAATCAAAGTTTACCTAAATTTTTTTAAGTAATGATGTTTCCAATTTTAAATAAACAGAACTATCAATTTTTGAGTTTGTTGAACTTTGTTGAACAAATCAAATAAATTGTTGCAGACAGTCCAGCCCAGGAGTCGAACCCCGGCCTTTCGCATTGGCAGGTGAAACACCTACCACTGAGCCACCAGTGCTCTATAGAGGTTATATTGGTGGAACTTAGGTCAGTTACTGTTACTTAAGTACTTACGATTACTTAAAATATCAAATTTGTTCAGCTTGAAAAGTGTCATTTCAAAGATTTCAAATTTTTGAAAATTTGAAACTCATAAATGCCCAAAAGTTCTGAATACTCAAAAAGGTCGATAAATGATTATGAATTATTTAGGTTAACAGTACTCAATGTGTTTAATTACTTTGAGCATTAGGCTTTACAGTGCAGTGTATGTTGAAGCATGACTCATGGTGGCGTAGTGGTTAGCACTGTGGCCTCACACCTCCAGTGTCAAGGGATCGACTTTGGCTTCTAGTCTGTGTGTGTAATGTTTTCATGTTCTCCCTGTGCTGGCTGGGTTTCCTCTGGGTACTCCAGTTTCCTCCTACATACAAAGGCATGCAAATTGGGCTAATTGACGTTTCGAAATTTCTGCGTGATGGATTAGCATCCTGTCGAGGGGTGTACACTGTCCTGTAACTGAGTCTCCTGGGACAGGCTCAAGGCCTTCTGTGACCCAGTACAAGATAAGCAGTCTAGAGAATGAGTGATGAGATGCATAAATCCTTATTTTATTTTTTAATGAAATAAACGTCTCTGAAAGTCTTGTTTTTGCACCAAACATATCTTTCAGACAAAGTTCCTCCTTGGTCTCATCAGTTACATATTTTCCACATGGTTCGGGTGGTCCAGGTGGATTTGGATGTTTTCCTTTAACTGGGAAAGGTCTTCTGTGTAGCCATCCTACAGTACTCACAGTCCAGGCATGTGAAGAACACGGAGTGATTTGCTACTTGCTCAATATTCCTCCAGCTCCTTATTGTTTTGTCTTTGGTTAAGTCACTGTGGTGCTCCAGTTTCTCCATCTGTTGATATTGTTCTCCATTTAATATTTGCACCCCAGTGAGATCCTGTTCACGCTTTCTTAGCTCTTCAGTAGTCAGATACTGTAGCAACAAGGTGTCAAGAAAATCTACTGTATGGTGATTGGAGGTGATCAGGGGTATGATAAATACTTTTGGACAGAAGCTTGAATGTGATTTTGTGTAATTATGTGTATCACTTATGCATGCATGTCAAAGTTTTATTTATTCATTTATTTATTTATTTATTTATTTTTACAAAACCAAAAAACATTTTTATTTGTTTTTTCATTAAAAATTTTGTTGTTTACTGTATTAAATTCAAAGGTGGAAAAATCTGATATGATTAAGCTTGGTTCATTAATTATGTGTAGACTTTTCGTGTTTAAGTTCATTTAATCTAATAAGCTTAGTTTAAAATATTAACTAAATTCATTTCTAAAGCTACATTAAAGATTCCATTTATTGCTATTTCCTCGACCACTAAACACTGAACTCAGAGCTCCTCTAATGTGTATAGTATATTAAACTTCATTTATTTCACTTCTCCTTTAAACATGCTGTTTTAGGGTCTATGTACAGTAAATGAACCACTTCTGAGCCACATCCCGGAGGAGAATGGAAGAGCTGAGCAACAGATAAACTGCGGAGGTGATCTTCTTTTATGAGGTCACATTAGGGGGAAAATCTAATTGTATTGTTATATTATATATTTTTTTGTTTGTAGATGCACACTTGAGACGTAACCAAACGTCTAAAAATGACGAATAAGCAAATATTGCATATTAGGATCCCTTTAAGACAAAATAGCTCATTTAATCTTATTAACACATTTGTTCCATGTGGTCAGTTTATCCCAGTCCGTCTGCCCACTGGTGCAGGGAACATGCCGAACTCCACACAGAAAGTCATCTGATATCAGACTCAAACCCGCGACAACGAAGTAGTGAGGCAGTAACACCAACCAGCGTGTCTTGTTTTATCTATTGTGAAGTCATGAACTAATTTTTAATCATAACTGTTGCTGCTATGAATTTTTAATTGAATACATCTGGCTTGGAATTTTCACTATTTAACCAAGTGAACTGAAATTGATTAAAATAACACAAAGATGGTTTTATTTCTGAGAGGTTTAATAGAAGAATGTTAAGTCTTGATTCAAACTATAAATTGTATTGAAATTAAATGGCAGTTTTACAAAAAAAAAAGAGTAACATTTAACATTTCCAATGTTACTTTGGAACATGGACTTCACCCAAATGTTTTCACTTTTATAACTAAGTTAAAGACTGTACTTTCTCCTACTGCTTTTAATTAAATTCTTTTATTCATTCTGTTAATTAATTATTTTGTTTTATTTTAATTATTTCAGTTATTCAAGGTTTTTCTTTCTTATTTCAATTTATCTTTAAAAAAAAAAACGTAAAAAGAAAATCATTATATAAAGCACTTTGAATTGGCTTGTTTACTATTACTTAATTCACATAAGTGAGAAACGTGACATAAGCACATTTCAGTAGGGATTACTCATTTCATTCAATCATTTCCACTGTTGGGCGTCAGTCACTGCTAAGATAAACTCCTCACGCCTAACGTTAGAGAACTTCCTGTCTGTTTCTGTTCAATTTCCCTTCTCTGTCTTTAAATCTTTGACAGATCACAAAAGGTAATTCTGAACTTAAGGTATTTCAGCTGGGATATCTTTCTAGAGACTTGCTTTCATCACCAGAATTTTTCAATGTAGAAAAACAGAAAGTCATTAGGGGAAAAAAGGAAAGTCCTTTAAACTATATCAACAAAGCATTTAATGGTATATAATAGAAGGAAGTGAAGTGAACTGACCATGGAACTGCTTTAACCCGAGTGTGTATATGGTGTAAAAAATCAGTGTGGCGTTAACAGCCCGACTGCTCTGTGGGGTATACAGGAAGGAAAAGGGGTGGGCTGCCTGAAAGGGTTCGAACAACAATAGCAGCTCATAGCTTAACACTTGTCAGAGATCTAAAAACAGGCAGAAATAAAAATCTTAGTCCTGGATTTATGTGAAAGACATGTGGTTCTGAAAGAAGCCTGAAAGAAGTTTCGGATTTCAGAAGAGAGGTATCCTGAGATATCCGACAGACATCGCCTCCCATCACTATCGTTGTTTTGCTTGGTCACTGAATTTGAACTTCAGACCGATCCTGATTGAGGAAATCCGCTGGAGACTGAACGGTTTGCTCGCACGCATTCTCGACCAGCGCTGGCCCATGAGTGTCAGAGGCTCAGACGCAGGCCCGAGTGGATCTCATGAACTTTGGGGGAAAACCAGTTTTAGACAAATATAGCCAACGCATGGGGAGCCTACATTTCCAATCTTTTTCAAATCCTTTGGATTATCTTTTCAAGCGTCTCTTCAAATTGAAGTTCTATTTATTAACAAAAATCATCTAATAACCTGACAAATCGAAAATGCTGAAGCCTGAAGCTGTTTCTGTAGCCATCTGGGTAGCATGCGGAGTAATGGTGAGTAAAATCAAATATAAATATAATTAATTAATAATAATTATAATATATATTATGATTTTGCTAAAAAATTTGAAATTTCTGGAAATTACAACAGCAACAACAACAAAAAAACGCTTTCACCAATGAAACAAAATTTTGCCAAATTTGCCAAATTAGCTTTTAGCATGCAAGTACGCTTTATTAAAAACGAAATGCAAAAACTGTAATGTTATAACATGAACGTCACAAAGACATATTGCAAAATAGTTATATAGTAACACATTCAAATTCTTCAAATTTAATACAACTAATAACTTTTACAAACTGCATATTAAGGATAATGATATAGATGCATAAGGATGATGATGAGGATGATGAAGCTTAAAACTCTTTAAAGCTGCTTTGCAACAATATACAGTACATTGTTAAAAGTGCTATATGAGTAAATAAATTTACTTTGAGGATAATCACTTTACAAATGTATACGTTGTTTAAATTGTACATTTATATCCAGACTTTTTGTTTATGTAAAGATCATTTGCGACAGTGTCCATTGTTAAAAGTGCCAATAATATTGAATTACACTGACTACACAATGCTGATGCTGATGATGTTGAGGATGCTGATGATGTTGAAGATGAATGTTGATTGTTTAAAGTGCTACAGTATATGAACCTATAAATGTAACTTATTTGGTTAAAGATGATGTTGATCAAGTCAAACATTTTTACATTGTTTAAACTGGACATTTATATCCATTTCTTCTATTTCTGTACAGATAATGAACAAAATGTTATTATACAAACAAAATTGAGTTCTATTGAGTTGAACAATGGAGATGATGGTGAAACCTGCTTTCCAAAAAGCTCCAATGTTAAAAGTTTTACACAAATTATAAATGAAATCTACTAAATTACATGAAATGTAATTGGATGATGATGATGATGATGATGATGATGATGATGATGATTTCAAATAATTACATTTGACTCATTTCTTCATGTACTGATTCAGGGTGTGTTGCTGGCGGAAACTCAGCAATGTAGCATTAGCGACCTCAAGGACGTCGAAATCCTCACCGATTCTATTGAGTTCGCATTGAACACCTCAGCTGTGGAATGTCGATTTGGAGTGAATGTTTCAGAAAGACCCGAGAACTCGACACACTGTGATCAAGATCAAGAAATGACCAAATGTAAACTTGTGAATTTGGAACCAGGAACATGGTACCACCTGACGATTACATCACAGACAGATCAATACAACGTTTCCCTGGCGACAAGTAAGTGATGTCGTTTTTATGACTTCTATGGAGTGGTGTGTGTGTGCGTGTGTGTGTGGATGTGCCAGGATACTCATTATGAAAATGAACAGGAGACCAGAGCTGTAATGTAACATTCTATACAGTATGATTATGATTACAGTTTGTCGGTCTCTCTAGACTCTTCATGTTTCTCTGTTTAACATGTTTCTGGTTTATCTTTACCAACATATTCAGGACGAGATCTCAAATTAAAAGTTTCATACATCACTATTTCTTTAAACATTGGTCTCTGTGTGTGTTAATACCACAGCTCTAATACACCTGAGATACTGCATTTTCCATACCTGAAACTAGTTTTCCTCCTGCTGCTAACACGCTGTTTCAGTGTCTATGTAAATAAGCTACTAATGAGCCACGCCCCTCCAGAGAACTTCAGAGCTCAGCAACAACCCCAGGGGAGGGGCTCTTCTTATATGAGGTCACATAAGGGGATTTATTTATTTGTTTGTTTTTTGTATATGCACACATAAGTAAATACTGAAAATAAAAACAAGTTTTATGACAGAATTCAATGTACAATGTTCTAATCTGTATAAAAAGACATCTTGCTATATTTTGTTAGAAACTGATCATTTTTGTAAAATGTTATAAGCATTAATATTTTAGACATAAAAGGTCCAGAGATATTCCAGATTCCATTACACGTGACCTGTTTTTTAGGGGTTGTTTGACTCTTCTTCTTCTTCGTCTTCTTCTTTTTGGTTGTTTGATTGTTTTCTTATTTTCATGAAAATTCAAAATCCAGTATCTCAAAAAAAAAAAAGATTATTTTCATATATTATATTTTGTGGTAATGTAAATTACTTTTCATACAGTTTAGTTACGGCGTATCTCATGAAAGACTGCTGACTTTAACAGTTGTGCAGAAGATCATTGACACCCTTCACAAGGAAAGGGAAACGTGTGGTGGGAAAATATACACAAGCAAGAGGGATGTCAGAGGCTTTAAGAACTTTTCCAAGCAAAGCCAGTTCAAGATCTTGGGAGAGCTTTATAATGAGTGGAGTGATGCATCTAAAGCCACCACGCATAGAGGGAAATGCAGGAAAATTAGCTACCAAAGTTGCATTCCTGCTATTAAACCAATCCTGAAACTAGTTTGCTGAACATATTACATATTACGTACTGTATTACTGTCCTTGATGTGGCCGCGCGGAGGGGTAGTGGTTAGCACTGTCGCCTTGCACCGCCAGTGTCCGGGTTCGATTCCCATCTCTGTGTGCATGGAGTTTGCATGTTCACCCCATGTTTGGTGGGTTTCCTCTGTGTACTCCGGTTTCCTCCCACAGTCCAAAGACATGTAGGTTAGGCTAATTGGCGTTCCCAAATTGCCAGTAGTGTGTGAATGAGTGTGTGTACAGTATGTGTGTATCTGTCATGCCCTGCGATGGATTGGCACCCTGTCCATGTGCCCCAAGTCTCCTGGGATAGGCTCCAGGCCCCCCATGACCCTGAATAGAGGATTAAGCGGTATAGATGATGGGTGAGTGAGTGTTCTTGATGGGCCAGCCTAACCCCCTGACCTGTACACTAAATTCAAATTCAAATTTTATTTGTCACATACACAGTCATACACAGTACGATATGCAGCGAAATGTTTCGACGACCTTAAAATAAAAGACTAAAGACTATTTATAGAAAATAAATATAAAAAGAAAATGGAAGTAGATTTAACTAAGAATAAAATATCTATCTGTACAGTACAAATATACAATAAAGAAAAATATAATATATATAAAAAAAGAAAAAAAGTGGATTTAACTAAGAATAAAATATCTGTACAGTACGAAATACAATAAGAAAAGTATATGAAAAATATAAGAAAAGAAAAGAAGAAAAGAAAAAAAAGAAAAGATATAAGAAAAGAAAAGAAAAGAAGAAAAGATGTAAGAAAAGAAAAGAAAAGAAGAAAAGATGTAAGAAAAGAAAAGAAAAGAAAAGAAAAAAAGAAAAGAAGAATCTATGAGCTGCAGTCAAGAAGAAGATGAGAAACACCCGACCCGGCAATGCAGATGAGCTGAAGGCTGTTATTTGAGCATATTAAGTCAAACTAACCAAGCCCCAATCAAGTACTGAATGCATAAATAAACATACTTTTCTGAAGTTTCTAATATTTGGAGATACTGGATTTTTGATTTTCATAATTTGTAAGCTGTAATCATCAAAATTAAAATGAACCAAAAAAAAAGGCTTGAAATATTTCACTTTACATATACTTAATCTAGAATATATGAGAATTTCAGTCCAGTTTATAATACAGTAGTGGACAAATATTTTACACACACGAAGATCCTAAGACTTTTTTTTAAATACAAACTTTGTTATACATGTTAATTTTATGGCATGATTATTAAGTCATTTATGGCATCATTAAAAAAACATTTCTGATTTTCAAGCAACATTATTCCAGCAAGAACGTTAATGGCAGCTTTGGCCTCTGGGGCTGTGCTGTGGTGTCTAGACCGGATGTCCGTGGAGGAACCTTGTTGGAACCTTGGGTGCTGTGGGTTGTGTGCTCGGTGGTGTTCATGTTATGGTTGATCAGTATATATATGCACACTCTACAATACTATAGATGTCAAGTCGAACCACAACAGAACACTGTTTTTCTTTATATAATCCCCTGCTACACTAATGAACTTATCCCAGTCTTACACTAGTGTATCAATACCTTCAAGGTAGAACGTTTTCTCAGAATGCCGGAGCCATGATTAGACTGTATGCTTCATGTCTGAAATGCCAGCCTCCCTGGAACTCCTTTAGTCGCCCAAACATGTGGAAATGGCTTGGAGTGAGGTCAGGACTGTACAGGGATGTGGGAATAACTCCCAGCCGAGTTCCTGTAACGTGCAAGTGGTGCGGTGGGCAGAATGAGGTCGTGTCTTGTTCTGCAAAAACAAAATGCCTTTGATGATCAAATGTTGATCAAATGTAGGACAGAATTCCTTCATGGCCGACAGATATTTTCCTGTAACATTAACAGTCTTGCTGGAAAATCAGAAATGGTTTTTGTTCTTTTTTTTCATTAAAGGAAGTTACAGAGAGACAAGTGGTTTAGCAGTCCAATCACATACTGTATACTGTATATTCTTACTGTAGGTCCTACAGTATATTTGTTGTGACTCGTCTACCATCTGTGATGTTCAGAATATGTCATTTAATGTTAAAGCTATTTTCTTATTACGCTGTCATTTTTCTTTTCCGTAACTATATAAATGATGTGTCTATGTGATTTCCCAGTACGTATTGTATTGAGAGTTGAGGCTCTGGATGCTGCCAGGAAATATTTCATGATGTATGAGGCAGAAAGATTTACACATTGTCCTCTGAGACACAATTAAAGCACTAAATCCAGGCTGTTTTATGAAATGGAAATGCGGTTCTAAGGACTTATTGCTGGATCTGGATGAACATGTGCAGGATGCAGGATACAGGATATTATTATTATTGTAAATTGTATACTGTAGTTTTTGGTATATTGTGACAACAGCAAACAATGATAAACAAAAACAAAAAACAAAAAACTTTTTTTTTGTTTGATGCACTTTAGAGGTGTTTATACTGTACTTATGCACTGAGTCATGAAACCTTTAAAAACAACATATATTTTTTTGTTTTTTATTTTAAAAAAAAAACTTTTTTTTGATTGTGTGAAATTTTGGGTTTTGGTTCGGTTTAGTCAAAGGATTTTGAAAGCACGAATGAAGTCAGTGAAAAAGCAGGATTAAGACAGCTAGCTCAGTTTAGCATAACTAACTTAGGGATTTAAAAGAAAAAATATTCAGATGGAAGAAAAAAACAACTAGATAAATGTCTACCGTCTTTCCACCCATGCATAATGGATGTACAGTACAGTGATTGGTATCCAATCACCACCTACGTTAAGCAAGACCTGTTTTCCCAGTGTAAAAAAACAAACAAACAACTTTACTTAAATTTAAATTAGATTTTTAAATACTAACTACTGTACACCCAGATTTTTTCAAGCTGGCATAAAAGTTGTGTATAATTCCTATGCATAATAATTAACGAGGTTCATTGTCTAATGTATAAAGGGCACCGCGCTATAAGCTAGTTAAACATTTTTGAGTTAAACATTTTTAAAATATGCAAATTAGCAAAAATATTAAACTTTTTATTAATCTACATTTGATCAGACATTAGGATCGCTTTTATCTGGTAAAGCATTTTTCAAAAGCCTATGTGTGTGTGTGTGTGTGTGTGTGTGTGTGTGTGTGTAGGTAACATTGTGTCTGATGTTTGGCTTGGCTCCAGAACAGCAGTCGAACGCAGAGTATTTCCAGACAGTTCTGGCCTCTCCTCTCCCCTGCCCTTTCCCACCCCATTGTTCTTGTGTGCTAGAGGAAATGGGGAGGAGGGGGGAGTGCGTTCTGTTTTGATTGGAGGTTTAATCGGGTCCAGCAGCACAGCTTTGCTCTTGACCCTCGCGCTGATGCCATCACCTAAACCCCTCTGATATTTCTACATTAAAAGGTGCAACACCCAAAGGCTAAAAATAAAACCGCAAAAGTTTATCGGTGCACTTTCAAGCCTAAGAATGTACAAGAACAATCAGAAACGTCCATCTCAACTTTAGTGGCCGATCGACTAATGAGCGTTTACTGATTATCAGCAATTCTAAAATCAAAAATCAATAAATAAACACCTTTTTCAGCTTTTGCCCGCGTTCACAATGAACGTCGGAAAGCACCTGATGAACCCTGCTTTCAGGAAGAGCTGCTCATCTGCTTACATGTTTGGCTTCCTTAAATAGCAAGCACTTATTTATGCTCTGCAGGAAAAAATACAGTAACGTAAAAAAAAATTTTTAAAAAAGACAGTTATCCCACACAACAAGTAAAAACTTCCGGGTCACGGCACTTGTGTCCTGAAAAAAACAGAATGGAATGCTGAGAGGTTTTTATTTATTTATTTTTTATAAATAAGGTTTATGTAGTGATGTCAATTAATAAAACAATTGAATCTAGTTAATCACAGTCACAGTCTGAGATTAATCACAATTCTAAGATACTCAAATTTACTTGTATTATAAACGTGCAATGTTGGAATAAAGAAATGCACGACAAACTGGTTAGAGGAAACAGCTTACACAGTTTTATAATATCTCAAACGTTAACATTAAAGTCTCTCGAAGGGGACCGGCCCCGCATGCATTGGCTGGTAGCGGCGGAGCTCGAGGCCGGATCCTCAGATCCGAAAATCAACAAGCTGAAGCCTTAGCCGCCTGAGTCACCACACCCACATCGTATGTTAAAGAAATCACATGGCACAGATAGTATATACTGTATCACCTGGTAATAAATCTGATTATAAACATGGTTTTGTTTAAAACATCTCAAATTTTTAATACCCAATTCATTTTTTATGTTTTGTTGTAGAATCGTTGCTGTGAGCATAATTACGTTACAGATGTTGGGACAATATTTGTATTAGGTTGCACTTGAATGTACAGTATGACTTTGATTAAATGAACTTGGAACGACGTCGACTACATGACAATGGAACAGCGCAGAACAAAAGCCCCTAATACAATGTTGCACAAAAACAACTTCAAGACGGAATGAATAGCAACCTGATGGTGTGAGTGGGACTCGAAATCCGGTCTCTGAGCCGAAAGCAATGCGTGTTTACCGCTGGAGCACTGGGGAACATGCTGCAACAAAACAATACCACCTCTGAGATGCAGCTGGGATGCTGTGCAAACACCATATCACAGTAGAGTGAGTCTCGAGCTAATATGGCAATATTACTAAAGAAAATGAAACAGAGCGGTAACATTACAACACTGAGAGATGTGTGAAATCCTAATCTGTGATCAGAATTCATTTGATGTGGTCGGATGTCGTGCTAATAGAGTTTAATAATCTACCATATGTGTTTTGAATCCATCCATCCATCTACAACCGCTTATGCAAAGTCGGGATGCTTTAAATAAAGCTTCAATTTTTCTTGTTTTGAGGTTGTATTTCAAGATTTGAGATTCAAAGGACTTTATTAATTCCAGATGGAAATTGCTTTGTCTTAGTAACAGTTGCTTTCTGTTGTCAAAAGAGTAATAAATGAAACAAGGGGAATTAGGATATCTTAAAAAAAAAAAAAGTAAATTATGTATTGCACTAATAGGTAGAAACAGTATGTACAGTACGTCAAATTCAAATTTTATTTGTCACATACACAGTCATACACAGTACGATATGCAGTGAAATGCTTCATGACTGAATTCACACATATTGCAATTAGAAGGGGGAAAAAAGGAGAGAGCATTGCACATATAATATAATTAACAATATAGCACGTGAAATATGGTAAGGTCCAATAGTTTTGGTAAATGACCAGGAGAACAAGTGATGTATTAATGTCATATTGTAATATTGTATCAATACAGACCGTTAGCGTTGGAAAACGACTGGAACATAAATGTTGTTGCTGCTTAGGGAAGCGAATGCTCAGAGTTACTGTAACGTGAAGAGCGAACATACAGTACCTTATGGAAGTTCCATCTAAATATAAGGAGAAATTGTGTAGCTCATTAATAAAAGCCAGTTGCTTTAACAGCGTGCCACATGTACTGTATGACTGTATTAATATGAATACACAATAACTGTAATATATGGAGTTACCCTGCAGTCTCAGCAGCTATTTAAACTCAAGCCAGAACACTGCAGCATTGTTGTGATCAACTTATACAAGTTAGATCTGAACGAGTCACCAGGGAGGAAGAGCTGCGAAACAAAGCAAGTGCTCAGTGGTAGCTGATGTCTAGCCTCGGCCTTCGTTGCTAAAAGGTCCTCTTTCCGCTACGCGCTTTCCCACAATACGCTCTCCACGGGCGGCTTAGCATCCAGCCAGAGTTGGCATTATTTAAATGTCCTGAAAACAATCTTATCTGGGTTGTGCATCAACCACTGGCGTGGTCTTATAGAAAAACCCGTTCAGTCCAGAGCAGCTTCGTGTGATTTCTTTTTCTCTCTTCACTGTTATAATATATATTTAAACTATGAAATATGACATATGGCATTAGGTAAATAAGTATCATAAACAATAGACAGTTGTTCAGGTGTATTGGTGGTTCAGTGGTAGGTCTTTTGCCTGTCACATGGAAGGTGCAGGTTCCAAACCTGGAACGCCAAAACCCACCCACTGGATGTACTGTAGTCCCGGTCCCAAGCCCAAATAATATGGAAGGGGTTGTGTTAGTAAGGTGTAAAACCTGTGCCAAGAGCTGGCAACACAACAGGACCTGCCGAAAGACTAACAATAACAACAGTCAATTGTTACTTTAAGACATAAGGGTCAAGCCGTTCTTGCAGGTGCATTTGTGAAAGTCATGATGGAACTGGCTCTTATGAAGACCATCGCAGGAAAGCAAGACCAAACCTTACCTCTGCTCCAGAGAAGAAGCTCATTTAGAGTTACCAGCTTCAGAAATCACCAATCAATGATGAAAGCTTTATACTGTAGATCATAAGTAACAGACACATCTCAGCATCAACTGTTCAAAGGAGATTATCGCATATTATAGATGTTTCAGTTTTGTTTTACAGTGTAGAATGAAAAAGACCGCAGGAAAGACCATGGATTTAGACAGTGTGTCTGATATTTTGACTGGTGGTGGATTGGTATCAGTGAACCATGTTGTGTTGGAATAACATTTACACCTGAGCTGAGTTGAGGGCCTTGCACAAGGGCCCAACAGTGACAAATTAGTGGTGCTGGGGTTTGAACCTGGGACTATACCATATTCCAATGCCTTAACCATTGAGCTCCCCCTGAATAACAGGTAGCTTGTTTTTCGTAACTCAGAAATGCTTGGATCAGGGTAGTTTCTGATTCTGTATTTGTCTTCCAGGACCTTCAGCGGTGCAGAGTGTTGAGGTGGTTAGACACGTTGAAAGCCTGAGCATGTCCTGGAAGCCCGGTCCAGGGAGAGCAGAGCAATTTCGGATTCTGCTCAGAGACAGCGATCAGAATCTTAGCTCCACCTGGAATGCTACTTTGGACAACACTACAACATCGTACACGATGGATGGCCTGACTCCTGGTCGCGTCTACAACGTGAGCATCGTCACCGAGGCAGCAGGGAGGCAAAACGCCATGTGGCTGCAGGAACAAACAGGTACATCAGGACAAAGCTGGTAAACTCATCTCATAGCTCTTACAAGAGGTATTAAGGGAGATGTGCTACAGAGACGTCTGTGCTACCTTCATTCTTTCCTTTTGTGTGTGTGTGTGTGATTGAGTGTGTGAGTGTGTGTGTGTGACCTTTTACACAATGTGTCAGGCAGTTCGGTGAACGCCCTGTCTCTTTTTCCTGCTGTGTGAAGGGAAAGCTTGGCCTTCACTCCTCATGTGTTATATCACCCCCTGCACCATGTCAATCATACCTTCACGGTGTTTAAAAACCACTAACACACACATGCGTACAAAAGCACACACACACATGTAGATTAAATCAGTGCTCAAGTTCCAGTTCCTTTCTTTGAGAACATTCAAAACCAGACAGTAAACATCCTGAAACTAGCCAACTATTTAAACACTACCCTACTTGTAGGTAGCTTTTGTCACTCTAAGTACACTTAAAAGCTTGAATCTGTCAACAGCCGTTTTTATTTCCCTGACGCAGATATACAGAAAGGAAATTCAAGGCTATTAGTGCGGAAAGTAAAAGTGTTTCAGTTGGTCAGTGTACGGATAAAGCTGAAAGGAACCTTTGATGAGTTTTGCCTTGTCTCTCCACTTGCCTTGTGGTAGAACCTTACATACAGTACAGTACGTAACCACAGGTTCTTTAATTTAAGGTAGCTGCCATTTATTACATATAAACCAGAAGTTGGCTGTATATAAGGAAATCAATATTTCAAATGGTAGAACCAAAGGTAGAGTCAGTTCCTCAATTCCTGGCATTCTGTAATCAAGAGTTGACTCGAGTGGAAATATAATTGTCCAAAGATTTCCAAAGATTTACTCACATCCAGCTAGCTACAATACCTCTGCAATATAAAACAATCTGCTGTTCTACACCCGCAGTACCGAGCACGGTCCTCAACCCACGCATGGAGAGCATGGGCAGTCAGACGAGCCTCCGGGTCTCTTGGGATCGAGCTCCCGGTCATGTGGACTCTTACCTGGTCCAGCTACTGTCTAATGATTCAGCTGTAAATTCATCTCTGTCCCCGGACACCACACAAGCTCAGTTTGATCATCTGACTCCTGGGAGCAGCTACCAGGCCAGGATCTACACCAGGAGCGGCGATCTCAGCAATCACGTCAATGTGATGGCCACAACCGGTACGTATACTATGAGACTGGAACTGATAATTATGAAAGGTCTAGCAAGTTTATAGCAGGTTTTTGTTGAAGCTTAACTTGAGTAGGTCGAATTAGTCTTAGGCTTAAATAAAAGCATTTAAGTTCAGACACATATTTATTCGTCACATATATCCATCAGTGCACAGTGAAATTCTTTATTCTTCACTTATCCCAGTTTTTTTTGTTAGTAGGCTGCGATCAGAGCACAGGGTCAGCTATTATATGGTGCCCCTGGAGTAGACAGGGTTAGGGGCCTTGCTCAAGGGCCCAATGGAGGCAACCTGGCGGTGCTGGGGCTTGAACCACCAACCTTCCTGTCAGTAACCCCATGGCCTTAACACACTGAGCCACCACTCCAACTAGAACTATATTATTAACTGTGAAATGTCTCTAGAGTTCAAGTTGACAAATATCGGTGGCTACAGGTTCACAATAAGATCCCTTGAGGGCTTTCACACTAGGGACTCCGGCACGGATCCAAGTAACGGACAGTTAACCCCAAAGCCTGGTGCGTCTCTAAAAACGTGAACACTTTGTACTGGATCAGCATAGTGCACTCAGATCAGCATGGGATTTTCATGGACATGGCGGATAAATGGGAAAATGAAGACGGGCGGGGCGGTGATGGCTCAGTGTGTTATGTCTCTGGGTTACTGATTGAAACGTCAATGTTTAGAGCCCCAGCTCCACCAGCTCAGGCCCTTAGTTCTGTTCTCCAGGTGTCCCTTATTTCTCCAGGTGTACTGTATAATGCCTGACCCTGTGCCCTGATAAAGCTGTGACATGTGATGAATAAAGGATTTCACTCCGCAGTAATGTATATGAGCCCTGCGATGGATTGGCATTCTGTCCAGGGTGTACCCTGCCTCCTGCCCTAAGTCTCCTGGGATAGGCTCCAGGCCCCCAGTGACCCTGAATACAGGATAAAGCGTTGACAATGAGTGAGTGAGTGAGTAATGTATATGTGATGAAGAAAAGCTGAACTGAACATTTAAAAATGAGAGATAAATTCTGGATTTTGCTCGATATTTTGGGATTTCTCATTTTTTGTAGCTCCAGGCCAGTAAATTTATCATTTCTAAAATAACGGTGATTAATGCTGTTTGGAGGGGCTGATTGCTAATTTTCGCCTGCAGTAGCGCCACATCAGATTCTACAATCGCCTTGTGATTGACAGGAAGAAGGAGGGACAGGAAGCATGTGGTCACCCAATAAAACTCCAGCCCATGGGTGACTTTGATACTGTCAGGATTTAAATGCATAATTTCCCAAGGTTTGGTCGCTCCACCCAAAAATCTTTGTCCTGTTTGGGTTTTGAAAGGGAACTGACACATTAACAGAAATAAAACACGTCTTGTTTCCATTATGTTATCAGCGTTAATCACTTTGGCGAAGAAAGGAGGCTTTTTGCTTCCACTCATGTAGAGAAATCTTTCATGCGTTGCTTATAGAGTGCGGTTTCGTTCTGACATCATTCTGACGCACTGTCTGTCTGCACGTCTCACTGTGTGTGTGTGTGTGTGTCTCTGTGTTACCCTCAGCTCCTGGGGAAGTCTCTCAGCTGAAGATGGAGAAACCTGCTGAGTACGGCGAGGTGGTGATTAGCTGGCTGCCCCCTGTAGGACGCTGGGAGCAGTACAGCGTGACGCTCTACAATGGCAGCGAGACACTGTTTAACACATCGCTGGGTAAAACTGAAAGACGGTTCAGGTTCCCGGGGTTAAAACTTCATCCTGGCAGAGTTTATAAAGCAGCAGTGGGTGTGGAGAACATGGGGCAGACCAGCACCGCTTATTGCCCCGCAGAAATAGGTAGTCCATTTTATTCTATTGTTTTATTGTCTAGTTATTTATCAAAGCCATGAAACCTACTGTAATATTCCACCATGGACATCATGTGCCACTCAGAAACTGTTTAGATTTCATCAAAAATATTAAATAATGAAAAGACTAGAATAAAAATTTGCTTACTACTTATAATATCAGACTTCATATAAAAAAAAAAAAAAAGATTTCTTTTTTTTATCTGAATACTTTCCCTTACATTTACGGGCTGTTTAAAATTTGTGTGTGTGTGTTATCTTGATTTGTATGTTGCTATAGATTCTATTGCATTGTAAAGCACTTGAAGCTGCATAATAATAATAATAAAAATAATAAAAATAGTTTAAAATAATAATAATAATAATAATAATAATAATAATAATAATTATTATTATTATTATTATTATTATTATTATCCATACTTCAGACTTTATATTGATATAATATAATATAATATAATATAAAGTTATTACTTAAAAATTCATATAGGATTGTGTTTTACGATTATAATATAAAATATAAAGTGTTTATGATTGTAATACATTTCTAAGAATGCAATGAATAAACAAGCAAATAAGTAAAAATCTAATAAATGAATAAATGAATATGATTTTTTAAAGAAATTTTTTAACTGGCATTTTAATTACTTGTAAAATTATTTATTTTAAATTCATTTAGAAGGGTCTCACAATCTAGTGAAAAGTGAAAAAGATGCTATATTATAAACGTAAAGAAAACATTTTTACAAAAATTTTACAATTGGTGTAGACAAAATGGAATGAATTAAAAATAAAATAATTTTTCAGTCTTTTCATTTGGTTTAAGCTTGGAATGACGTCTGATCTTCAGATGATATAGATCTGCCTCCCTTCTCTCTCTCTCCCTCTCTCTCAGGTCCACCTCCTGTGTCGCAGCTACACATTCGCCATGCAGACGAGACGTCCCTCAGTGCCTTATGGGACCACAGCTTTGGCTCAGGGTCTCGTGATGGCTACACCGTCGAGCTATACTACGACACCAGTTCCTCTCCCATTAAGACACGAACGCTATCCCGGGACATGAGAGAGTGCACATTTAATGTGCTAACGCCTGGTCGTCTGTATAAAATAGTGGTGACGACCACGAGTGGAGATCTCAGCAGTTCTGCTGTAGTGACAGGAAGAACATGTAAGCCTTTACGCTGGGTAAAAAAAACTCTCATCATAATGGGGCAAATAGAGCCATGTGTATGAATGGAACATGGATAAAGCTTAATAACACACAGCAAAGAGGTCTGGGATTAATAATAATGATAATAATAATAGTCAGGACAGGTTAGTGTTGATGCCATGTCTTGGGCATCAATGTGGAATTTCTGGGTTTGTAGTCAAAATCTGACAATGGAAGGAACATACAGTAGAACCTGTCTGCGATGGTACAATAGATAGACCATAACTGAAAGGCATTGTTGAGTATGTGAAGTTAAAAGTACTTTAGTGACCCTGTAATCCAATGACAGAAACTTCACAGCACTTTTGTAAGTCGCTCTGGACAAAAGCGTCTGCCGAATGCCTAAATGTAAACATAAACGTAAAAGTCTGTATCTTCCTCTTTAGTACCTCATGAAGTCACCACTCTGAAGCTGAACAATATGAGAACCACAGACTCTCTCAATGCCACCTGGGACAAGCCTCAGGGAGACCTCGACTCCTATGAACTGCTGCTGATATACAATGAAGAGCTTGTGTACAACCTCAGTGTCCCGGCTAACACCACCACAGTCCACTTCCCACGTCTCAAACCTGGGGCGCTGTATAAACTGCTGATTAGCACGATCAGCGGTGAGCAGCGATCCAAGCAGATGGAGGCCACATGTTACACAGGTACCCGCTTTACATTAAAAAAACAAAACAAATATGATTTGCGTCTATGCATATACAGTGTATAAAGAATAAAAACCATGGACAACATGATACCATGAAGTCTTTAACTAAGCAAATATTGAGAGTTAATATGTATTCGGCCAAAACACAGTATTGGTGCTGATTTAGTAGGTTTGTTATGTTATAATACAGAAAATGTATGTGCCAAAGAAGCTACTTCTGAAGTTTATGCAATATGGAAGTGACGAATCTTGCTTCCCTAAAAATTCAGCCGTTGATGTCATATGTGCCCCCAAAATAGCCATTTTTAGTGCTGTTTCCTGTGTAATCGCTTCAAACGCTAATCATTTAAAATGAAAATTATTCATATTTCTTTATGAGTATTGATACTAAAATTGGTGTGAGAACTTAGAAGCATATGACCTGTAAAAATTGTTGCTTAAATGAAAGCATTTTGGTGCGTAGTGTCCGTAACCATGTCAAATCCATGTTGCGATATCGTTAACATTTTGCATTTTAGACTTATAAACTTTTTCATCTTTTCATCTTCAATTTTCATCTGTATGGCAATTGAGATCATTGAAAGATTTTAATTCAAAAAAGTTTCAGACACTAAAACATAAAAGGGCATGAAATTGTATTTAGCAAGTGTGTTTCCTTTTATCTGATAAAAATACATGTATAAATGTGTATGCAAATTTACAAAAGAACTAAGCATGGATCAGGAGATAAGAAGTATTATGAGAAATTGCGTTATATGCTTATATCTGATAATTCACTTTTTTTCACCTACTGTAGGCGAGACACTTTTTAGCTCCGATACCATGTTTTGCCCGATTCCTTCTGAATTAATTAACTTAAAATTGCATTAAATCTTTCCAAGTACTAAAATCTATATATAAACATCTCATTAATAATGTTGTACGTAGTGCTCAGTGGTACTCTAGCTCTTTTGCCCAGAATGCTGAAGACCCGGGTCCAATTCCTACCCAATGCCCAAACCTCAGCCACTGGGTGCAGTGCCGGTCCCAAGCCTGGATAAAATGAGGAGCTTCATCAGGAGGGGTATCTGGCATAAAACGTGTTGTCGGATGGTGGCAACCCCTCAAAGGGAGCTGACGGTGGACTTGCTGTGTTAATAAACACTATTTACATTACACTACTGTATAAGGCTTCACCACAAAGGTTATCATTAAATTTAGAATTAATCACTGATAAAGTCACATGATGAGCAGAAGAACCTTCAATTCTAATATGATCTAATATTTATTTTCATTTTATAACTAGTGAAGGTGGTGATCTCAACAATTCTTTAATCAGGCCTTCCTCCCGGGTTGTGGGTTCGAATCCCATTTGTGGTGTGTGGAGTTTGCATGTCCTCCCTGAGCTCGGTGGGTTTCCTCCAGGTACTCGGGTTTCCCCCTGACAGTCCAAAGACGTGTGGTGTAGGCAGTGTGTGGTTTGGTACTGAGCGTATCTGTGCCCTGAAATGGGTGGGACCTTGTGCCCCGTGTATCCTGAGATCATGAGGCTCCAGGCCCTCTGTGCAGTTATTACTCCACAGGACAATCGGTATAGACAATGCACTCATGGCTGCATCCACAGCAGCAGGTCAAATGTATCACCAAATGAACAAAAGTAATGCTGATGTTTCTTTTTTTTTCCTCTCTGGATTGAATTATATCTCTGTGTAAACTCTTTATGTAAGGCTAAGTGTCTGCCCTAATAAGAACTTAAACGAAATAACGGTTGGCCTGAGCGAAATTAATCATGTGATAACATCGCTGTGAAACAATAGCGCTGCAATACAAAGGGAATCTGAGGAATTTCAGGAAGCTGTGCATAGAGGAAGAAAGCTAAGAGCTTATCAAAGTCTTGTCGGCCGGACCCAACTGTTTTCCCATGGAACAGAGAGGCTATTTTCAGCTATGGACTTCCAGCGTTAATGAACTCAAGAAGGAGAGCACGAACAATGGAGTACACCACTGAGACTTTCAGACAACTTTCTACTGAAATACAGCAGATTAAGTGCAATTCGGTTTGGGGAGGGTGGAGCTGTTGTATAAGCTACCAATGTTATCAATATTGTTCACATTGTTTTCTTATTTTCTCTCTAATGTTGTAATATTCATGATATCCTCTTGTTTGTCTTAAAGTGCCAGCAGCTGTGGCTGAAGTCAGCGTCACGAATGATGGACGGTCAGATTTCCTCAACGTCTCATGGAAAGCTGCACCAGGTGATGTGGGCAACTATCAGGTCAGCCTGAAATACCGTGAGAAGACGATGTACACGCTCAGCGGGACCAGACTGAGCTCGGAATTCAGCAGTCTTGTGCCAGGACGACTGTACACCATCTCCATTAGCACCTGCAACGGCAATTTCAAGAACACCATCGTGGTCCAAGGAAGAACGCGTAAGTTTACTCAGCCAATTGGAAATGAACGATTAAAAATGAATATACAATATATGGACAAAGGCACTTGGCCTGTTAAATATTGACTTTAGGTATCCACAGTGAAGGGCAATCTTTATGCTTCAGCATACCAAGACATCTTGGACAATGCTATTCTTCCAACTTTATGGCAACAGTTTGGGGAAGGTACTTTTCTATTCCAACATGACTATACCCTAGTGGACAAAGCAAGGACTAAAAGACATGATTTGATGAAGAACTTGACCGGCCCTAACACAGAGCCCTGACCTCAACCCTATTCAGCACCTTTAGGATGAACTGGAACAGAGATTGTGAGCCAAGCCTTCTCATCCAACATCAGTACCTGACCTCATAAATGCTCTACAGAATGAACGAATTCCCACAGAATCACTCCAAAATGTTGTGGACGGCTTTCCAAGTAGAGTGGACGCTGTTGTGGCTGCAAAAGGGGGGCCAACTCTATATTGAAGTATATGTATTTGAAACAATGTCATTGCAGCTTTGGCCAAAAGGTTTTGTCCATATGGTCCATTTTCATAGCTGATCCACTGATTAAAATAAAGCAGCAAAACAATCCGAGTCATCATTAGTGCGTCACAATGACAATAAATATACTTTATTGTTTTATAATCCATATGAATCTCCTCCTTCATCCAGAACCAGCTGCAGTGCAGAACACCAACGTCATCCATTTAGCCCAGGAAACTGTCCTGAAGGTGTACTGGAACCATGCAACTGGAGATTATGATCATTACAACGTCGAAATCCTGCACAACAACACGATCCTTCAGAACCAGACGGTGGAGAGGAGCATGAACGAGTGTGTGTTTAGTGATCTGGTGCCCGGGCGACTCTACATGTTCACTGTCAGCACCTGGAGTGGAGAGTATGAGTCCAGGATCTCCACTGAAGGCCGTACACGTGAGTGACACCGTCACATCCATCTTCCATCTGTCCATACTGCAAAACTTCTATCTATCCTTCATAATTTTCTACTTGGTGATCCATCATAGATTCATCATTAATCCATCTTGGTATCCATTCAATTATTTAGCTGTCGATTTTTTTTTGCCAGGTTTTTATTATTAAGGGAAAAAAAAATCCAAAACCACATACAGTATCCCTGTGTGAAAAAGTGTTTGCAAACGCTTGATTGCAGTTGTTGCTGGGTGGCCCAACAGTATTACCAGTTATTAGTGTTATTACACTTTTTCACACCACACATACATACATGCTTACACATGCAACTCCCAATCCATCCATCCATCCATCCATCCATTTATCAATCTATCCACACATACTGTACATTACATACATACGATACATGGATCTGTGCATCATCCAACACATCAACCCTAATCCATCCATCCATTAATCCATTCAGTCATGTAACAATCCATCTATCATTCATCCATCCATTTATTCATCTTTCCCTCAAGCTTTCAATTTTGCCTTCTATGATCCCTGTGTCCATCTGATCATTCATCTTTCTGTCCCTCCATCTATTTTTAAGCCTTCCAGTCCATCAATCTTTCCATCTTTTCAACAATCCACACATCTATACGTTCACACTTTTTTCCCCTGCTTTCTTTCAACACTTGTTAATATAAACTACACAACACTGCCCCCTTGTGGTACAGAATATAATGTTCCTGCTAGGGGAGGTTAGTATAAGATCTGAGTGGGATTCAGGTTATGATCACATTCCTGAACATAACTCATAATGAACGACAAGCCTGAGCCTGAATATCGCTGTATGTGTTCATGAAGTTGAAAGTAATGCCAGGAGTAAGAGTCATCATGTCCGTGCATCAGCTTTGTAGTCTTACACTAGTTGATTGATTTTTATTATATTTTACACCTACTGTAGAAGTATGTTGTTTTATTTCACTGCATAAACCTGACTAAATCTAACGTTAGCCCTGTTTGCTCTACAGACCCCGCAGCAGTACGCTCGCTGGCTCTGTCCCAGAAAGGAACCACTCACCTGTGTGTGAGCTGGACCTCTGCACCCGGAGACGTGGACCGATACGAGCCCCAAATCCTGTACAACGACACCAAAGTTTTCCCAGCTGCGAGACTTAACAACACGGCACGGGAGCACTGCTTCTCTCCTCTCAACCCAGGATTTCTTTACAAGATAGTCGTCTCCACCGTCAGCGGGTTGTTCCTGAAGGCCAAGGGCATAGAGGGCCGCACCGGTGAGAGACACCGCTCTGCATTGTGAACTGTTATATACCATACAAGTCAGATCAATGGATTTATGCATTTATATCCAGAATAAATACAAAATTTCCTGCCTCACTTTGTCACAAAAAGCAAAACATGCAAAAACTTATATCTTCCCCTACAGCACCCAGTCAGGTTAAGAACCTCCAGCTTCTCCCTGAGACCCTCAGTGGCAGTCTCAGGGCATCCTGGAGCGCCGGCGCAGGGGACGTGGACTTTTATACAGTCTTCCTGTTCCAGAGCGGACATTTAGAGAAGTCCAAACGTGTCCCTAAGCAGGACAGCATGACATCCTTTGAAGATCTCGTACCCGGGCAGTTGTACACGGTTAAAGTACAGGCAGCGAGTGGAGAGCTGACTAATGACAGCTGGGTCAGCAGACGCACAGGTGAGACGTAAGAAACGTGGTGTCCATAAGTGGCATTGTGAGCCACATCATCCTAAAAATGTTAGATTGGATTATGCGTTTAAAAAAAGAGAGAGATCACCTGACGCAACTCTTTTAAAAAATACAGCATTGTAATAATAATAATAAATCATGATGGCAGCACAGTGGCTTAGTGGTTAGCTCTGTCGCCTTACACCTCCTGGTTCGATTCATGCCTCTGTGTGCCTGGAGTTTGCATGTTCTACTCGTGCTTGGAGGGTTTCCTCCAGGTTCTCTGGTTTCCTCCCACAATCCAAAGACCTACAGACTAGGCTACCTGGCTTTCCAAAATTGCCCGTAGTGTTTGAATGAGGGAGTGTATGTGTGTATGTGTGTGTGCCGTGTGATGGATTGGCACCCAGTCCAGGATGTATTTTTGGATAGGCTCCAGGCCCCCCTGAATACAGGATAAAGCGGTATAGATGATGAGTGAGTGATAACAATAATAATAATAATAATAATAATAATAATAATAATACAGTAGACCCTCGGATTGCGAGTAACGTGGTTTATAATACATTTTTAATCGGAAACCGAGCAAGTATTAGTTTACGAGCGCCGAGTATCATGTATCACGCATGCGACTCTTATTTTGACACCGAGCGGCAAGTGATCACAACTGAGCCAATGATTTTTCTCTCTCTCTCACGCAATAAATACATGGCGCCTACGCGCACAGACGAAAACACTTATCTGTCTGGATTTATTTTAACTTTTTTTTAATGTTAAGTCCAGGTTAATTTGTTTTATTTTTACGTTATGTTGTATTAATTATTTTTATGTATTTATTGTTTTGGGCTGTAGAACGAATAATTTGAGTTTTCATTATTTCTTATGGGAAAAGTCTATTTGGTTTACGAGCGTTTTTGGAATACTTCCGGAATTATACGAATTATGCTCGTAATCCAAGGTTCCACTGTAATATTGTACAATGAAATAAACGCTGAGGAAAACATCCCAAAATGAAATCATGATTATCACTTGCATTTGTTTATCAGTTCCTCCACCAGTGAAGGGCCTCCAGGTCGGCCGAGAGCACACCACACACAGCCTGTCTGTTAACTGGGATGCGCCAGTGGGTGTGTACGATGGCTACAGCGTCCAGCTTTTAGATGAAAATGAAGTCCTGGTTGCCAACGTTTCACTGCCTGCAGGCGTCACACATCACCTGTTTGAAGATCTGGTCCCGGGAGAAATCTACACAGTGCACCTTAAGACCATCAGCGACACTTCTTACAGCAAGACCGTCATTGAAAAAGGCCAAACACGTAAGATTTTCAGCTTCATTTCAGGTTTAACTCAGAAGTAAGGGAAGTCACATGATTTTTTAGTTTTTTGACTTTGAACAATATTTTTTTGTTGCCGTCACCAGTCCCAGCGGCTGTGAAAGGTCTCCATTTGATATTCAAAAACACCACTGAGCTCGTGTTCAGCTGGAACGTGTCTGAAGGCAGGGTGGAGTACTACGACCTCCATCTATACAGCCAGGACACGACAGCTGTACATCTCCAAGAAAACAAGAAGGTGTGGGAAAACGAGACAAGCTGTGTCTTCCCTCACCTGCTTCCTGGGACACTTTACAACCTGGTGGTGTTAAGCAAGAGGAAAGGAATGAGCAGCAAGTCCTCTCTGCTGGCACGCACAGGTGAGACGCATAAAATCGTGCAGACACAGTGTGGTAGTGTCAAGAACCAGATCGGGGTGGTGGACGGGGTTGTGAGCTGGCTAACTAAAATAACGATTCTTTACAACCGTGGTGAGAAGAAGGGCATCTCAGGACGCATTAGACGTTGAGCCTTGAGGTGGATGACCTACTGTACAACAGCAAAAGACCACAACATGGTCTAGCCCAGACCGGACCGGGACAGAAATCCAAGGGTACGGTGGGAACCGAAACAAAACCTTTCCAGTGTTTCAGCTGTCCAGAGATCCTCTTGCTGGAACGATGCTGAAAACATTTCGAAAAGAGTCAGTTTAAGGACTGGAGTGTAATTCAAGTATATTTGCTTGACAGATTAGTCTGTCACTCTTAAACCAATGCACTTCTCCTCTGCCATACTCACAGAGTCGAGACAGTAGACATTTTTAATTTCATAGCTCAGTAAACACTATCTAAATGCAAATGAACATCAGGTCATTAACACAAAACTATTTACTTTCCAGTAATTTCTTTCAATGTATATACTTTAGTATGTTTTATAAACATAATAAAGATTATACAGGAACAGCTTTACATGTGGTTAAAAAAAAACACTCGAATTTATGACATGAATGTGTTGGTATGAATCCTTTAGAGTAATTCGAGAGAAGATGTATTGCATGTGTAATAGGATGTGACCTCATAAACACACTAATCTCTCTCTCTCTCGATCTCGCTCTCTCTTTCTCTTTTAGTTCCTGCCCAGGCTCGAGACTTGCGGATCGATCACGAGGGTCACACAGACACTCTGTCTCTGAACTGGAGACGAGCTCCTGGGAGACTGAGCGGCTATGTGGTTTATCTGGAGGACTCGGGTCAGCCGGAGCAGAGGCTCGGACCCGAACACACTTACACCATGTTTACAAACCTCCGGCCTGGTCACTTGTACACTGCTGTGGTGCGCAGCCTGAGCGGAGACCTGACAAACACCGTCTCTGTAGTGGGCCGTACAGGTTGGTATAACCAGCTCGGATACAGTTAGGGAGAGATTAGCGAATGACCATATATGGGCATCCATATTTGTTTGCCCTTATAATGCATATATTATGTAAGTTCAAAAAGTGTATACTTGTTTAGGGATTTCACTTTTAAAAATTCACTTCATCACTTTTCAGTTCCTGAGCGGCCCACGTCTCTGAGCATTAAAGATGAGAATGGCACGGTGGAGGTGATGTGGAACGCTCCTGCTAACGGGGACTTTGATGACTTTGAGGTGAAATGGCTGCCACGAGACGCCCTGAACATGTCCACACCGAACCAGATGCGACGCATCATTTCTGGTCTGGTCCCCGGCCGGCTGTATAACATCAGTCTGTCCACTGTGAGCGGGGGACCACCAGGGCCTGTTGCCTTCAGCTCAGCTATTTACCACTCCATCCGCACAGGTGAGTGCACACCCAGCGACACTCAGCGACACGTACAGAAGACACCAAGCACAGTACGGTGATGACACTTCAGCACCTGATCCTTGACAATCAATAAATAACTTGTCACCAATCATACACCACATGGACATTACAGGAACTCGTCTGGGAGTTATTGCGACATGCCCCGCACAGTCCTGACCTCAGTCCAAGCCATTCCCACTTATTTGGGCAATTTAAGGAGTTCCTGGGGGGCAAGTGCAATCAAAAGTCCCAGTTTGACTTCAAACGCCATTTGTGACAGTGCTTTTCTTTCTTTTTCTTTTCTTTTAAGTCAGCTGCTTTCTCACCCATAGGTGCAGCCACAAGAGGGCATGTTTAACTGGGAAAGTGTCCATGGTACCAAAGACATGTTTCATTGGTAAACAATGAAAAGTGTTCAAATGTGGGTCAGTTTAGCAGAAAAATAAAAAAGAAAGTTGCTGGGTTTTACAGCGCACATTTGTATGCTGACCCAAATTCTGCAGAACTTGATATTCATAAAACCCAAAGTCTGGACCACGGCATTAATTAGCTGCAGGATGCCAGTGTGGCGTCCTCAAACAGACGGCGAGTCCAGTTTATGTGCGTGTAAAGGTTTTGTGATGTTCTAAATAAACTCTGTCCAGACTCTGGGGAACTGGACTTGGAACATGATAAGTTCAAGCCCAAGAAACAGACTTAGTGATCAAGGTCCAGGAGTCCTGTCCTAGATTTCAGGAAGGATTTTTTATTTTTTTTTAACTTGCTGTGAAGTTGTGTTTAAGGGGCAGAAATCAGGCTGGCATCTGTGGAGCGCAGCGGGTGCTGGATAGCGCCTCGTTTGTGTCTTGGCCCCAAATGAAGAAGCATACTGTTGTCAGAAGAGCTCATGTTTTATTCAGCGCAGCAGATCCTCGCTGGTTCAGCTGGGGAGAGGAAAAAAAAAAACAGTACGCTCTGAGTGTGTATCATAATGTGGTCTAGTGGGTTGAAGACGGATCGAGTTGGATATTGTATTAAACCTGTCATATAGTTAAATGAGATACACAATGGCATGCTTTTGTTGTGAAGTCTCCTTCTTTTTTCACTGTGAATTTTTTGCATTATTCATCTCCGCATTTTGAAAAGACAATTACTGTCATAGAGAGTCATGGAGAGTCTTTTGGTTCTGATCGTGCCTCACTTCAAGCGTCTCGCTCCTGCTGACTGAACTGATTTGACTGATGACTGGATACTGTAGCAGAAGCTCTTACAGAACTCGTCTCTCTAAATCATCTATTCATCCCCGGACGCTGTTCTCGAGCCGTTATCAATCCCCGGGCCAGGGAACGCTACACTGATCCAAAGTTCTCACCAGATAAATGTTCGGGTGATATCGCTTCAGAATTGCAAATGGACTCGACTAGACGGTTTCAACCCGTTCACCCAATTCGTCTTTTCCTTCGTCTCCTTTTTGGTTTTGATCATTTTTTTTCTACGATGTTCTTCATCGTAAAGACCACTTGAGCTTAATGAAGTGCTTTAAGTGGGTGATCGAGCAATGACTTCTCGCTTACTGAAAGAACGAAATGACGCTCCTTAATTATTCCCATCTTTACACTCCTTACAGCAGCATGGTGCTGAAGAATGATTGGTAAGAGCAGGTCATATTAATCAAGGGCTGGGACACGGTCCATGTCCATTTGTTAGGCGAAACCGATCTGCGTTCCTCACCGCTGGTGTTTACGCAGCCCATGAAGGAGAAATCCTCTATTTGCTGGAACAAATACACTAAACTAAACACTTGCACCTCCAGGGTCTGGGTTCAATTCCCTCCGTTATGCACATGGAGTTTTCATGTTCTCCCCGTGTTTGGAGGTTTCCTCCAGGTACTCTGGTTTCCTCCCACAGGAATGCATGAATATCCACAAACATAGTTTTGTATACAACATTTTTATGATGTTCTAAATACTTTCCATGCTGGTAATTATGGAAAGGTGCATGAAGGCATGATTGTGATTGGTTGCATCTCTTAGTCGTTACATATTACAGTTAAAAAAAGAGCCTTTTACTGACACGAGGCGTTTCCAAACACAAACAAGAATTCGGCCTGAAAGTCGGTTTTCCAAACAAGCTTTCTCATTTTTCTGACATAATACAGACCTGCACATACTGTAGTGCATAGATTAAAGCTTTAATTTTTATCATGCTCTAAATACCTTCCTTGTTATTTGTACCAGTACAAAATCAGTTACTGCAGCTTTAATCGCTGTCGTAAATCTCATATCTTTTCTTCTCAATCTTCAGCTCCAGGACCAGTCCAGAACTTCCACTGCCATCCCCACAGCTCGAAGTCTCTCTCGTGCTCCTGGAATCCTCCAGCATCTGATTACAGTGCTTATTACATAGCCTGCAGGAGGCACGGCTCCAAAGACCCCGTGTACAATTACACTGTGGACGCTCAGGCCAAGTATCAGCACTTTGACAATCTCGAACCCTTCAGGAACTACACCATCTCGGTTACGGTCATCTCCGGAGACAAGAGAGGAGTAACTATGCAGTACAGCACCTTCACCATGATCGACCGTAAGTTACTCCTTACTGTAAGTTACCACTTACCCCTTTCAGTAGGTTATCTCTTACCCTTACAGTGAGTTATTCTTACATCTTAACAGTAAGTTACCCCATAACCCTCACAGTAAGTTACCTCTTACTCCTTACAGTTACCCCTTACTGTAGGTTACACATTACCCCTAACAGTAAGTTACCCCTTAACCCTCACAGTAAGTTACCCCATTACCCCTTACAATTAGTTACCCCTTATAGTAGTGTAAATGGCCCGTTACAAAACATTGCCCTTTATAGTAACTTAAACCTCACAGTAAGTTACCCCTTACCCATTAGATGAACTTAACCCTTTCAGTAGGTTACTCCTTACAGTTATCTACAACTCCCCCCTTACGCTAAGTTACGCCATACAAAAAGTAACGTATCATTTACAGTAATTTACCCATTAAAGTAAGTTACCCAGGAGGCATGGTGGTGTAGTGGTTAGCACTGTCGCCTTGCACCAGGGCCAGGGTCCGGGTTCGATCCCCGGCCAGGCTCGATTCCTCTGTGTGCATGGAGTTTGCATGTTCTCCCCGTGCTTGCTGGGTTTCCTCCGGGTACTCCGGTTTCCTTCCAAAGACATGTAGGTTAGGCTAATTGGCGTTTCCAAATTGCCTGTAGTGTGTGAGTGTATGTGTGTGTGTGTCTGTGCCTTGCGATAGATTGGCACCCTGTCCATGTGCCCTAAGTCTCCTGGGATAGGCTCCAGGCTCCCCGTGACCTTGAATACAGAATTAAGCGGTATAGACGATGAGTGAGTGACTAAGTTACCCCTAATAGTAAATGACCCCTAACAAAATATTACCCCTAGTAACTTGCCCCTCATGTTAAGTAACCGCTTATGTAAGTTACTCCTTACAGTTAGTTACCACTTACCCTTACAGCATCTTCTGTATGTAAAGATCACACCAGTCTCTTCACACAGGACAGATATTCATAGAAGACTTAAACAGCTTGAGCAAAAACATCTTTCTTACTTCCTTTCTTTTACTTTCTGTCTTCCTTTTTTAAGCATATGGCAGATAAAGAGTGTTAGCATACAATATATGTAGAGAGTTAGCGAGTTAGCAATTTAGCCATTCTGGACTTTAATTAAATGTAATCAACTGTAAGTAATTCACTGTTCAGCTGCCTGAGGAGCTTTCAGTTAGAAGACTCATGGTGTTAAAAACGTTTCCTAACGTGAAATATTAGCTACGAAAGCTCCTCTCAGGTTTCACATTCTAAATCTGTCAGCGTGATTTATACAAAGAGTTCAGAGGAAAGAAATGAAAAATAAGCGTCGAAGCTGGGCGACGCCGGAGTTATAGATTTCAACTTGTGCAGCTTTCCAGCGGCACTGTAAAGGAAGAGGTGAAAAAAAGTCTTATAACTGACGCAAATTCCTCTCCGTTTGGTTGATTAAAACCATAAACATGATGATGTCATTTTCCTTAAAACTCTAACAAGCAATCAAAGCCAAACTCAACCATTTCTTCCTCTACGTTCAGGATGCGGCACTGTTACTGTACAGGGAAATAAACAATGACGATACATAATTGTGATAAAAACGGTGCCGGTGCATACAGTGCCAGTTCCCTTTCAAGAGATTTTAATTTAATATTTGTTAAATTTTAATGTTTGAAACATTATAGAACTTTATAATCTGTTTGCTCTAACCAGTTCTTTATTCCAACATTGCACAGAGTATTTTAGAATTGCAAATACACACACACACACACACACACACACACACACACACACACTCAGTTCAGGTCCACATAACTGCATTATCAGACCAATTAAGGTGCTTTAAGGAGGAAAGTGAGGTCTGACGTTAAGGACCAGTGCAGAAGGACAGGATCGCTCATCACACCTGAGCGGCCGGAACAGACTTCTCCTGGGAGAAGCTTCACAAGCAGACTTGAATAAAGATTCACTCAAATAGCTCAGGTCACCTGGGAGAAGGAGCGAGCGAGTGAAGAGAGAGGGGTGAAGTGAGGAGAAGTCAGCGAGTGGAGAGTGACAGAAAGAGGGTTAGATGACTGCTGGGAATTGGGGTGTTTGAGCTCATCAGCCTGGAGAGGGACAGCAGGGGAGAAGACTGAGGGCAGAGCTAACAGAATTAGACCGGTTGAGACAGAGCCGCATTAGACCACAAATCCTCCAGATGGCTGCTGCGCAAATGTGGAGCAGATTTACGGCTTTGGCGTCTGTGTTTAATGTTTTCTGTCCTCTTTTACACAAGAGTTTAGTAGCCAGATGCGTGCCTTTAATATTTAATGTTTAATCGTAATAAAATGTAATAATTATAAGGCTGAAAAGAGGATTCATTTTTTATTTAAAATTTGGTTCAAAATCTCATTTTATCTCATCTTACTGTACAGTACATGTCTCCCATTACATATCGACATTAAATTGGAAAGGGCCTGAATGTCTACTAACCTTTACAAAGTTTTATCCTGACTCATGATCTGTCCTTTCCCCAAGCGTGCACATTTCAGCTAAAAATTCTAACAAATGTAAACCTGAAGGTTGTCTAGTGATGCAGGTCACTGTATGAAGGTGGTTATGTGTGCAGGGCCGCCAGTGCCTCCACCCACAGTACGCATCAGTGAGAAAGCAGCCCACATCACCCCGTCCACCATTTTCTTCAAGTTCAACTGCAGCTGGTTCAGCGACACCAACGGGGCCATTCGTTACTTTGCCATCATTGTAGCCGAGGCTGATGGTATGTCTACATACTGACCTGGTGTAAATGTTGCCTGATCTTTACCAGTATGATAACAGTACCGTACATAAGATAATTACAGTATACCTATAATACTAAGCAAAATACATTCATCAACCTTAGCTAACCTAGCTATTGTAGCTAACAAATTTTAACCCCTTAAAATTCTACTTATCTTTTTGGTAGAGCCCATTTTGTTTCTTATTGAAAAATGTGTCAGATATAACCTGATCGAGCCATCTCTACCATTTGGTTGAGGTATGCTACAGTATGTCAAAAAAAGTTAATTACATGGTGCAGTGTTATCATACACTGTACTGTACAACAACACTGCAATGTGCACTTCAGTCTACACAGTGTACAGTGTACAACAACAGCAGCGTGTACACAGCAGTGAGCCTGTACAATTACTTTATAGCATACGATGAGAAATGAAGTGGATCTAATCCCCAAGACATTAGTGCTGTTCTCCCACAAAGCAAAAATGCAGCATTTGTGTTCGACCATTTTTTTTTTTGGAGGGGGGTACAGTACTTGTCAGATTTTATTGAAAAAAGTGTTAAACTTCACCTGATCGAGCCATCTCTACCATTCAGTTGAGATCTACAACAGTATGTTAGGATCAATTCAATGTTGCAGTGTTTTTATATAGTTTGCCTTTTCAAATACAGTACTTTATAATACACCATGTAAAGTAAGTGGATCGAATACCCCAAAATCTCTGAGCAAAATCTTATACTTTTAACATAAAGTGACATCTCAACCATTTGGAAGTGATTTCTGTTTAACAAAAGAGAGTAAATTGTTGTTATTGTAGCCCTAAGGAAATTAAAGTCCTTTTTCTACTCGGGATGATAAAGGGTTAAGGTTTTCAATTCTTTTCTAGGCACTTGTAAAATCAGTGTAGTGGTGGAAATTATACGACTACAATTCAGAATTTTACATTAATGAATAATGCTGTACCTACCACTTTGAGCTAGCGTTCGACACACCATCCTAAGATGTACTTCAGATGATATCTAATAATGTCCTTAATCCAGGCAGGAAACATGATTGTCCATGATTAATAATGGCAGGTGAGAAGCTGAACCTGAAAAATGCTCTTAGACCACATGATCAGAGTAAATGTTGCCAGGCTGTCTGCTTATATAGACAGTACAGTCATTGTGTGCTAGATGTACAAACCTCATATTGCCTGTACACTCAAGCTCATGGTGATTCCCAGGTTCAGAGGCCGTGTTGCCAGAACACAAGCATCCTCTGCCATCTTACCAGGATTACAAGCACAACAACTCTGTAGTGGCTTACCAGACCAAGCCATTTCCGAGCCAGTGCGGCGACGATACAGATCCAGCCACCCCCTCGGTGTTTGAGATCAACCTTGGGGCCGGGATGGACCGTCTCGGAGGGGCTTGTGAGCAAGACGTGGAGCACAAACAGCAGGGGAGCTATTTCTGTGATGGACCCTTAAAATCCAGAACAGCCTATAGGTAATGTGAGCCTTAAATAATACATGAAGCACTGGTGTGTTTAAGTGCCTTTAACATTAGCGCCATTATTGCTTTTTGTGCAACAGTAAAAGTTAATAATGCATTGTTCAAAGTGTAATTACACTGCAGCCAGTGAAAATAATAATGTCCCATTAAGTCATTCAGGCATGAAGTGTAAAAACAATTCCAGATTCTGTAGATGGTTTTATTACACAATAACTGCATGCAAATTGAAATGAATTTTTAATTTTCTTAACAGAAATGATGTTCTTCTTTAAACACTGTTCTTGAACTTGATTAGACCCAGACACTTTAGTCAGAAATGAGGGACAATAAAACTCGTTTTTTCAACTTTTAAGCTATTTGCTCCATGTTGCTACAAATCCATAACTCATACAGTAACTCTGGAGGTAGTCCACTAAGCCACAGTGCTGCTATTTACTATTATGCACTATAGTAAACCATAGTACATACTGTATCATAATATACCATATTACTATACCATATATACCATATTACATTACATGGTCCTTCATACATTACCATGGTACGCACCATCCCTCTAAGCTAGCTATAGATATAGAGTACCACGGTACAGTATGTACTGTGGCACTTTACTTCCGGAACCCCATGGTACTGTAGGTGTAGAGAGACCTCAATGGGTACCATGGGAGTACTATGGTCTGTACCACAATACTTTGGCGAGTAGCATGGCAATTATTGGGTACCACCGTGGTTACCAAAGTTCAGCAGGTAAATAATATGCTATGTTTGTATGTACTATACCACTGGATATGTTAGTTCATACCACTGGTGTGGTACAGTACATTCAGTACCATATTATTGTATTTAATGTTAAGAGTTATGACGTACACTTTGGTATTTTATTGATGTTACATACTGTACATTCAGTGGTACCATACTACAGTATATATTATGGTACATACTGTAAATAGGAAGAACCATGTACCATAATACATTACATGTACCAAAGTATACAGTATACAGTATAATAGAACCATGTACTATAGCATGTAGGTAAATAATAATCAAAAAGTCCTACTATGCACCATGTTGAAAAGAGTATCAGGGTAAACTGTAGTGATCCGCAACTTGGCAGTATGCTGGACCTACAGTACATCTTTTTAAGTCCCGCTAATGTTCTCCTTATGTTTTCCTTAACCCTATCAGTAGTAAACTGTAGGCAGCTGTAGCGAGGCTATGTCATGTGACAATAAGGATTTTCCGGAATGGTATCTCTGATAACCCTTAAAGTATACTGACTGTAGAGTTATTTCTAAGTAAACATCCTTATCTGATCGCATCAGATTGTAAGGTTTTCCAAGACTTTACGTAGTGACACAGTATTTCACCAGAGCGCTGCCTTAGTGCTTCATGTCTAGCTAGTAGATAATGATATCAAAGCATCTTGGAGCCATGGCATGCACTTATTTTTAACCCATATCCATTTGGAGTAAAAAAAAAACTTTAAAGTTGGAACTGGGTTTTATTGGAGTACTAAAAATCCATATAATAGCATAGAGTGGTTTTAAAGGTCTCGTATTTTACTATTTCTTTAACAAGTTAGCACAGGTCTCAGAGCCCCCCCGCCCCCCAGAGTGTGTATTAATGCTCCAGCTGAAATCCCCCCTCTTATAATGCATTTTTTATACTTCAAAATTCCTTTATTTAACTCCTCTTCCAAATGCACCGTTTCAGTGTCTATGTAAATGAGATGCAGCTGATCCAGGGGAAGGGGAACTTCTTATATGAGGTCACTTTAGGGGGGACCTCTAATAGGTTNTGTCTAGCTAGTAGATAATGATATCAAAGCATCTTGGAGCCATGGCATGCACTTATTTTTAACCCATATCCATTTGGAGTAAAAAAAAAACTTTAAAGTTGGAACTGGGTTTTATTGGAGTACTAAAAATCCATATAATAGCATAGAGTGGTTTTAAAGGTCTCGTATTTTACTATTTCTTTAACAAGTTAGCACAGGTCTCAGAGCCCCCCCGCCCCCCAGAGTGTGCCCCCCCCCCCAGATTATTATATACTATTTTATACGTATTATTTTATACTTCAATGTTCCTTCATTTAACTCCTTTTCCAAATGCGCCGTTTCAGTGTTTATGGAAATGAGATGCAGCTGATCCAGGGGAAGGGGAACTTCTTATATGAGGTCACTTTAGGGGGGACCTCTAATAGGTTTGTTTAAGCCCTGGGGAATTAGAAAAATGGGGGGGAAAAGCAGGGAATGTTTTTTTTCTTGTTCTTTGTACCGGCAACCTGGGGAGGCACCTGAATGTCTAAAAAAGTAAAATTCATGTCTTTTTTACAGGAATTAAAATTGTAATTATTTATGGTTTGTTCCAGGCTGAGCGTCCGGGCCTTCACTCGGCTCATCGACGATGAGAACAAGGATACGTCTCATCATCCTTTGTTCAGCGACACCTACCTCTCACTCCCACTATGGACGCAAGCAGGTGAGACCCGAATACTGTACACTCCAGTGCTTCCTTTTTACTCATGGCAGAGCAGCAGAACTTAAAGTAACTCGCTCGTTGGTCCGTTCAGAGCCGCTAGGAGGCGTCGTCGAGGGCATCAGCGCCGGCCTGTTTCTCATCGGGATGATGATCGCTATAACCGCCTTACTGATCTACAGGCAGAGGGTCCGCAAAGTGTAAGCGTGCGCACCCAAACACGAACACACACCGACACAGACGCATCCATTTCCTGCTGAAAGGCAAGCTATTAGCACTGGTTAATGAGGGGACTAATGTTAAAGAGGAACAGGAAAGCTGGGCATCTGGAACACGCAGATAATTAGATAATTAGAGCGAACGAGAGTTCCAGCTCCTGCTCGCTAATTGAATCTGCCTAATCGGTTGCTCGGACATGATACTCATTTGCCGAGTACACGCTGAACAGGTTTGTAGGCTGTGCTCATATACTGTATTGAGATGAGTGCAAAAGTTTGTATCCCCCTTGAGTTCAATCAATCAATCAATCAATTTATTGATCAATCAATCAAGAATAAATAAATAAAGTAGAGTCTAGGACAAACGTGTGCTTTCTTCATCCATAAAACTCACCAGTGCTGAAAATTACTCAACATTCTAGCTGCAAAGTGATTAATCTAAACACTCTGCTTTTTGTCCAGCCATGTATAAACCAACCAGGCAAATGATTAATATTACGTGTGTTAAAAATTTACAAGTCAGCCTAAAACGTTTGATCTCTTGTAATGCCTACATGATTTTGTAAATTTCCTCTTTACAGATGAGTCACTCGCAATCTAAAGACCTAAAGCTTTTTGAATTAACTCCCCCCAGTCCCTAGTTTTGTATTCAAAATACTGTACATTTTTAGCGCATGCTTAGTACTTCTACATAAGTAAAAAAAAAAAATTGGAGTAGTACTTTGTTGACCAAAACATGGTATCTGTGGTAAAAAGTGTTTAAACTACTGTAGGTGAAAAATGAAATTTTCAAATAGGATATAACACCATTTTTCATAATACTTAAGACTTCTTACAGTATCTCCCAATCTATGCTTTTTTTTTTTTTGTAAATATGATATTTAAATTTTTATCAGACAAAAAAAAAAACACATTCGCTAAATACTGGACAATTTCATGCACGTTTATGTACTGTAGTGTCTGTAACTTTTTCGGAATTGAAATCTTTCAATGATCTTCACTGTCATTCAGATGAAACTTGGCCAATTTAGATTTCACATGAAAAGCCATAAACCTGAAAAAGTGTCTTATTCTAAAAAAAAAAAAAAAGTTATTGCAACATGAATTTGACATGGTTACGGACACTACAGACCTTTTGCTTTTTTAAGATTTTTCCAAAAAACAGTTTCAGCAACAATTTTAACAGGTCATATGCTTCTAGAAGCTTACACTAATTTTGGTATCAATACTTGATAGTAAAAAAAATGAGTATTGTTTGCAGCCAGTAGACGTTTGAAGAGTATAAGACTAAAACACGGTGGGGCATTTTTGGGTACACATATAAAATCATCTCTCCAAGTTCGGTCACTTTCAAGTTCTGAAGTAGTTTCTTTGGCATGTAAAATTCTATATTATATGTAATATTAAAAAAAAATCATCATGTATTAGTTGAGTGGAGTAGATTTGTATTTGTTATGTATTTGTTGGACTGAGTTGGTGTACTTCTGCCAGTATTTTAACTCTTGGTTACTTTTAGACTAATCATTGTTTCATCAATGAAACAATACACAAGTTTGACTAAATTATTCGTTTGTTCCTGTGTGTGTGTGTGTGTGTGTGTAGAGCGGTGCAGGAGAGCCCTTTGGTGAGGATGAATATGTGGAAGGACGTCCCCACCTCAGGGATGTACATGGGGGTCAGGAGGTACGAGATCCTTATTTCCAGTTTTATGAAACCTAATGCCTTAAAGTTTCTCTATACAGTAGGTGGTCATGATTGTTTCTCATACAGACAGTAACCTTTGGTAAGAACTGAAGGTGATGTTGAGAACTGAAAGCTGAGTCATGTCTCTTAGGTGATTCAGAGGTCTTAGGAAATAAATCTATCATCTTTATTGCTGGCAGCTTTGGAAGTTAACTTGGCTTGATATATTGGGCTCTGAGACGAGCCAAAAGAAAGACCTTTATGGCCAGTGTTTAATTTGATTGGGATTTCGGATGATTCGACGTTTATGACTCACCTGGGACTCCGAATGCTGCCTTCTTTAAGGAAATGCTTCCACTTAGCATAAGAAGAAGGATCGATATGAGAGTGGAGAAGAACGTGTTGTGGCTCCTGAAGGCAGGGAGTGCGGTCTCTTATAGACCGAAGACGTGTGCGGCTGGTTGGTGTTTCCAAATTGCCCCTAGTGTCTCCATCTAAGTGACTAAGCCTCCATCCACCCTAGACAGGATAGGTGGTGTATGTCCTGGATGAGTGAATGGATGGATTGATCTGTATACACTGTAGGTTTTGTTAGTGTTGGGTTAAATTACAGCAAAATAAATGGCACAAATGAAAAGAGTAATAGCGCAATACATACAGGCTTCTCAACGTCTAAGTTCTGTCTGCTTTCTGAAACATTCTACAAGTTTATGCTCACGTTCAAGACCTTTTCTACCAGCCATGATGGATCAAAGGAAACGTGACATTCTAGCCATATTACAGTACGACAAACATGGATTGATGGATAGACAGAGAGGTTGAGACGTGCTCAGAGAACGAGAGAGAGACATCAGCTGTCCGAGTTATACCCAGGCAATGTTTACACACCGGTTATTCCTATCAGTGCGAGCTCTTACTCCTGGGCCTGATGTAAATAAATTATTGAAAGTGCTTACACTGAGCTTCGAGTCGATGCCTGATGAACACAGACAGCTTGCGAGATTAATTCAGGGCTGTAAAGCGGCAGACTGAAACAGGCTAGACCGAGCGAGCAGCCGTAAACCCAATTTAATCACGCCTTTTTTTTCCCTCTTTTATTGCAGCAACCGGCGCCTATCCAGGTACGAACTTCCCTTCACCTTAATATGAAAAAAACATCTGCAAATATTGATGAATTTTTAGTTTTAGTTTTTGATGAATGCCCCTGTGTGTTTGATTAGCCCTGTCAAAGCAGTGCACTTCGAAGCTCATCTCGGGAAACTTCAAGCCGACTCCAATTACCTTCTCTCGGAGGAGTTCGAGGTACTACAGACTTCATTTGAACTGGTTTCAGTGTCTCGTAACCTGACCTCCTGACGTCTAGTAATGTAGTCTATTCCTAGCTTTGATCATACAGTACTTATGCTCTGTTTATCTTTGCGACAGGATCTCAAGGATGTGGGACGGAATCAAGCGATGGATGCTGCACGCTTACCCGAGAACCGCTGCAAGAACCGATACAACAACATCCTGCCATGTAAGTCAGCTTAACAGTAAGGCACCACTGGTGTGGACTGATACTCACTCTCTCACTCATTCACATTGCTATTGGAAGTCAAGACTGACTGAGAATGATATTGTTCTTTGCAGATGATGCGACGCGGGTGAAGCTCTCGTGCTTAGAGGATGACCCGTGCTCGGACTACATCAACGCCAGCTTCATCCCAGTGAGCTGATTTTACTTGCTCTTCATAAGTTTGATGAAAGGAGTCACATCCTTTCACAGTACAAGACATATCGCTCAGTTTTTTTTGGTCAGACCCGATTTATGTCATGTCGGTTGACATTCATAATTAAAAGTGACTTTTATCAGACTTTGAAGCAACTAACGCATACACAGAGAGAAAAGTCGCATGAATTCCAATCTGATCTTTCTCATTCAAGTCACCTACGTATATAGACGGGCACTGGCGGCTCAGTGGTAGGTGTTTCACCTGTCATGTGGAAGGCCTGGGTTCGATTCCCAGCAAGTGTCCACTGGATGCAGTGCCGGTTCCGGTTTGAGAATCCGGCTTCGAGCCCCACCTGAGCCCCGGGTTCATTGGTGGGTTGTCAAACCCACATACTACCCAGCCACTATATGCAGTGCCGGTCTCCAGTCTGCTTAGAAAAATGGGAGGGTTGTGTCAGGAAGGGGATCTGGTGTAAAACCTGTGTTAAGATGTTCCCCCAATGGGAGCAGCCGAAAGAAAGTTTCAGTTTCTAAGCCTTTTGGCTTTAGATCAGTTAGTATTTAGACACGGTACTCGGCTAAATTTGTGGAAACAACCATACTTATAACTTATTTCAAGAAGCTAATCATCAAAATCACCCGAATCAGCAATGCTAGCAGGCTTTGCTAGCTTGTTGTTGCTAAACTCCTCACTAATCATCTACTGTTGTAGCCATGCTAAGTCTTTTTTTTTTATAGAGAATTGTTGGTTGTTGTTGTTTGAAGGTCACTAGAGTAGAACAGAACCTGTAGCCTCTCAAGCCTCTAAGTGTAAAAGTGCTCTTAAAGTAGTGTTTTAAGAGCTTAACCATTTAGCACAGACAGAGCATCAGAAAAACGCAGCAGCATGGTTAGGAAGGTTTTAGTCTGTATGCAAACCTCACCGATCGTCATGGATACGCTAAGTTACCGGAAGTTAGCAGAACACACTCCAAGATAACCCAAATGACTAACCCTCACTCATTCTTATTCTAACTTCTATGCTATTATTATTATTATTATTATTATTATTATTATTATTATTATTATTACTATTGAACATCTCTTCATTTGTGTTCCAGGGCAATAATTTCAGGCGGGAGTACATCGCCACGCAGGGGCCGCTCCCAGGCACCAAGGACGATTTCTGGCGCATGGTGTGGGAGCAAAACGTGCACAACGTCGTCATGGTGACGCAGTGTGTGGAGAAGGGCAGGGTGAGTAGCTGAGAGAGAGAGATATCAGTGGTGCCATAGAAACACACACACACACACACACACACACACACACACACACACACACACACACACACACACACACACACACACACACAGCCAGGGGATATTAGTGACTGATCATTAGCATGAGCAGGCAGGGAAAATAGAGCTGGTGATTATGGAGTCAAAGGGGTCATATGGACCAATTCAGAAGCGACGAGTGTTTCTGACACGTGCCTGAAAGTGTGTGTGTGTGTCTGTGTGTGTGTTTTCAGTTGAAGTGTGATCAGTACTGGCCAACTGACAGGGAGCCGCTGTACTACGGTGACCTGGTGGTCCACATGCTCTCCGAGTCCGTGTTGTCAGAGTGGACGATCCGCGAGTTCAAGATATTCTGTGTGAGTGCAAGACTGTACACTTTACACACTCTTCATTTTCATCACAATATTCACAAATGATACAATCTATATATCTAAGGAGACATGACACTAGCCCTTGGCCACCAGTTACCCCGTTCACTCGTGCAGTTTTCCAATCAGCCCATAGTGTCCTGGCCACGTGATGCTGTACGCTGCACAGAGTGGTTACTGTATTTATCCACCTATCTTGCATGAACAGCCATGATAGAGATCCCTGTTCTAACAGCTTTAGGTTAACGTGTATGTGTGTCACATAACCCTCGTACTGTATGTTCAAGGTTTTCTCTGGTCCCTGACAACATTTTAGGAGCATTAAAACAACGTTTGGATGGTAATCTAGTTACTCGTAATTACCGTTGTAAATCTTTGGTCAATTTATATAAATCCTTACTAAAAGATCACAAGTTATTTCTCTAGCACACTGATCAGATTCATCAACATCAACCCCAGTATTGTGTCAATTATCTGTGTGCCACTGGAGCAGCTCTGGCACCTTGGGGCGTGGCTCCAAAAGATCTCTGAAGGTGCTCTATAGTGTCTGGCATCAGGATGTTAGCAAGAGCTCCTTTGGGTGCTATGGGTTGCAGGGTGGGGACTTCCATGATAGATGCTTGATCAGATTGAGAACCAGAGAATTTGGAGGCCGGATCAACAAGCAGGCTCGGATGTACAAGCGACATCCATAAAATTATCATTGATAAGAAATAATCCTGTAAAATAACAAAAATAAAAAAAACAAACGTTGGTCGTGAGCATAGTCCTTCTCTACATGTCCTAAACCTACAGTAAGGGACAACTCTCCAGATGTTAGATGGACTGGTGGAGACCGTCTTTGAAGAAGCCTTCTTTATGGCCCTTGAGGAAAAGTTCCACCTCGGTAATTACCTTGTCATCAAACACCTGCCACGAAGTGGTTGTGATGGAGGAGTAAGAAGAGTCACTGGGTGCGAGGTCGGAGGGAGTAGGGGGGGATGGGACAGAATTTTGTATCTCAAGTCGACGGCAAGTTTCACCGTTTTGTGCGCTGGCACTCTCTCGTAAAGAAGGTGCACTTACATTTTTTCCACTTGGTGCACCATTTTGGTTTTGACTCTCTAGCGGCATCATGCCTAACTATACTGTAGGGGTTTTTAAACAAGAAGAAATGTTCATGAATGTACTTATTTCCAGAGACATCACTTGGATATACTGTATACTTACTGTTCATACCATAATATAAATTTTCTATCATAGCCAGCATTAACTTTTTTTCAGGAATGTGCGCTTCTGTACAGTATATTGGCTTTTCTGGAGGATCGGACCAGACCGTGGTCTTTGGTCCCCAGAGGCATACAGTACATGAGCCCTGGGTCATCCTGTCACAAGTTACTGGTATATAAAAGATGATCAGTGTTGATCACTTGACCTGGAGTGGTGTTAATGTAAGACCTGATCAATGTGTGTGTGTGGATTTTTTGCTTGTCCACATCATTGTGAGTTAATTTATTATAAATTGTTATATAGGAAGGCCAGCTGAATTACCCCAGGATTGTGCGTCACTTCCATTACACGGTGTGGCCGGATCACGGAGTGCCCGAGACCACGCAGTCGCTTGTTCAGTTCGTGAGAACTGTGAGAGATTATATCGACAGAGTGTCAAACTCAGGTCCCACTGTGGTCCACTGCAGGTACGAGGAAACCACACTCATTTATTACATACACACTTTATTACTATCTAAATAACAGACTGGGAAACCCTTTATATCGTCATTTTTAACTTTTTCTACTAGAGAGCCACTAATCTACTCTATACAATTCTGAAACTGTACGGTCAAACTCATACTGTATACCTGTTCATATCCAGAGACCACAGCGCTTGGATTGGAGTGCGCTTCTCTGTCTTCCTCCGCCGTGGGTGTAGCTAATGTTATTGGAGGTTCATCTTGCTCTGATTTCCTTCATTACATTCTTCATCTTTTATTAGTTTTCCTCTCATCCCACACTGCACGCAGCTCCGCCCTCTGTGCCACATTAATGAAAAGTGACACACAGCCACGAACTGCTGATTAACCAAAATACGATTAAAATACGAAACATAAATCGCTCTTACATTTGAAAGTCATTGGTATCATCGGTCTAGATGCTGATTAGCCATCAGCCGGTCCCTGAGTTTTAGATGACCGCAAATTATATTCAAGTATCTGGGAAGCGGCAGAAGGACAGAAGCATCGGCCTAAATTAGTGAAGACACAGAGCTTGTGTAGTAATATGCATATTTCCCAACATTAAAATGTCAGACGTGGGAGAAGGTAATCTATCAAATCTTTGCGTGTTGATCATCGAGCTCTAATTGCATTAGTCCCCTGGGTTACACAGGGCCTGGTGCTGTCTCTGCGGGAGATGATGGATCGATGATGGCAGCGAGAATCTGACGAGAGTCGACTTCTGATCCGTTGAGCGTTGTTAGAGTTTGATTAAAATGGGGATGAAATAAGGATCAGGATTAGAGATGGAGTGTGAAATAAAGCCGGGTCAAGAACCCACCCTGCAGTCAGGGAAGTCACAAGTCATTAGGGATTTTGCAGCAACATCACACCTGAGGTACTTTGCCTCTTTCCTGTCAATAGCAACCATGCTAACCAGTTCGGGATGTGTGTGAGCTGTAAAGCTTTGTGTGCTGTCGTTACTGAGTGTACAGTATGTCTCAGTTTTGATAATAATGATGTCATGGAGAGATATTTGATAACAAAGTGAAATTGATTAAAAGTGCTTGCACTTACTGTAGCTAAAAGTTTTCAGTCATATGCAGATGTAGAATCAGTAGTCAGTCACACTATCCTGCTTCCTGCTTCCTGCTTCTGTTCCTGACGCCTTTGATATCCTGACACTTCTCTTGTACTCTTCTCTGTTGTACATTTGACAGCCGTGACATTGCTCGCGCTCTCAGCTCCACAGCTCCCTCTGCTGCCCTGGAGGAGTCAGACTTGCCTGAACCTGCATTTCATAGTGGAATTTCATTGCTAGTTTTGTACCTGGTACTTTATACACACAATAGTTTGAGTGTAGTAGCTTTAGGTTTTTCTGAATGCGCTAAGCATTAAAGCTAAAAACAAACCAGTACAGGGGTTTAGATTCCCTGATGTACAGATAAGGATTAGGGCGATAAAACACACACTGACTCAAATACATTATATATATATATATAAGCATTTTATATATACAGTCGACCCCCACAAAGTCGCGCTTCAGAGTTCACGGTCTCAGTCGATCACAGATTTTTTCTTAGGACCTGACTAATAATTGTGGAAACCCGCAATCTCGCGGAAAGCACGAATATCCCCTGCAATTTTTTTAATAGCTTTTTTTCGTGGCAATATAGATATTATAATGATTTATTATTATAATTTAATAATTTTATA
>QMIH01000442.1:26934-139572 GCA_003987875.1 Clarias batrachus | reverse complement strand
AGTAATATAGCATTTATTTTTATACAACCTCCTCATGACATATTTAAAACATTAATATTTAGTGTTTATGGATATTTATATCTTTTATCAGTGTTATCCTTTGGTCAGTATACTGTAGACTCTGATGCTTTCTATTATACATTTGCATGTTATCAGCTTCCTTGCTTAATTGTTTATTAGAAATGTAATTCTTTAATGTCAAGCAGACCGAACTGAATGGCCAAGCTAGAAGAAAATGGAATTGTTTTAGTGTCCAAACTGAATTAAGGAATTATAGGTATTGCAGTAGTAATCTTTGTAAATAAGGCGACCTGTATATATAACCCTGAAACCCACGTAACTCCATAAAGTGTTTCTGTGCGCACTCTCTCACACACACCTGTGCATCTTGCTAAACAGCTATATGGGGGGGGGGAGGAATGCTAGAAAAGCTATAAAATGGCTGTCCTCATTTGTTCCTTTCCATTTCTCTTGCCAAATTTGCATTTATCATGAGACACTTACAGAAGGTTAAACTGCCGCCATCATTTTCAGAGAAACTGTGCATAATAACACACTTTTGCATATTCATTGTATTTTATTTTATGCTGTATTAGGTCTGCTCAGGATCACAACAAGGCCAGACAGACATGACGTTTTTACCCCAATTTAACATACGCCATAATAAGTATGAACCAAATCTCAGGATTAAAGCACTTACATGAAGCAATTGATTAGATTAATTTTTTTTTATTTTAGATTTTCAATGCTTTAAATAAGCACTTCCTTTGGACCTCAAAACTGTGATATGATTTTTTTTTTTTTTCAAAATTTCTACACTGGAAGAAAAAAGGGACTGGACTGGACTGAAAATGAAAAAAAAAATACATGAAAAAATAAAATAACATCTGGCTCTTTGGATGCAAAATATAAAGAAATGAGGGAGGCTCAAGACTTTTGCACATTCATATCAATACTGTATGAGTTAAGTGCACGTGTACTTGTAATGCACTCTAATGCTGCATGTGTAGCTCTTCAAAAAGATTTAATTGTCATTTGTCATGGAGGATGCACATGTTATAGTCTTCAAATTGTTATTTTCTGTTGAATTTTATTTGTATAAAAAGATCTGACCAGTAACCGAAGAAAGTCATGTAGCCATGTGCTTTTTTTTTTGTTTTTTGCGGAAAATGTTAAAATGAATAAATAGGCCAAAATGTGGGCTGTAAGGGAACTGAAGGTGACAATTAGATTTTAAATTTACATAAAATAAATAAATAAAAGAAGTATTTTCAAAGTAATTGTAACTAATTAAACAAAGCCATTAGATTAAAAAAAGGTTATTCTTCGTGATCGTAGTGTCATGTGTTGATCAAAGTCGTAATTAAATGTTTAGTCTGGAAAAGTTATATTTTTTTATTTTATGACTATATTTTAAATATCTAAGAATTTTTCAAAGTTACAAAAATGTTTGTGTATAGAACAATTTGGTTACAGTTCTTGGAAAATAAAATAAAATCATAAGCGGCTGAAACCGGTATCAGCTGGTTAGACTTTTTAAAAAGTTGGAACTTGGTATTACATTTACCATTACAATTTTTTTATTCATTAAAAAAAAAGGCAACAACATGTGAACGAGGTTCGTTTTAAATTGAGATTGGATTATAATGAGAAAGTGTTTTTCTTTTTGTTACCATACAGTAGTTAGTTATAAAACTACAGATCTGTGTGCTGAAGATGGAAGCGGTGTAAATCAATCTGAAAAGTCAGTTTCTGACCTGGTTGTTGAAATGTTTTCTTTTTTTAACTTTAATTTTTTTAATTATCTATTTTTACAAACCATTTATAAGCTGTATATGCCAAACTATGTCCTCTGCTGTAAGCAACAATACTGATGATGTATTATATCATATTATGTTATATTATATTATAATTCAGATTGTGATGATATTCCTTTTACATACTGAATAGTGTAATAGTTTTAATGTAGTGTGCTGTTATTAGAATTTATATAACTTTTTAAAATATATTCCCAGTATCTCTATAATTTACACTGTTTTATACTTACTGTATAAATTGCAATTTCAGAAAAAAAAAATCCTCCCCCCCCCCTTTTTTTTTCTAAATCACACACTTGTGTCTGTGTAACAGGGTTGCAGAGCTCATAATGTATGTGTGTAAATGAAATGGGATTAGGATCTAAAATAGGGATTAGGATCATACTGTATCTTTGCATGAGATGAAAGAGATTTTATTTGACCTAGAATCTGGATTTGACTATAAACACTGCACAGATGATATGAATATTTATTGTGCCCTGATTTTGAATGTGGCTTTCGTAATGAATAAACCAGATGCCTCTGTGTGTATAAGCTCTAGGATACATTTTTAAATAATAATAGTAAAAAAAAATTAAATAATAATAGTAATAATAATAATATGAATAATAAAAACTAAAACAAACCTGCTTATCTATGCATCCTGTTCTTTCATCCTGAAATTTTACATTATATCATTCACTCAGGCATACGATATTATAAGATGGTCACAAATACAATACATAAAGTTTCTTAAGAAGAACACAAGGAGAAAAGAAATACAGAAATAAACATGCTTTCTCAGTCTGACCTCATTTCCTGTATGTTTGCAGGCCATCTGTCACTGATGTAATGAATCATCCCGTAATCAGTGCTTTTCCTCGTAGGAGTCATCCATTTCAAAAAGACATTTTAACAAAACTTCCCTCTTCATTGTTATTTTTAAGTCTTTATTTAAAGTGTCTAGAGCGACTCGGGTTGAAGGTCACAAATCCCTCAACACTCGGCCTGATTTTGTTTCGTTTAATCCTTGTTTGTCACAACAAAGTATTTTATCATCTGGTTTCTGAAATGATTTCATAAGAACTTTATTTTCACTTTATATCATAGAAATAATTGTTTTTTAATGATTATATTATATTAAATAATAATTATAATATATTTAATCATTTATTATAGTAATGATAGTATTAATAATATCCAATAATATTGGATATACAATAAGTTCCTACATATGAACATTCGAGTTATAAACGTTTCAAAGATATGAACATGTACATTACATTTAGGCTTATCCAGAGCAACTTATAGTACAATGTTTAATCACGGAAGTTAGACCGCATGCCCGGCGTACATGTGATCTATGTTCTGCGAGTGAACAGTATCTTGGAAAGTGCATCCTCTGCAAGTACAGTACAAGCCCAGAATGCTTAGAAGCACCAAGCACAGAAGCAGCGGCGATGACGCTGGTACTACTACAGTAACAACGTTGGAAACATAGGTGAAAATAATAGGTGAATGGAGTGAGGTGCAAAAGATGGCAGACATCCATCGTTCTTTTAACATAAATCATTCAATCCTCTAAAGAACACTGTATTTTACAAAACATGTTGCGAGTTAACCTGTCATATATTTTATTTAGATTTATGTCACAGTGCTTTGCGTATCAAATTTTCATTTGTTATATATACAGTATATATATTTTTTTAAGTTAATTTATTGTCTGAGTTTTAAAAAAGCTTAACTTGCATGTCTTATATACTGTATAAGAATCATAATTTAATAATGCAATAATTTACATCTTTCAATGCAATGACCGAACGTTTGGTGAAAAAAAGGGCCAAAATAGATAAACGGGCAAAAGTTTGGACACACCTTCTGGATCTGCTACTTATGATCTGTAAAGTCTTCATAATGCCTCTAATCTGAGGTGCTGTTTGTTAATTGGTGATTTCTAGAATAGAATCTGGTGACCATAATTCAATCTGAATGCCAAAAAGTGCCTTGATTTTGGATCTTAAATGTACAGAGGTTGATGTTGTAATTCCAACTTCCCACTTGCAAAATCTTGTCCTGATCCGTTTCTAAATTTCAAGTTTACACTCAAATCAGGGCTTTTTCTTATTAAAAATAAACACACTTCCAGATGGAGCCACTTGGAATAGAGTCAGAGTAATGTACATTATTTATACATGGGCTGTGAAAGCGCATCTTTTTTTTTTTTTCTTAAAAATTCTAAGAACATTTAAACCTCTCACTCTCACATAAACCCGGCTGCCATGGAAACAAACATAAAAAAAAACACTTGTAATTAACATCATCTGCTCCGATAAATGAATAGGAGATGAAATCAGAAATGTTCACAGGAGCGTACACGCATTCACACATCTCATATAGATCATTAAGATTCTCTTGAATCCTTTTGACAGAAATAAAATGACTGCAAACAATATACTTCCATGTTTTATTTTTCAGCGATGGGAAAATATGGAAATCAGGCACTCCTCATTGAGATATAACACCCATCATCATCATCATCATCATCATGTGGATTATTCTAACTGTGTACCGATTGATATGTTAGGGGTTTTTTCCACAATATACCCTTTTGGTCCGACATGTCAGTAATATCAATACCAAAATAATTAATATTCACACTCTTTGGAATTTTTAATGTCTTACAAATTTGAGTTCATTTACACGTTTTAAGCCGTGATATGAACAACAGGAAGGGCAAAGCAAAGCAGTTTCTGATTTGTTGTAAAAAGTCAAGCGTCCCTTGCTCTTAACATCTTGACGCTTACTTTTTATATATCCAAAAATATTCAAGAATGTACATTCATCAGTGCTTTTACGTAATTAAGGTGCTGCGTTTTAGCAGTTGACCGGATACCTACTAGGTAAATATATTTAAACAGGTAGCAATAGACAGACATTTGACTTGGGCCTTATAACAATCACACAGTGGTAGAAAAAAAAACAACATCATTAGACTTTGCACAAACACGAAAGAATTTAAAATCAGCTCAAGTGAAAGCTCGGTCGGAAGATTTTGAAAACACTTTTGTGTCCTGCAAAACCAAAAATTTTAGGAATTATGATCATTAAAAATAAAAATGATTGTCCAATCTAACAATGATCTGTTCAGTTTCTTTCCTGAAAATTTTTTCCGGTTTCAGTCTAAAAGCCCGATTTGGATCCGTTCTGATCTGTTTAATTCGTCTGCAAACTTTGAAAAAGCTAAACACACAGACTGCTAATTCACACTAATATTCACAAGCTGCTTGCACGTGGCAAGACAAAGAGCAAAATGACTTTGCAGCGTCTTTAAGTGCACCAGTGTTAATGCAATTTCATAAACCTCTTGTCTCAGCAGTCAAAGCTAAAAAGGACAGAGTCAATACAGATTCACTAAACCGATGTAATACACAGTGACGTTCTCATTTTTAGTGTTACAACCTGGAACTTCACTGGAATTTAATTACAACTTAATTCTCACACTTTATTAAACATTTTATGGTGCATTTTTATTGTGAAACAAATAAAATAAAACAAATTTATAAAAATGCATGTTGTCGCTTAATTAAAGCAATATACTTCAATAGATTTCACTAAGCGTATTTTTAATTTTAACATTATGGGTTAATTTGTGTAGATTCATGACATAATCCCTATTAAGTCCATTTTAATTCCAGGTTACAACATTACATAAAAAAGGGGATGGGGGGGGTGGGAGTGGGGTATTTATGCAAGGTTTTGTACAGTGCAGTGTAAGACACATAAAAGGACACATCTCTCTCTTGAAGCGACAATGTAAAGGAATAAACTTTAAGCTTGAGGCTTTGACACTGGAGACTCCTTCCATAAACAAGCATTAAACATTTCTGTACAGAAAACATACCTGTAGCAAATATTATACATTTTTTTAATAAAGAAATTAAAAAAAAATTGTCAGCCTTGAAGTATGCGAGCATTTAAGTTTTCATAGAGGTATAGTACGTTGTGACTTTAGAAGGATTTCGAATGAGCGCATTGTGATGTGATTTGCAGTACATCTGGCAACCAGAACAAAGAGCTGAACAGCTCTGCGTTAGTGTAGAAATAAAGAGTTTAAACTGACTTAAAGCACAAACATCAATTTCTGTGTTGTATAAAAATATTTAAATGAAAATACAGAAACCTTAAGGGGCTTTAATATAATAAACTATTGCTCATACAGATCAATGTCATTTCTTTTAAACTTTCGAGAAATCTAAATTAATTAAAGTCAATTCATACTGTCCGATTTTATATTAATATCACTCAAACACCAATCAAACATGAATAGCATCATAATAATTATAATAAAAAAAAATACATTAATTAATTAATCAATCAATTAATCAATTAATTATTTTTATAGCTAGGACAGCTATTTGTAATTTGCCCATGTGTGCTGTTCATGATTCTCTTGCCCAGATGATGGCTTGACAGAACACATAATGGATTAAGAGATGCTGAGTGAGAGGGTGATAGAGAAATTTGTGCGTGTCAGTATTCAGAATATCTCTGAATCGATGCGACTTAGTAATTTTGCCCTAAAGCTCAAGTTAAAATTTCTCATGACTATCTCTGCATAAATATCTCACTCTCCTGCCTGCCTAGTTGATGTGATCATAATACAGCGTAATATTTTCCCCCTGGGGAATATAAATACACTGGAAGGCTACAGAACAGTATATTGAGGGGCGATATTAAAACATGAAATTATGAAATTAATATTCATATGACTCATCACTCACACTGCAGAAGATTACATCCTATCAAGTGAAAATATTTCAAATATAGTTGTGTGTATAGTTTAATTATTATTATTATTATTATATGCATTATTTCACGTTATAATCTAACACGAGCATTTAAAAAAATACCTATGTTCAAAATATTTTACCTTAATACAAAGCTGCAACAGGGTCTTTTTTGGGAGCATGTGGTGCAGTTTCTGAAATCGCATCCTCATTCACTACACACCAATCAGGCTTAACATTCAAACCCACCTTCAGTAATACTGTGTAGATCCCACTTGCTCTACCAAAACAGCATTAGATCAATATGTGGCATGGACTCTCTACAGTAAGTCCTCTGAAGATGTCCTGTGGAATCTGGCACCAATACTTATTAGCAGATCCTTTAAGTCCTGTAAGCTGTGAGGTGGGGCCTCCATGCATCAGATTTGTTTGTCCAGGACATCCAACAGATGCTCAATTGGATTGAGGCTCGGACTTGTTACTGTGTTCCTCAAACAGTTCTTGAACAGTTCTGCAGTGTGGCAGGGCGCATTACCCTGCTGAAAGAGGCAACTGCCATTAAGGAACACAGTGTCCATGAAGGGGGAGTGTACTTGATCAGCAATAATGTTTAGGTACAGTAGGTAGTACGTGTCAAAGTAACGCCCAGATGTATGGTAGGACTGAGGGTTTTCCAGCAGAACATTACCCAGAGGATCACCCCGCCTCCACCCGCTTGCCTTCTTCATTTGGTGCATCCTGGTACCATCTCATCCCCAGGTAAGTGACGCACAAACACACCCAGCCATCCACATGATGGAAATGAAAATATAATTCCTCAGACCAGGTCATCTAGAGTACTTCCATTAATCATGGTCCAGTTCTGATGGTTCTGTTCCCATTGTAGGTGCTTTTGGTGATTGAAACGGGTCAGCATGGGCACTCTGACTGGTCTGCAGCTGCGCAGCCTCATACTCAACAAACTGCGATACACTGTCTTCTGACTCCTTTCTATCAAAACCAGCATTAACATTTTCAGCAATTTAAGCTGCAGTAACTCTTGTGTGATCAGACCAGACAGCCGAGTCTGCACATTAATGAACCTTGGCTGCCCATGACCCTGTTACCAGTTCACTGGTTGTCTTTACTTGGACCACCTGTGCTAGGAACATCTTACAAGAGTTGTGGTTTTAGAGATGCTCTGACCCAGTCATTTGGCCCTTGTCAGAGTTACTCACACATAAACTTGACAGTAAACTGACATTAAACTGACAGTTACTTACTGCCTAATACAGTATATAGGACCAATGGAGGTGACCCCATAATGAAATAATCAATGTCACCTTTCAGTGGGTTTAATGGCTCATTGGTGTATCTACTGTAGCAGAAGTAAGGGAGACACTATTAACTTTGTTAGTAGCCACACAATTATTGTCATGTTTCCTCATGACAAATTAAGAAGAGCGCAGGTCTAGACTTGAGTCCAAGTTGTTGTTGCAACTGTTACAGACCAAATACACTCCTTTACGGAAACTGTATCCCCTGGCCTCTTTTAGCAGGATAATGCACTCATAGACTGCAAGAAAGTGCATCAAGAATGGTTTGAGGAAAACAACTATGAATTCAAGATGTTAATTTGGCCCTCAAATTCCTCAGATTTGAGCATGAGAGGGATGTGCTGGACAAACAATCCATGGAGATCCCACCAATGACCAACATTGATGATCTTTTTACAGTGGCACCTGCCAAAAAGTGGGATGTTTTAAGCAGCAATTGACCAGTCCGTTTTTGAAGATGATGTGTTGGAAGATGAAAAAATGGTGAAGTTTAAGTATATGAGCAACTCTGACAAGGGCCAAATTGTGATGGATTTTGTGAGATCTTGTGCGATGTTTCTGGTATGCAAGGACCCATCAAAAAAGACCCAAGGAAGGGCAACTGGTGAACTGCTAACAGTCATGAGCACCCAAGGCTTGTTGATGTGTAGGGAGCAAAGGCGAGTCCATCTGGCCCAATAAAACAGAAGAGCTACTGTAGCACAAACTGGTGAAAACGTTAATGCTGGTTCTGTTAGAAAGGTTTCAGAACACACAGTGCATTGCAGTACAGTATGTTGCCTATGGGGCTGCATAGCTGTAGACTGCTCAAAGTGTCCATACAGACCCGTGTCCACTGCCAAAAGCACCTCCAATGGGCATGTGAGCATTAAAACTGGACCATTGGACCATGGAGAGATAGAAGAAGTTGGCCTGGACTGATTAATCACACTTTCTTCTACATCATGTGGATAGCCAGGTGCCTGTGCATCTGTTACATGTTAAAGAGATGGCACCAGCAGGCACTATTGGAAGAGTGTGAGCTTGCGGAGGCAGTGTGATGCTCTGGGCAATGTTCTGCTGGGAAACCTTGGATCCCACCATTCATATGGATGCTACTTCGATACCTAGCACTTGCTTAAACATCATTACTGACCAAGTATACCTCTTCATGGAAACAGTGCTCCCTGATGGCAGTGGCTTCTGTCAGCATGATAACGTGCCCTGATACACTGCAAAATCAGTTAGGAATTATTTAAGGAATACTGCAAAGAGATCAAGGTGTAGACTCGGCCTTCAAATTCCCCAGATCTCAATCCGATCAGGCATCTAATCATTCTTGTTCTCAGTGAATATTGGCTGGACACTTGAATTTACAATGCACCATGGGTAATAATATTGCAAACTAGCGAGGGAATGCAACTGTGGCTTTGCATATATCTTTTGGCCTAAAGTTACCAGCGTTAATCTCAGGCTCTGAGTACGACGTAAATATTTTAAACGACTAGTAAACAATTCATGTTTTAGACACTGATGTTTGAGTGACATTAATAAATAAGAAATGTGTGTTACAATACCTCATGCGTAGTGGATACAAGGCAGAATTCAATAAACAACCAACAACAAATGTAGCATCACCACACGTCAAAGTGTATCATAAGTTAAAGCAGTGTGTCTTACCTTGCACGAGTTGTTAACGCTAAGTTTTGCGACATGGAAAAGTTTAACTTAAGGAATGTTGAATGGCGTATTTGCCAGTGGAGGAGACATAGAAGAGGTAGTAAAAGGTGCCCAAACACATAGCTACTCAACAGACAATGTTTTATTTCTTGCTACATTAGCAAATGCTACTTCAAGCATCATACCATGCTACTCATAGCTTACTGATAGTCTTGTAGAAACTGAAATAGGCACAGATCACAGAGATGGACGTGGCACGGCGAGACGAGCACAGAAGTGGACTGAACACAGATCACTGTTACACCAGAGCAACTGAGGAAGAACAACAAAGTTGCTTTGTGTAGCCTACGTTTTGTCTATATGGCTTTAATAGACATGACCACAAATACCACTTAAGGGCAGCGTTTTAGTTTCGTCAGATCAGCCCCACACGCCTACGACAAACAAAAACCCAACAAGCTTTGCGTGGGGGGAGGGGGGGTACTTCTACTCCTATGAAAATGATCGATTGTCCTCAGCTAGGCCTAAGGAATCTGGACCGGATTCTGTACCAGACCACTGACACCTGAACGGCCCACACTCTCCAGGGCTTTTAGCCCCACACAGAACATACAGGGGGTTCAGCTATAGATGCTCCACAGCTTAGCAAGCGGTGTGCAGGCGCACCTCAGAAGCCAAAGAAATGTCTTTCGGTCCACAGTGGTTCTTAGGAGAACTTCCGCTTTTGAATGGCCTCGGCTCGTACGGCCAAACTGCGAGCGCAGACCGTAAGCAGCACGATGAGCGTCCCGACCAGAAGGCTCAGCATCGGCCACAGCACGCAGTGCAAAAGCACGCTGGCGTCATGGGAACGTTGCCAAAGCACGTCGTCTGGCCTGCAGGGGGAGATAGAGAGGGTAGTGCGGAATTATTCGGCATGCATAAACGCTTTCAATAAAGTTAAAACACCCTCAAAATATTTCACTGTCGTCATTTTTATGTTGCAAATTAAGGTCAGTCAAGTTACCACACCAATTCCTACTGGTCCCTACTAACTCCATCCTGAAGGCGTCCAGAATATGCAATAATCTCCTTTGAACAGTTGATATTGAGATGCACCTAATCTAAGGTGCTGGTTGTTAACTGGTGATTTCTGAGGTAACTGATGACTCTACATGAACGTCTCCTCTGCAGCAGAGCTAAGTTGTGGTCTTGCTTTCCTGGGAAGGTCTTCATGAGAGACAGTTTCATCATGGTGCTTGAAGGATTTTGCAAATACACTTGACACAATACTGTTCTTGCAAGAACTGATCCAGAACAGCTGACCTTCATCTTTTAAATAAATTGACTGATGTTGTTACTACCTAATTCAATATGTGTTGTTTCATAGTTTTGAAAAAATCCAGTAATTTTTCGAGTGTAGAAAATAAATCACAAAACAAAATACATTGAATTAAAGGTTGTGTCCAAACTGGTTCCTAAATGGAAACATGGTTCCCAGTCTGTCTAGGATAATAATTTTTACATAAACTTAATTTAACATAAAAATGTGCAAAATGCAGAAATACAGTGTGACTTCGGCATACAAATCGAAATAGTTCCGGAGGCGAAATTGCGTATTGCACTACACATTAAATAATGTAAATGAAGATATTCTGTTCCAGCCATTTAAATTTATTACCAATATTACCAATTTCCAACATTATAATCATATTTTGCCTATAAAAAAAAACAATCAAAACATTTAGAAAAGACAAAGTAAAATATGAAATAAATAGACATTTAATTTATGATTCCTTGCTAACATTCTTGTGACACATGGTGTGATGTCTTCACTAAATCTTGCACAAAATGCAAAAACCACAAAAAAATATGTAAATGAATTTAGTTTGACCTTCCACTGACGCAAACAAGATTGGCGCGGCTCCTGGGCGTCCCCGCGACTAAGCTGCCGTTCGTTCACCTGTATGCAAAATAATGCTTCGTATGCTGCGGCAAATTTCTTGTAAAATTTCAGTTTTAAGTTGAAAATTAGTGATTTGTGAAAACTGTACTTACTTTCGACAAATATGCATTTTTCCTGAGCATATATATTTTTAAAAAGCATATATAATTGAATACATTTTTTAAGCAAGTACTGCAAGTAAACATTAAAAAAAAGTTAAACAGCAATACATTGTGGTACAGTTTTATGAGAAATTCGACTTGCTTTCGAAGAATATTTAAGGGCACAAATACAGTAGGTACAGGTATCTCTATCTCCAGTTACCCCCAGAGCCTAGATATTGTTTGTATTTTTCTGAAAACCTAGAAAATGGTCTACATGGGTGGTTTTATTTTAATAACTTACAAAAAAAAATTCAGAAACTTTTGAAATATGTTTTTTAAAATTTTTTTTTACACTAAATAATTTGTGTGCGTGAGATTTCACAGCGCTGTACATAAAAGATAACAGGAAAGAGCTACAAGAACATTTAAAGGCAACTCTCAGTATCTTTCAAAGATATCAAAGATGCTAATCTGTTCTGTTCTGCCGTGTTGAATAGAGTTGATTACTCTGGGACACAGCAGGATAAAAAAAAGAATCTATACATGAAAGAAGGAGTTTGCTGCGCGAGTTTAAACAATACAACCTGATGAAGGATCATTCAGCCACAGCACGTAGACTCTGGTTTTAAACCAAACAGCCAGCTCTGAACAAAGGTGTTTAATGCACAGACGCCATAACAGTGCTGTTTAGTCATGTTTACTTTTTACTGGCTGAAGCTAATCAGAATGTTACGAAGGATTTTTTTTCTCTCTGTCTGTGAGGATCCGGGTTCGAGCCACACCCATTATACCCAGCTACTCCATGCACTGCCGGTCCCAAGAGCGGATAGACAGTGGGAGAGTTGTGTCAGGAAAGAAGAAAGACATGCATATTAGGCCAAATGGCATTTCCAAATTGCCGGTAGTGCGTAAATGGGCGCTAACCGGAGATCCTATCAGGCTCATAAAGTGAGAATAAACACAATGGTAATCAGCATTAGGGTGGCACGTGGCTTCGTGATTAGCACCGCCAGGTCTTGGGTTTGATTCTTGCATCAGGTCTCTGGGTGTGGAGTTTACATGTTCTTCCCGTGCTTGGTGGGTTTCCTCTGGGTACTCCGGTTTCCTCCCACAGTCCAAAGCCATGCAGATTAGGCTAACTGGTGTTCCCATATTGCAATTTGATGGTCTTCTGGAGAAGGAAATGGCAACCCATTCCAGTATCCTTGCCGAGAAAACCCTATGGACAGCATCTAGGAAGACCTGGAGTGATAAAGGTCCATAAGGTCACAAAGTGTCTGACACGACTGAATAATTAAACAGAGCAAAATCACCATCTGCCTCCACGGCCCCTCGTTGGACTACAGAGGTTCCTTGAGGGATGGATGCAGCACCTATATCCTGCTGTTTATGTGAGTATAGTTTCATTTTATTTATACACCCAAAAGTGTAACCGTGTCTGTGTAAGGGAGAGAGAGAGAGAGAGAGAGAGAGAGAGAGAGAGAGATGAAAGCATGCAAGACTGCAGTTAAGAAAAAGCAAAAAATGACACTATGGATTAGAGTAACATTGCACCAGGGAAAATGTGAAAAGACAAATACTGCATGCTCACTGTTCAAATAAGGTAGCATGCACACACAATCTAGATCTCCATGATGTGCACTGTGATGATGTACAGTATATGCACATCTCAAATCTACAGTATACACCATGAGTGAAAGGACGTGCAATGCATTTTAGTGTTTAGCTGGAAATGCACGGTTGCACAGTTTACACACAGGATATCGTGTGCACACGTAGTTACCTGAACACGGCGTAGATTCTCTCAGTTCTATAGTCCATGTATTAAATGTGCAATGCTTTTTAGTGTTTTTGATAGAAACGCATTTTGCACACGTGCACTGGGGGTGAGAGACGGCGTAACAGGAGCATGTTGTGTATTCGCTATCAGTGCAGAACGTCTCCGATTTTACATCCGACAACACTTACTGTGGTATGTATTTTGGTTATGATTCTAGAGGCACTGTATGTAAATGGGGTCGCTGGCACTCCTGCAGGTTTTTAAAGGGTTAATCGTCACAGAATTGAAAATAAATGAATCAATGAATAAATACAATGAAATAAAAGCTCCACATTATGCACACGAGCATGGCGATGCAGATACTGTAGAGTGCTCCTGGTGGGAAATGAGATGTGACTGAATATGAAACTTCTGAAAGTCCATCTGAATGCTGAGATTTTCCTTTAAGTGAACTCGTATTAAATGCAGCAGACATGCCTTAGCAAGAATATTAAACAGAAACTAGGACAAAAGCTACTACGCCGAAAAGTTTCGCAGCAGCTCTGAAAAATGAGAGACGACTCCCTTATCTAGGACATCACTCCAACACACGGCGATACCGTTTCGGAAATAACGCTGGTGCAAATTTGTATGCTCGGCTTCCTGTCACACAACCTCTGATCAAACAAACCTAATGAAAAGCTCGACTACTTTGAGATGCTTCTTTATTAGCCATTATGGCTGATTAATCTATTTCGTTTAAACATAATGCCAACAATATGAAGCGGTGAGAAACCGCTCCCACGGGTCAAACGGACAACACGGCCGGATAATACGAGAGGCGTGACGGTGAAAAGCCAATGGCATTTAAGCAAAAAGTCTAAAAAAAAAAAAAAAACTGCTAAAGCAACTATGAGATTGCTTTTTGTTTGCCAGTGAAGATCAACAAACCTCAAACCTCAGGTTCCACAAGCTGCTCGGCCCAGGAGCTCTGCAGTGTTGATAAGTAGCGTTTATGATGCCGGTGCGCAGACCGCTCGGCACAGGAAAGCCCAGTGGGCAAAGAGGAGCCGTAAAGGTGCCAGACACAGTAATAAAACACACCTGATGCCTCGGTACAGGACGAGTCTACATCAGTCCTTCTACCAAAATGCACTGAATTTTTTATAGTTCAATTCTTTTTTTTTTTTTTTTTTTCAATCAATATAAAACCCTTAGTAGTAGGAAAACACGAGAATTTGGTGCATTTTTTTTTTTTTTTTTTGTGGAAATATTTATTGAGCAATATAGAAATAGGCAATCCATGAAACGAATAAAGATTTTGTGACCCCTGCTGCAGGTGGTAATGTGGTGCAAAAATGGGGCACATGTATAAAATAAAAATGAATAGATGAATAATGAATGAGTACATCAAACTGTGATGTCCAATTTAATCAAATCCTCTTCTTCTCTAGAATATACAGCACTTAGACTTATATCTATACTTGCTATAGCGCGGTAGAGCGACATTTAAATACTGAAAAACTCGTACATTTTAGACTTACAGTACATTTTACATTGAGTTTTAGTGGCAGGCAGAATCAGCTCAGGTTATATATATACTGTATAGTAGGGATAGAAGTCCGTCACCTCCGGATACAATATACAATATTATCACATCACCTATTCAATTAAAACTGCGATCCTTTAAGTATCATGATTTTATAAATATCCCGATCTGATAGAGTTTTCCCCTGATTTTGTTCCAATTTTAAACCAAAATTGAATAAGTATTAAAATGTCGCCTGCTCCTTATAACATTAGTTTTCTCACTTAAAAACAAGGTGCAGCATTTAAACAATACAAACTGCAAATACAAGAGTTTAACATTTAACTTCAAATTAAATTAAACAAAAAAAAAAATTTTTTTCGTTTACCGAGACGCACGTATCCCCTTCTGTCATCCCGCATAATTATTATTTCTAACCAAACTGAGCAAATAATTCACTCTTGCCACACGGGATGTACAGTACAGTACTGTAGATGGGTAAATACTTCAGAGTGTATCATCTGTACGATTATTAAACGGTAACGTTTTACCGCCTCAAATGCCTCCATAGTCTCAAAACTTGACAGACATGACATGGGTTAAGGGTACAGTACCTGCCAGCCCGGGTGTGTGAGGCTTCTAACGCGAGCATGCGGTTCTTCTAACACACTAGATTTCAGATTAGTTTGCGCTCAAGGGGTTTTGAGGCTGGTGTAAGTGTGTCGTTTGTTACTAATTTGCTCACAAAGTTTGAAGAGAAAGCAGATCGAATATGGTTTTTGATGATGTAATGCCAGAAAAATGCATTTTGGGAGGTTGGGGGGGGGGGCACCACTGACCCATCAATGCCCAACAAACTCTGCGCTTTGGATAATTTAGTAAATTTGAAGGTCATATCTTCTGTAATTTTGCTCAGGTACACGGGTAAATGGGAGACTTTTACTTGAGTAATATTTGCCCTAGGGATCTTTACTGTTACCCAAGTACTGTATGTGAGATCAGTTGTTGAGCACAAGAGGAAATCTGTTCATCACATGGGACTGAGTAAACTGGTTAAAAATATATTGCAACTTACTGTGGAACCATTGTGCCTGGTGGAGATTTCCTGCTAAGAGCGCCGCAGGTCTTTTACTGTTAGTTGTTGAAGAGAAAGCAAGACCGTAGTATGGGACTCCACCAGTATTTGGATCTCAGGGTTTGTACAGGATGACCTGAGGCATGAGTGGGATGATGGATCTCGTTTTTAGAGCATTTTTGAGAGCCATAACCAATCATCAGTCTCAAAGTCGATAGGATTAGTGAAGCAGGCTGAGGACTTGGTGGTTTCTGGTTATGGGATGTTCTGTAGTACATGGTGGCTTTCACACACGCCTAGTGTGAAAGTGCCCTAAGAGATCTTTCGCTTGGTTTAGTTCTAAACCAGTAATAGGGCAGAGTGTGTGTGTGTGTGTGTGGGGATGGGAATTAACGCAAGTACTGAAGAACAGAAGAAAAGCCATTTAAAGTTTGCCAGAGACTCAGCTGTCATCAGCTGGACATCTAGAGATCGTTCATGACACCACCTACCGTATGTGTTTGATACAGACTTTTTTCTGTTCTGGCAGAGACGAACAGCCGGAACTTTAAGGTCTGGAACTCACAACGCTAAAATATCAACATTGACATTGGCACACAATGTCTGGCCCCATATAGTGTACATCCAGGCTCCCTTAAATTTAAACCAAAGTTTAGTATTTAAGATTTAATTATTTGTCACATGAATTGCGAATTTATCTAGTATTCTTTGACTTGGTTGATTTATTTGGTGTTGCTGTTACTGTATGTATGACCTACAGTAGATATACCACAGTAACATCCTACAGTAAAATAGATTTAACACTTTAATGTTTATTTAGGCCCAATTGGACTCGTATGAACTCTTACTCACTACGTAAGGTGTAAGGTGTTGATTCAACACTGGAATTTCTGCTGTGTATATGTGCATTAACTTGCCTTAGAAGCAGGATCCATGGTTAGCCAGCGGTAAAGCACTTACAATAGCACTGTACCACATGGAGACGAATTCAAACGTTTCTAAAAGGACCTGAAAGAGTGAATGACTCCTGGAAAGGCGACAGGCTCCATCCTGCTGTGGCTCATGCCAGTCAATCCTCAAGAATCTTTCTGGTTCTCGATTTACTTTATTTATTTATTTATTTTCTTTCTTTTTTTTACATTGCATATGTGGCTTTTAACTGTGTGAATTTTAAATGGAAATAAAGCTGACAAACTTCTCAAACATGGTGGTTTAACTGCAGTGGTGGGAGGAAGAAAAACGCACTTTGTTACTGTACTTAAATACATTTTCCACATATCTGAACTGTACTTCAGTAATTTTATTAGATAATACTTTTACTCCACTCAAACATACAGCAAATATCTGTACTTTTGCTTAACTACATTTCTGCATAGTGTTGCATTAAGTAACAATTGTGGTCTGTGGTACTGTATGTGAAGTGGGAATCTTTGCCCCCTGCTGACAATTATGGGTAAATGCATGACTTGACTTTTTTTCATAACACACCTGATAAAGTAACAGGTGTTTAAAATCAGAAGCGGAGCTGGTTGCAGCCAGCTGTGAAAACAATACATTCACATTTAGGCACCAGAGAGGGCGGCTACTCTGAGGTAATACAAGCTCTGAACTTTTGATGTGATTGGCTATTGGCTGCTTCCATTGAGGGGTCACTACAGGGGACCATCCGGTCCACACACAACTTGGCACAGGTGTTTTTCTGGGCTTGGGACCGTCACTGCCTCCAAGGGCTTGGGATTGGGGATTGGGGATTGGGCACTGGGTGGGAATTGACCCCAGGCCTTCTCCATGACAGGCAAGAACCCTACCACTGACCCACCAATGACCAACAAACTCTGTACTTTTGATAATTACTGGAAGTACATTTGAAGGTGAGAACTTCTGTAACTTTACTCAGGTACACAAGTAAATAGGGGACCTCTACTTTTACTTAAGTAATAATTTCCCTAGGGCTCTTTACCTTTAGCCAAGTATATCAGTCAATTATTAAGGACAAGTGGAAATCTCTTCATCACATGGGACTGGGTAAACTGGTTAAAAAATATATATTGTAATTTAGAACCATTGTGGCTCAGCCACAAAGAGCTGGTGGAGATTTCCTGCGAAGAGCGCCTCAGGTCTTTTAAGTTGTTGAAGAGAAAAAAAGACAGTAGTGGACATTAGTAGCTACAGTATGGGACTACACCAGTATTTGTATCCCAAGGTTTGTACAGGATGACCTGAGGCATGAGTGGGATGATGGATCTCGTTCTTAGGGCAGTTTTGAGAGCCTTAACTGATCATCAGTCTCAAAGTCGATAGGATTAGTGAAGCAGGCTGAGGACTTGGTGGTTTCTGGTTATGGGATGTTCTGTAGTACATGGTGGCTTTCACACACGCCTAGTATGAAAGTGCCCTAAGAGATCTTTCCCTTGGTTTTGTTCTAAACCAGTAATAGGGCAGAGTGGCTGACTCTCCCTGGATGACATACTAATGTTTGATTGTCTGATAATATTCCAAAATCAGGTTGTCCAGACAAATAGCCAGCTTTATAAGGAAGATAAGATCGGTGAACTCCTAAACACAAGCAAATGCAGTGATCACGTCTGAAAGAAGCACGCCTCTAAATGCTAGCAGTACGAGTGTAGAAGTCTAGTGAGTGTAAGGCAGGTGTATTTAAAGCTCTACTCCAGTCATTGGTTTGATGTGTGAGGTCTTCTGTAACGGCTGTGAGAGTAGAGAGCTGCTGAGTAGTCTCGCCTGAAGCACCACAACCTCGGTGAGTAATTCCGAACCTGCTGTCTCCATGTGTTAAGTAAGAGACAAATGCAGATGAAAGAAAACTTATAAAATCACAGAAGTCTTTATGTAAAACAGGCTGAAGAAAACTGCTATGCACAGTATGGGCAAAATCCAGGAAATACATGTTCCTTATGTAGTAGGACCAGCAATAGCATAAAAAATCAATACACAGTACAGACCAAAAAGTTTAGACACACCTTCTCATTCAAAGAGTTTTCTTTATTGTGTTCTTTCTTGTGTTCTTTAGCCCAAACGCGTCTCTTCTGCTTGTTGCCTGCCCTTAGCAGTGGTTTCCTAGCAGATATTCTAGCATGAAGGTCTGATTCACACAGTCTCCTCTTAACAGTTGTTCTAGAGATGTGTCTGCTGCTAGAACTCTGTGTGGCATTGACCTGCTCTCTGATCTGAGCTGCTGTTAACCGCCGATTTCTGAGGCTGGTGACTCGGATGAACTTATCCTCCGCAGCAGAGGTGACTCTTGGTCTTCCTTTCCTGGGCCGGTCCGCATGTCAGCCAGTTTCTTTGTAGCGCTTGATGGTTTTTGTGACTGCACTTGGGGACACTTTCAAAGTTTTCCCAATTTTTCGGACTGANAGTTCTAGCAGCAGACACATCTCTAGAACAACTGTTAAGAGGAGACTGTGTCTGCTGCTAGAACTCTGTGTGGCATTGACCTGCTCTCTGATCTGAGCTGCTGTTAACCGCCGATTTCTGAGGCTGGTGACTCGGATGAACTTATCCTCCGCAGCAGAGGTGACTCTTGGTCTTCCTTTCCTGGGCCGGTCCGCATGTCAGCCAGTTTCTTTGTAGCGCTTGATGGTTTTTGTGACTGCACTTGGGGACACTTTCAAAGTTTTCCCAATTTTTCGGACTGACAGACTTAAAGTTACTTAAAGTAATGATGGCCACTCGTTTTTCTTTACTTAGCTGCTTTTTTCTTGCCATAATACAAATTCAACCTCTTTGAATGAGAAGGTGTGTCCAAACTTTTGGTCTGTACCTTTATACCATTTGAGTTCATCCGTCTGGTAGTCTATAATCTGACAAAAGCCACCAGACTTCTCCTGAAAGAGAAAGTGTTTCGAGTAGAACCCTTTGTTCTATTGTTCTATCTCCTGCCTAAAGGGAACTCATGAGTCACAGTGACAGACTTGAAAGGGCTTAATATTGATGAGGCCCTGAACCCCAGTTTGGGGGACTGATTGCATTTTCACCCCTGACACACTGTCATCTGAACTTACTGTGATTGTTGATCTGGACTGCAGGAATGTATTCGCTGCAGAACAGGCAATGTCTTGGGCTGTAAAGCACCATGTTTGTAGCCCCCATCCATTAACACCTGGAAAACGCCTAAGGAAATGATTTTCAGTTCTGCTGGAGAATGGACTTTCCATTTGGCCATGCTCTTTTCTAGTCTCGACCCCTAAAGGCGCATAAGACAGATTGTGCAGGCTTGATTTAAACATGTCTGGAGATGCAGATGATGCCAATCATACATGCATAAACCAGAAAGCAGCATCATGTCAAGTGCTTTGTACATGATGACATCAAAAAGTGATGTAATCGTTCTATGGGCTTCATGCCAGCATCTAGTGCAATCGAGGTGTTGCCAGATGCAAGAATTTTGGGAGCTAAGCTTTATGCCAAGGATAGGAGACCGGATGAAAAGTGCACTTATCCCTGGTTTCATACATTATGTATCAGAAACTGTAAAGAAATGTGTGGCATGTAGGTGGCAGTAAGGGTGTGGTCAACTATCAGCTACGAGGTTAGAATGAGCCTGAAAGAACAAGCAGGTAAATAAGTGCTTGCTTACACCACTGCATTGTTATTGTTAATGGCAGGCTTCCTAATTTCATTGGCTTTTCTCAGCAGAAAGAGGGTGAGACGAGCAAGGGGGGGGGAAAAAACGTTTTTGTTCTTTTTTTAATAAGTGGCACTGAAATGACGGTTGTTAAGACTTACAGTTAAGTGAATGTCTGCTTTTCATACCAGCCAGAGCGCAACATCTTTTTTAAAATGCTATTTTGGACCTGGGTTTTATAATGGGTTTGGATAGAGTTCAATCTTAAAATCTGAAAAGAAATTTAATTGGTGGTGTGTTTGAATGCGTCTTACAGCTGAAATGGACACAAGCGTATTGAAACTAACAGAAAGCTTTCTCATTTAGTCGCCGGAGATGAGTTTTGGTTTTATTTGTAACAGATAAAATGTAAGGCTTTGTATTTAGTTTAAATACAGATACAGCCACAAAAGTGTTGGTGGTGAGGACAAAAAAAAAACAAGCTAAAAAAACTTTGGTTTTGAAAAACGAGTCCAACTTGGAAGCGCAAAACTTTAATTTCCTTGAATGACCACTAAACTGGTTCCAAAACTGAGTCAATCCCCACAGACTGCCACGTTAACGTGCCCTACTATATACCAAAAACAAACATTTACAGCATACTATGAAAAACAATTTGGTCTCCATAGCTACATTTCTCATTCATGACCTCTGTATGGGGGCGGCACGGTGGTGTAGTGGTTAGCACTGTCGCCTTGCACCGCCAGGGTCCGGGTTTGATCCCCGGCCAGGCTCGATTCCCATCTCTGTGTGCATGGAGTTTGCATGTTCTCCCCGTGCTTGGTGGGTTTCCTCCGGGTACTCCGGTGTCCTCCCACAGTCCAAAGACATGTAGGTTAGACTATTTGGCGTTCCCAAATTGCCCTTAGTGTGTGAATGAGTGTGTGAGTGTGTGTATGTCTGTGTGCCCTGCGATGGATTGGCACCCTGTCCAGGGTGTACCCTGCCATGTGCCCTAAGTCTCCTGGGATAGGCTCCAGACCCCCGTGACCCTGAATACAGGATTAAGCGGTATAGATGATGAGTGAGTGAGTGACCTCTGTATGAGGTTGAAGTCATCAGTTAAAACTATGGCATAATTAGGGGTGTGGCTTATATGACTGACAGCTACTGTACATGAGATGACGTGTTGGGTATGGATGACAGAGTTCAATCAAATTCAAAGTAACCTTCGCATACTGTACGAGTTAATGCTAGACGCAATAGCATTTTATTTAATCTAAAGCTAAGCTAGCTAACCATTTGCCCAGTTATTAACTATACTGGGTTTGGCCATTAAGGTTCCCACAACTGAGCTTTAAAATCACTCTTCAGAATATCTATGGGTGCCGTCATGGTGGATTTCTCCAGTTATATACGGTGTATGACCAAAATACAAATATAAGGCCATGAAACTGCGACCAAACAAGACAAAAATAAAAGCAACACATCAGTTTTACCCAGCGCTTGTTTCAGCACAATCCGATGGCATCCCGCACAGAGATTCTCAGTCCCCTCAAGAGCAATTACTCTCCTGTTTTTGCTTGTATATCTCACTAATACACACGCAACAGTCATCTAACACGGACTTTCAGCCTCAATTTTAAATTCTATTTGCTGATTTTTGCTGTGAATTGAAATGCAGGAATCTGTCACTATGACTCGGAGCGTGGTTAATCTACAACGTCACTACAGTTCACATTCATACTCGCTATTGCAGTGACTCTTTTTGACATCTATATAAATAAAAGGAAGGTTTTGTCTGTACATTGGTCAGAACTCGCTCATTCAATTATATCTTTACGTTTCATACATTGGAGAACCAGAAACCAGACTCAAATTTGTCTGTATGTCTGTATGTCTGTCCAGCCTGCTTTTGTCACAGCATCACGAAAAACTGGTTCGGCAGAGTCTAATGAAACTTCACCACTCCTTAGGTAATTGCCTGAAGTTAAACCTGCACCTTAAATTAAATAAAAATGATCAGTAGAAGTGAAGTGATGAGCAGTTATGTGCCGGATTATAAACTGCAATTTTGATAGTGTACTGCGCATGCGTCAAACTGTGGGCGTGTCTTATGGCTTGCCTTAAACTTTAATGAAACTTTTGCAGTATTTAGATATTTGTCATAACAGCAATAACAGTGCTGAAATAACAGCATTGAAGTGGTATAAGTGAATTTTAATGCACCGGAGTCATTTTAAGACAAATCTTCATCTTTAATTGATCTACCTCTTTTCGACTTCTCATCTGTGATTCACTGTACAATGACCGAACAGGGAGTGTATTTGGCTGACGACAAAAGGAGTACAATTTAGTGTATACAAGTCATAAGATACTTAACCTTATAAAATGTGATTTCTATGCACAGTATTAATAAGTTAAACAGAGTTATTCTGTACAAAAACACAGCCAGACATGTACAGTACGTGGGCTTCAACCTGAAATAATAATAATAATAATAATAATAATAATAATAATAATAATATCACTGATTACATTAAAGCTGATCAGATTATTTTTTAACTTTAACCTTTTAACTATTTCTACAAACTCTTTTCCCGTCAATGTCTAAACACTAGTAATGAATATTCTGCTAATGCCAGAAACAATCAATCAGTCAATTAGTGCATAAATAACCTGAGCGCTTTATTTAATGCCGCTTTACACAAAACACAGTAAATTGAAGCCAAGAACTCACAAAACTGCTGAATAGAACAAAATTCTAAAGAGATATTTGAAATATTACTATTACTAGTGTAGGACAACTGACATATAGTAAATCCTTCGAGTTCAATTCTTAGTCTCTAAGCGGCGAGCACGGCAATGATTTTTATTACACTATTTACACAGAGCTGTCTCACTGTGTGCGGAGTCAGAGAATGAGAAGAGTGTGAAGAGAATGTGCTACTGTACCTCCTCTGAGGATTGAAGAAGCAGGTGAAGGACTGGTTGCTACCCTCTTCACTCCAGAAGTGCTGTAACCTTAGGATGTCTTCTCGCATCTTCTGGTTATCTCGCTCACATTTGGGAACATAAGAACACTAGAGAGAGGGAGGAAAAAAAGCATGATGAAGAATGAATCTTTACTGTACCGTCCTTGGAGGTTTTATTAATACACTGCCTGTTTTTTTTTTGGGTGAGGAGAATAGCCTTAACAGCACTACTTGGCTGGATATCTATGACAAGTTTGATAAAAGGTAGATGCAGGTGACGGCATCACGGTGACGAAATGGTTAGCCCTGTACCCTTACACTTCTAGGGTACGGGTTCGATTCCCGTCACGGGTCTGTTGGAGTTTGCATGTTCTCACCGTGCTTGGTTTCCTCCCACAGTCCAAAGACATGCAGGTGGCATTCCCAAATTGCCCATAGTGTGTGCCCTGCGATAGATTGGCACCCTGTCCAGCATGTACCCCACCTCATGCCCTAAGTCTTCTGGGATGGGCTCGAGGCTCCACCGTGACCCCCAGGATAAAGCGGTATAAAATATGAGAGTGAGAGAGAGGGTAGACGCAGACAGGGACATATTACAGTCTAACCTGCAAAAGGAAAACAATGCCAAACAGTCCAAAGACGATAAGGACGAGTCAGAGGTTTATGTGCCTAGACGTTATAACCTTAATGTGTCCTATTCTTTGGTGTCAGTTTGTAAAGTGTCTGCTAAGGTTAAATATATAAATATATATATATATATTTTTTTTTAAAAACATATCAATTTGCACATATACATTTTCACATACGCATATATGTTGCACATGCATGTATCATTATTTCAATTACCTTTTATGTTAGCATGCATACACAAGGATAAATGTGTGAAAATAAAGAAGGAGAAAAAAAAAAAAGAGAGAAATACAGTTACTATGCTGGAATACTGGTCTACTATCCCACTCTGCATTTTAAAGATCAGGGCCCTTGGGCTGGGGGAAAAAAAAAAAGAAAAAAAAAACATACAGATATCTGATTGAATTTGCTTCACCAGGGCAACCAGGTTACCATGGAAATGTGAAGATAGGGGCAGTGTGTGAGAACGTAATGGGTGCAAGGTGCGGGCTGGCATCACCGAGACTTCTTTAGCTGTTGAAAAGTCATAACAGACACGACTGTAAGGTTAGACATGGTGGATTAAACAGTGTTCTTATTAATTATACCTGTTCAAGTATGATTTATCTGACACATGTTCAATAATACTGCCATAATACTGGGTGATGGTATTCGTTCTTATCTTCTATCCAGGATGATGGACAGAAAAGTGTTCATACGGTACATCTCCTCATTGTGTGTATGTGCTCATCGACATGTTCATCGATCGACCACCTGCCTCTATCTGAAATGTCTGCACTTCGCAGCAGCGGGGATTTTTAAGCTTTGAACACTGCGGTGCGAATACAGAGAGATTATGCACATAACAATATATTGAAATAATTATATTATGTTAGCTCCTAAGCGACTTGGTTGTCACGTCACACCTCCAGGGTTAGTGGTTTGAATCTTGCCTCTGGTGTGTGTGTGTGTGTGTGTGGAGTTTTCATGTTCCCCCCAGTGATTAGGAGGGAAACCGAGAACTGGAGGAAACCTACCAGACACATGGTGTACCTGTAGGATGATTGGAGGTTCAAAATTGCTCACAGTGTATTAATGAGCGTGATGGAATCAATCCCTGGCGATTCCCATCCCGAGAAACTACACACAGATCTTTTATCTTTTATTTTCCGGACATCCTGGATATACTGTATGTTCCGCAGTGGCTCTGATCTACTTTCCCCTCATTGCACAGCTTAAAAACGGGTTGCTTCTGTCCCATAGACATCTCTCTGGTCTTCATGTTAGTTTATCTCATTTCCAATGTAACAGAGCAGACCTGGGCGACAAGAAACTCTAGTCACACCCATGTTCCAATATTTTTGAGCACTCAAAAACAGGTGGTTTCAAACAAGAGTGTCCTGGTAATGGACTTCTACTCAACTCTGAACGTACATGTCGTTGTTAGTCTTTTGGCTGCCTTCCTGATGCAACCCTCCCATTTTATCCAGGCTTGGGACTGCTATTACATGCAGCAGCTGGGTAGTATGGGGTGACAGCAGGGCTCAAACCAACAGCCTAAAGCTGGCTGAGCTACTGCTTACATACTGTACCAGACCAAAAAGGCTTTTGTTCGCTAAAATTGGTGGCTAACTGGTAGGTCTCTTGCCTGCCATGCGGAAGGCATGGGTTCAAGTCCCAAACCCCACCCACTGCATCACCAAGCCCGGATAAAATAAGTGGGTTGCATCAGGAAGGGTATCCGGCATAAAACCTGTGTCAAGTTGTGTCCGGATCGGATGGTCCGCTTTAGGGACCCCTTGACGGGAGCAGCAGACAACAACAACTTACAGTACATACCAGACCAGCTCAGGGCGGGGTATGGATGGTCTCCTCAAAAGCATTGTTGTTACTGTACATTTGGAAGATTTTGTCTCAAATGCTTGTTTCTTCCTTTACTTTTTGATGTTTCCCTCTCCATTTTCTTCCCCATTCTACAGTGCGCTATGTTTAGTCTTGATAAACCTAATGCATGTTAACTAGCGTGCATTATCCTGTGATTAGCCAGTGAGCCCAGTCCCGAAACACACACTCGGCAAACCCTCATGTGCACAACGGATGACAGCCACGGACAGACGGGCCTTTAGAGAGACAGACGGGGGGGGCTGTTAAATCATTCTGGATTTGCTTTATTCGATTTGTCCAGGTGTCTAGGGCACCACTGGTTTTAATGAAAAAGGAGCATGTTCTAAGTAGTTTAACACATCGAAAACCTTTGCTTTTTTTGTACCATTAAGTGTAAAATTGTGTGTCTGCAGGTGATCCTAAATAAGTCTAGATAAGGATAAGGTAAAACTGGAAACTCTGCGTGCTAGCGAGTGTAACACTCACGTTACAGGCTAACTAAAGTGTCCAGGTTTGTCGTTTGTTGTTTTGCTATAAAAGACTGGATTTTATTTAGTCTCTCTGTTCTTCTTCCCCAGGGGCTTTCTCAGTTGATTAGCAGTGACCATCAATCCCGCTGCAGCTGCTGCTGCTGACACTCTGATGATGGCTGTTTCTTTTTGAATCGGGAAGATGAGCTACATCACTCAAAACGGATCGTCATCTGGTAGCCGTCGCGAGAGGCCACTAAAGCAATACGTATGAAGATGAAGATAGATGGCCGCGAGTGAACCACGGGGCTAAAGGTCCTTCTGAGTGAAAACAATACAATATGTACAGATGAGTGCGAGCAGCACAAGCCTTGTATCCGTCAGACAGGACTTTAATCTGGATCTATACTTTGTGGTATCTGATAAACGCTGATTGTTCGGTCGGCAGTATAAAAACGTCTGACATAATGGGGTGATTTTATGATGTTAGTAAAGCATCAGCATGAATCCAGCAGACGTGCGAAAAGCTTTCAGCACCGGTCGATATAGAACAGTAACAATGACGAGTAAATCAATATTACTTGATATTTTTTGCCAAGCTACGTTTGTGGGTACAAACAGAAACCACATGCAAACCTTTGCTACACAATTTCCTACATGGTGAGTGTGGTATACCACTGAGGAATGAGTACAGTATGTACAGTTTGTCTTTGGTCTTGAGCACCATTTTATCATCTTGAGCAACTGACTGTATTTTAACTAATGCTGTTAAATCGATAAAACCGATCATGACTAATCACAATAAAAATCATTAGCTTTACAGATTATAAACATGTAATGTTGGAATAAAGAGATAAAGAAATTCTGTGTAGTTTTGGTGTGGTGACCAACAGACACAGCGGGGGTCAAATCCAGATCCTTGGATCCAAACATTTACGTACAACATAGCCGCCTTAGCCACCTGAGCCACCGCTCCCACATCTTCCACATAATCTATTCTTGTAAAAAATAATTCCCCTTGAAGGTAGATCGAGCACATCAACTTAGATTTTCCTGATGTTGATGATCTAAACTTCCTTTTTTAAAATGGAACTTGTGGTACAGCATCTTATTATCCAGTTTAGAATGTTATTATCCACGCTAAACGTGCCATTATCACAAACAGATGGATAGCAGAGCTGTAATTATGGGTAGCCATTAGGGTCAAACATGGTCATATGACAAATTTGTGTAAAAAAATAATTCTGCGTTAAAATATCTAGATTAATCACAGGCTGTAATATTGACCGCCCTAGTTTTTCACATCGCTGCCTGGTGTACAGTATATGCACAAATGTGTACAGTAATGTATACTAAACAGATCACATTTTTAATAAGATATGGTATTAATTATCCATTAACTAAATATTTAACAATGTTAAAAAGAATAAAGAACGAGTGACAATAAAAATACTGCGAAAAAATAAGACTTGAACCTGGATCCTTAAAATCACCTTTTCCTTTTCCCCCTCTCTTACCACCAATGCTAACTTACCACTTGTTAGCATTGTTTATTAGCAATCGCAGTAACACAAAGCCTGGCTTCTATGGAAACTGAGCCAAGACTTATTCGTTTAATTCCACGGACACTAGCTTTCATGTTTCACCGATGCCACTAAATTGAATGTAAAATATAAATGGCCTTATTCCTGAGAATTTCGCTCTGCGCCGCTCCAGCGCCTCCAGTACAGTACATGTGCTGAGAATTACAAATCATCCCGTTATTGGTGCTCAGAAGCAAACACAGACAAATGGATAATTTTCACAAATTCTGAAAGACTTTATGAGGAAGCACCTTCATAGAAACCGAAAGAGCAGCTAATATTAATGTCTTCAACGTGCAAAATGTACTCGTCATGGATGTCGTAATAAACAGAAAGAACTGTGAGGCAAAATATTAGGAACAATGAATAGAAACAGCACAAAAGCTGCTTCTGTAGAGTATGTGGAAAGGTTGCTCAGATAAAATCACAGGTCAGCATTTTAAATGTGACTGAGGATCCATTGTGATCATGTCTAAGGAGGTAAAATGGGAAATACTGGCATAAGGTTATAAATGGAGGCATTTTTGTAAGAAAAAAACGTCAAGGCCAATGCAAGCAACAGTAATAGCACATAGTGTGTTTAGAAAATGATATCTGCTGATGTAGCCATCATCATCGGAGGCTTTATTATCCTTTACTTTTAAAGCGAGAGAGAGTTGAATAAACAGGCTTGTCCTACATTAACGCAGCCTCAGTCAGGAGAAAATTCCCGCATCGTCAGCGATACAGCAGCATGAAACCATGATCTGATTCCTTCATTCATTTAACTGTACAAGCTTGCAGTAAAAGTGACTCCAGTTATTCAGCCTTTAAGTATTTCTGTCCCGCCAGTGATCATATGAAGTAGCTTAATCACAGCCACTCCAAGTGAGAACAAAGAGGGCAAGAGACACTTCTTTCTTCTCTCATTATCATTTGTAATATATCAGTTAATATTCCAGGGACGGAGACTACATCCTGCGATGGATTGGCACCCTGTCTGGGGTGTTACCTCATGCCCCAAGTCTCCTGTGATAGGCTCCAAGCCCCCCCCCCCCCTGTGACTCCTGTATACTGTACAGGAATAAACGATAGAGACTTATTCCTATAATGGTAAAAATACCATTAAAATAATTTTTTAACCTCACAACTTCAGGCAGCCACAATTCAAGTAGAAAGATTCAGCACTCTTTCAGTGGGAACTCATCAGTGGGTTATTTATTTAGAATTGTTTAATCTAAATCATATTAAGGGCATTGAGGGCAGAAGTCAATTGCATAAATCGTAACACATGGACTACCAGGGAGTGAGTGCATCGATGTGTCACAATGTTTGTTTTCATCTCCAATTTTCCCAAACATCCGTACCCGACTGTCCTAATAAAATGATGCAGACACATGGCATGCTCATGTCAAAACATCCTGTTTCTATCAGTTGGTCAGTTTTAGTGTGTACCTGGGAGTCAAGGTTTTCAAGAGGCGTCCCTAATAGCTAGTCTAGTTTGCTAAGTGACGTACTGTAGAGTTACTGTAAAGTTTGAAATGGCTGCTTACTGTAAGAAGAAAAAAATGCATGACAAACTGGCGAGTTATTAAAATTTCTCGAATTGGACCAGTGCTGCACGCAGTGGCTGGAAAGCTTTGGGGTGTGGAAACCAAAACATTATCGCTATATTAGCTGCCCTAATTTAAAGTAACCCATATGGCCAAAATAATGTGGACACCTGACTACAGCCTTGTGTGTTCCTCCCCAAACAGTTTCCACATGGAACACCTTTGTATACTGTAACCATACAATTTTCCTTCACTGGAACTGTATTAGGGGCGGAGTGGAAGAACTCGAGTGTCAATGCACAGAGCCCTGACCTCATCCACACTGAACACATTAGGATGAACTGGAACACTCCAGACCTCCTCACCCAACATCAGTGCCTGATCTCATTACTGATTACATTGCTACTATTGTAGCTGAATGATCTAAGATCAAGTATATTGCCAAAAGTATCCGTAAGTATTCCTTCAAAGCTGGGAGCATGAAATTGTCCAAAATGTCTTGGTATGCTGAAGCATTAAGAGTTCCTTTCACTGGAAGTAAAGGGCCAAGACCAACTCCTGAAGAACAACCTCACACCAGTTCCAACATGACTGCGCACCAGTGCACAAAGCAAAGTGTATAAAGGCATGGATGAGCGAGTTTGATGTGGAAGAACTTGACTGGCCTGCACACCTCAAGCTCGTAGAACACTACTGGAATTAATTAGAGCGGAGACTGTGTCTGATCAGTATTTGATCACACAAAAGCACTTCCAGAAGAAAGGTAAAAAACTCCCATAAACACACTCCTAAACCTTGTGGAAAGCCTTCCCAGAAGAGTTGAAGCTGTTAATGCTGCAAGTGGTGGGCAGTTGCAAATGGATTAAGATCTGGATGTTACTCAAGTTCATATGCATGTGAAGGCAGGCAAGCGAATACTTTTGGCAATATAGTGTATATAAGTTTCCCCACAAACTTTACAACTTGATTTTTATGGGATACTTGATTTACTCTCATGGTGGATTTTATTTTGAAGGGTTTAGGATAGACACTTGAAAAACAATCAATGCAAACAGTGTATGCAGTTGCTGACCAGTGAATTGTGTGTGCGTGTGCGTGTGAGTGTGTGCGCAAAAATCCTGCATAAAAAAGGGTCACAAAATATACTGTATACACACGTTACTACTGCAGCAGTAATTGTCATTATGATTAGCGTCTTGTGTAAAGACATCATTATGTCAAATCAGATAAATTTTCATTACACGTTCAAAGCCATTATGCTGTGGATAATATTTCATCATGCTTGTTTTCCTGTAGCTCACAACATCTTGTTCATTCAGATTAACAGCTGACATCTGGAACTCGTCAATAAGCAGTCCGCTGAGATGCGTTTATCCCGATATGGTTTACTTTACTACTGATTAGATGGAGACTCTTGGTGAACATTAATTTTCATGTCTTGCCGCAGATTCCCAGATGGCAATGCGGTCTGATTCGAACACCTGTCATCTATGTAATCCTCAAGCCTGGCCAACCCCTGAGACCATGCTGAAGGAACATTACTACAACATGGTGCTACCACCACCATGCTGCACTGTGGCTACTCTGTTGCATTAAAAGTTACATTTTGGTCTAATCAGACCAAAAAAAAACATCTTTCTTACATGTTTGCTCAGATTCAAAATAATTTAAACAAACTCATATGACCCTGCGTCTAACATGACCCTGTACACCTCAACATGATCAAAGTTTTGGATTAAGTAAAAGAACTAATGTTTGCACCTTAACCTTGGTGATTTCGCAGCAATTGAGGGAATACTTAACAATCGCACATTCATTTTATTTGGAAATCCATTTCGTGGGCTATTTTATGCTATAAAACCCATTTCAGTTCCAATTCGACTTTTCGCCGCATATAATTTAGATAATGCAACAAAAAAAATTTTGCTTATGTTCCGGAAAAACCTTAAACATAAACAAAGAGGGCAAGAGAAACTTCTTCCTTTCTTTCATCATTGGTAACGTATCAGTTATTATACCATCAATGGCGATGGCCTAGCAGGAATGTCTGGTTGTCAAAACTAGTGTGATGTTAATTTGGCAACGTCACGGAAGTTGGGACAACGTTGGTTATAATTACTTTGGTTGGCACGGTGGCTTAGTGGATAGCCTTGTTGCCTTGGACCTTCGATTCCCGCCTCGGGTCTGTTTGCATGTTCTCTCCGTGCTTAGTGGACTTCCTCCGAGTACTCCGGTTTCCCCCCACAGTTCAGACTTGCAGATTAGTCTAATTGGTGTTCCTAAATTGCCCGTAGTGTGTGAACAAGCATGTGAGTCTTTGGACCACGGGACTACTAAGGAACATGCTCCCAGTGCTAGCAAATGCATGCACATACAGTAAGAATGAGTGCCACAAGCACCATATTCCAGAGCAAAGATGCACCTCACAGTAATATTTCTGTAAACAAAAAAAGAAAGAATCAAAGAGGCAGCAGCATTGAGATACACTCGCTGTGTGTGGAAAGCTGTTGTGTCCGTCCCAATCTTCAATCAGAATTCCAAACCACTTTAGACGTGTAAGAGACCATGGATGTTAATCTTCATGAATGCACCAAATAAAGGTTACAATTTGGTTGTTTTGAGGTTGTAATTTCAATGTTGTCTCAATGTCGATTTATTATTGCAACTTTCAAATACAAGTTTGTCCTGATGGTGGAGGTCATCACAACATTGTTTTTAGTATATTACAACGTTCGTACAATGTTAGGGCACCTACTGGGTGGACATCAGACTCAGCCGGTCATTCTAACTTCAAAAACAATACACAACGCCATTACAACGATATTACACCATTTATCCGACATTAGGGATCCTGCAGGAAAACCTGTGAATTTAACAATGTTGCGTAATAACAATATAATTAATGTTTCTGAATGCCCTTGATTAGAGTAATTGATAAAGACTTTGAATTCATAATGAGTTCAATGTGTGCACGCTGTGTAAGCTGTAAAGGTTGGTGAAAGCAACAACCCTGCACTTTTACTCTCACCCGTTTAATTAGCACACCATTTAAATTGGAATAAGAGACCCTTTAGTTTCCTTTTATACTTGTATTGTGTAACAACAAGGACTCGGCAGGTGGGTGTGGATCCATGTGCAGCTGGTTTAATTAAAAAAAAAAACAGACATTTTCTGATATAATTCTGGATATTTTGTGTTGAAGGGCCCTGAAGTGACACGGTGGTTATTAAAAAGTCCAAGCAATGAACCTTTGGGCAGGACAATTACTGTACATAAAACAAATGTCCTTAAGTGGCCCAGTCACAGCCTGACCTTTAACCCCTGTAGAGAGACAGGAAAATGCTTGGTCACAGAGTTTTCCCATCCAGCCCGATTGAGCTTGAGAGGATCTAAGAATTAACCATCAATTATCGGTCACAAGTAGAATCCAGCCAGAATACAGCGCCACTGGAGCACACAGGGTTATTGGCTTTGCTCAAGGGCTCAACAGCGGGAGCTTGTCGTTGCTGGTGCTTGGACCCTTGACTTTCTCATCAGTAACCCAAGGCCTTAACTGCCTCATCAGGCAGAAACAACAGGAGGAACTGCCCAAATTCTGGCTCCATATGTACAAGGGTGAGTCGAAAATTATTCGCACTCCGGGTTGAATGAAAACATCTGTTGCAGGCGTGAATGTGTTGCATCAGTTCATTTCTAACTAAAGTGCGAGCTCTCGCTCCACTTGTGATTGGCATGGATTCATCGCTACAAACCTGAGAATAAACGGCAAAATATGGAGAAAAAGTTTAAAAGTCAACCATCAGCTGGAAAATTCACCGATGCTTACAGTTTTCTGGGATTCTCAAGGGATTTGTAATGAGGGAATATGAGAGCTTGTTGATGGATGGACAAAGTGTATTAAAAGCAAGAACATTATGTCAAAAAGTGGTGTAATGTATTTCTCTTTTCCTAAATTAATTAAAATAAATTCTACATCCAGAGTGCAGATCATTTTTGACCCACCCAACTACACATCTCGTTTCTTTCATTCCTGGCGAGAGAAATGTGCCACCCTCACAGTTCGCTTCATATTTCGAACCAAATGACCTTCTGGCTTCCAAGCAGCATAAATACGAAGCCACGCACTCAGCTGAAACTGCCCTTCTTGCAGTTAGTGAAGCTCCACAGAATGCTAGAGAAACGAAACACCCTCTGCAGTCATTCTTCTCAACATGTCAGCAGCTTTTAGTATAATGAATAACCAGACTCTCGACTTTGGCAGACTTTTGGCAGCACTGAGCTGGCGTTCATGTATCGTCAACTGACGCACGTAGTGCTGGAGTTTGACCCAGGTGCAGAACTTTCTCGACATTTCTCTGCTCAGATCTAGATCACTGCTGTACTACATCACACCCATATGTGGTTCTTTCCCCGAACCGTTAGCACAAGGTTGAAGGCACACACTTGTCTCGAATGTCTTTGCATTACAGTTCACCTTTACTGGAACTAAGAGGCTGAACCTGTTCCGGCAGGAAAATGACCTTGTGTGCAACGCAAGCTCCATGAAGACACAGCTTGCCAAGTTTGCAGAGTTACTGTATACCCCGAGTGTCCTCACAGAGCTCTGATCTCAAACCCACTGAACACCTTTGGCCGAATGAGCAGAACTCCAACTTCCAACTATTTCAAATTGCCATGTTCAATAGGTATACAGTGCTGTGAAAAAGTATCCCTCCTTTTTTCTGCATATTTGTCAGTTGACAGTTTTTAAATGATTTTTTTTTTAAGGGGGAAAAAAGTTGTCCAAACTTGAGTGGGCCCATGTGAAAAAGTAATTGCTCCCTAAATCTAATAACTGATTGTGTCACCCTTGGAGGCAACAACTGCAATAAACCGTTTGCAATGAATCTTTCACATCGCTGAGGAGGAATTTTGGCCCGCTCTTCTTTGCAGAGCTGCCTTGGAAGGTTTTCAAGTATGAACAGCCTGTTTAAGGATTTCAATCGGATTTAAGTCTGGACTTTGACTAAGCCACTCTAAAAAAAAAAACGTAATTTTGTTTTTTGAGTCTATTCAAAAGTGGACTTGCTGGAGTGGTTTGGATCACTGTCCTGCAGCACAGTCCAAGTGCACGTGAATCCAGAGATCACTAGTTTGATTCCTTGCGGGTGCGGTAGCCTCCCGCAACTGGCGGCCTAGACAGAGCTGATTGGCTGAGCTCTCTCAGAGGGGTGAGATGGGACGCACTTGGCGCTCTCACATCAATCACGGCTCTACTTACAGACGCCAATCTTAGGCGTCTGTGAGCCGTCCTCCGAGTGTGTTACGCTGCCCCCAACAATGCATGGGAGAACAATTCGACAAGATGCGGTCGGCTGGTTTCTGATAGTCTTTGTGATAGTCTCCCTGACTGGTAGTAGTAGCCTTGATGTGGGAGTCCTCGAGTGAAGGGTGGGAATTGGAGACAACTAAATTAGGAAGAAAATCAGGAGAAAATTCCTACCCCAAAAAATAAGAAAACTTGGTCACAAGCTGATGGACAGAAATTCTCCTTCAGGATCTTCCAGTAGAGCGAGAGAGTTCATAGTTCCATTAATTATGGCAAGTCGTCCAGGCTCTGAAGTAATCCAGGTCCAAGACGACCACCAATCACATTACTACCACCATATTTGACTGTTGGTATGACATTCTTTTTATGAAATTATGTTGTAGTTTTACATCAGATGTAATGGGAAATATGGGAAAAATCACGAAGGAGCAAATACTTTTATACTCTAGAACTATATACAGTACACATCCGATGGGCAGGTGTGCACAACTTTTGGCCATATAATATATGTTAATGATGCACAACTTAATCCATCCATCACCCCATCTCTCAGAAGATAGTGCTGCCTGTCTGGACTCTACCCTGTTACTCCAAACATTATGTGCACAAACCAGCATTAGTCTTTGATTTTTCAGGTGATTCATGCCTGCAGACTTTTGTGCCTAAAACTGTTTGCATGTAAGGTGCTCTGGGTACGCTTGTTACCAAAAGATGACGTAATCGAGTCACATCAAGCAGGTTCACGGTGTTATGTGTCCTTTTCAAGATTATCATCCGGACTAAATCTCATTTAGTTGTAATTGGTGCATTACGGCACCGAGTGAAATGAGGCGAATCACTAGTTGATGATTTGTCTCAGATAAGGAGCTGTGACGTATCCCATCTGGTAAATGGGGCAATATGGACGTTAATTGCTGCAGTAGAGCAGACAACCTGAGAGCAGACAAACATATGTAGCTTTAATTTTTAACACAATCTTCTTAACATTTTGCTTTCTAACAATATTAACATGTTTTTGTCCACATATTGTTTTACCCATCGGTCATCACTATTGTACTTCTCTATGCATTATCAAAAGTTGCACGTTTTAAAAAGCTATAATTTTTTTTTTTTTTTTTTTTTAAAAAGCTTTGGACTTTTTTTAAAAAAAACTCTGCGAGTGCATTAGTCTCCGACCCACTTATTAAACACACTTAACACCACATGCGCTAATTAGTCCCGAATCACGCGGGTTAGCAGCCTGGTGTGTCCGCATTAGAAGCGGCATATGTTCCGCCACTGGTTCACAACTGCTCAACATTTCGTAGGCAGCATTTGAAGTGGTAAAATGTTACGGTTTCTTTACAATCCAACAGGTGGTACACTTTAAACTATTCATGCATTGACATCCCATGTTGTAGGTGTGAACTTATTTGATAAATTTGTTTATAAACATAATAATGGCAGATAAAAGAGATCCATGCTGCTCAGTAATAATGTAGCTTTTTGTTTAATTTAATTAGAAGTTAAATGTTAAACTCTTGTATTTAAAGTAATTTTGTATTGTTTCAGTCCTGCACTTGTTTTTTAAGTGAGAAAACTAATGTTATAAGGAACAGGCTACAGATCAGTTGTGAAGCTGAACAAACTGAAACACTAAACAAAATTTTAAACAATGTAATATATATAATTGGGATAACTATACAATCATATTACTTACAGAATCAGCACCTACTGTAGGTGTTGTGATAACATCGTATCGGGTGACTGGTGATTCCTATCCCTGGTGTTGTCCATCGTGGCCGACCACGACCACAGAGTCTTTTACAAAAAGAAGAGTGTTCAGTCAGTGGAAGACTTTTGTCGCAGTACTGCTCAGATCCTCTGTCCACAGAGCGATTCGGCTCTTCAACACCTCTCTACAGGGTCATGGGGGTGTAGACTGGGAGATCTCGACTTAAGGCTCTACGGCTACAGTACATACCTGACGGTGCTGCCCACATAAATATCTCATCTTTTATCTTCAGGATGTGCTCAGGATTACATATGATGCCAATACACTTAGACCTGTAACCTGGTCACTTTCACTGATGTCACTTTGTCAGAAATACAATTGCACGTCAATGCTGCAATGCATTTCATTTATTTTATTTTATTATTGCACTAGTAACTTCGGTCTTTAAGCTCTCGAGTGGTCAATCACATCTACAAACCTGGCTTTGTGTCACTGTCCTCATTACTACTGGATGTCTGGTATTTCCTTCGGGATCAATAAAGCGTCTGTCTATCTGCCTATCCATCTGTCTATCTATCGCCATACTGAGTTATTCCCTGCCAGAGGTTTGTCTCAATCATCCAACAAAAAAATAAAAAGCATGTTCGAACGTTCTAAAATCACCCTGTTTTCATCACATTTCTGGGACGAGCTGAAAGATTCATCGTGCCGGCCCATTTCCTTCTCCTCTTAATCACTGGAGGTTTCTTATGATAAGAGAGCCGTGAGTCAGAGACTCCCAGTCCAAACCCTAAAGGACTCGCTTAAGTGTTTGGAGCTTTAAATGTTCACACTCATCAGCGTATCCAATCCGCCTAACAGCGTGTCGTAGAGAGGTGGAGAAACCCACCTGGAAGAAATCAAATCCATTGCCTTATGATTCATGTAGTTTTCTGGCATGGTTTAAAGCCGTCAATAGCTCGTTTATTAGATAGATAGAGTCGTGTGTTAGATAGATTTGTATTGACGCAGTACACAGACTGTTGTAGCTCAAGTAGTTCAGGCTCTGCATTACTGATCAAAAGGACAGAGGTTCAAGACATTACACTGTCCAGCTGTCCCGGTTGGGCCCCTGATCGAGGCTCCAGGGCCATATCATGGCTGATCCTGTGCTCTGACCTCGGCTTTCTAACAAGCTGGCATATAAAAAGAGAAGGATTTCTCTGTGCTGTAAAACGTGTGACAAATAAAGGTGTCTTCTTCTATTTTTCTATTCCTACCCTTGATTCACTGTCCCCCAAGGATCTATATTGGGGTCTGTCTTTTTTTTTTCCCCACCGGTGATGGCTCGCTCCGTCTGAGGAAATGTTCTTCTCAGTGTTATGCCAGACAGAAACCAGACAGCTCCGTCTACCTTTAAATTTCACCGATCTCAGGTCATTTCAACATTTTGACACGTACACTCACATCGTTAAGATCCGAAAGCTGACCTTTTTCAATTCTGTCAAATCAGTTAGCGCTGGCGCAGTTTGATTAGAAAAACTCTACTGTATGTTTAAAAAATGTATTCCAGAATTAGATTAAAAAATAAAAACCCACCCAGCAGGAACCCTAACGCTGGATGAGTGTCGTAATATAGTGGGAACAACGTTACGATGAAGTCCACCAAATTTGAATGACTTTTGAGACCATTTTGAGGACGTTGAATGAATCGCCCAAAAACTATGTTGCAAACATCAACATCAAAACAACTAGATTTGACCCTTTAACCCTTTATTTGGAGCACTTATGGTGATTATCATCCATGAACACATCCACTGTCCTTATGTTACCAACTGATCGAAGATGGGACGGACACAACCGCTTCCCACACAAAGTCTCATGTCACACTTCTATTGATGTTGTAATGTTACCTTTCTGTTTCAATTTCCTTCTGAAATATTACCAAGAGGTGCATCTCAGCACCACAACCCGGAGTGCCAGTCCTCTTCAGGGCACACACATTCACACACACACACTCATTGTTCCCAGATTACTCTATTGTAATATGGTATTTGCACAGCGTCCAAACCGCACGACGTCTGCTTTCAAAGAACAGATCTTATGTGTTTTGTTTGTTTGTTTTACCCTTCTTTTCATATTTCTGAAAATTCCTGCCCAGTATTTTTGCTGCACGCATATTTACCAGCATCGACAGTGGTGCAGTGGTAAACACACCGTGCTCTCACCGGAGCAACCAGATTTTGAGTCTGTCTCACATCATCAGTTTGGTCGGTTTGAAGACGTTTTTGCAACATCGTGTTAGGGACACTGGTTCAGTCATCAACATTTTTCTGACGTTATTTCATCAAAGGGACTCAAAAACAACCCAATACTAATACTGGCCCAACGTTCAAATTGTTGCCAAACTGACCTCACCACAACGTTCTGACGGAAACAGGAAAATACTTTTCAAGTGCACCAACACTTTACTGGGCTAAAAGAAAGAACCGCTTACATCAGGGCTCAAGATTACCACGACCAACTAAAACTGTGTGACCCCCATGTTGTATGATAAAGCAGCAGGAGAAATGCTTGCAACGCCATGTTGAATTTCGTCATTGATGTTGTTGTGCTAGCCACTAGCATTGTTTTGCGGCTAGCATTTCTTTGCGGCTAGCATTTCTTTGTTTGTTTTTTTGCCGCTAGCATTTTTTGTTCGTTTTTTTTTTTGTCACTAACATTGCTGAAAAAGTAGAGATGTATCTGGTGATGTACAGCAATGTGATTCTCTAGCCAATAACAAATCCAAGCAAGTTCTTAGGAGGTTCGCTATTGAGCCGCTCTGAACCAGCACTAGCACCAGACACATGAACTAGCGCCTGGTTCACACTGGTGTAAAAAACAGCCCTACTCTCTTTGTGTAACACTCAATCAGAAAAGCAGTGAGACTACAAAGAGACAGTGAGACAGAGAGACAAGAAAGGGCTACAAGAGAAAAGAGAGGCAGTATACTCCTCATGGTCAGGAAAGCCAGTGTAGGTACTTTCCCGTGAAACTAGATCACAATTGCTGTCTTACAAAACGAACCAAGGAAGGACCTGAAATAAAATGTCACACTCTTGAGATAATATTGTCTGTAAAAACATATTTGTTGCTAGTATTAGCCTGCTGATCTACCTGATCCTGTGGCGTTCTGCCAGCGTGCCGCTCATCTGTTTGTAAATGCCAAGCTGAAAAAATAATGAATTTTATCTACACGTATACGGCTTAAGAACATATTGTAAGCAGATAAATCACTGAATGTGAAACTCCGATTCGAGATTGCCGCGAGTCATCTTTATGAAGACATGACGAACATCTTTTAATTAAAGGCACAAACAATCCTGAGCGTTCATCATTCCCGTTTCAACAGACTTCTTTTCAATCGTTGTCTCATTAATGTATATATTAATTACAGCCGTATTAATGAGCTGTTTCTCTATTATGTTTGGACATAATCATTTTTTAATGATTTTCTTATACAACACAAGCGGGTCGTACACAAGGCCGTGTTATTGCGAATCATTTATGAATGAACGTGTCCTAATCCCTGTAACACTCATCGTGCATTAGAAAGGACTGCAGATGGAGGTTCGGCTAATACGAATAACGCGGCTTTGTTATGTCTAGACAATCCGCCTTTCTTTAGTTGCAATCTATTTTCCGAAGTGCACCAGTCGCTTTTTTCGGAATAACACCTCCGCAACACCATGCTGCCGCCTCCACGCTTCAGAGCGAGTCGGGATAGTATCCTCCAGATTAAAGCTCTCGCCTTTTGTCCTCCGTACACTGCGCTGATCAATATGAGTCAATGAGGGAAAAAAATAATAATGATAACATTTTTGTATTTCATTTCATCAGAGAACAGTTCAGACTGGTGATCAGTCTGGCTTTTCTATGCCAGTCACACACACACACTTATATTCAACTCCGCTTCATTTTTTTGATTTTCATTCCACATCATAGCTCAGTGATTACCCCATTCATGTTGGTACTTGATCCCAGCCAGAAACTCCTGTGCACTGGGCAGACTAACAGACTAGCGCTTCAACATCTACATATTTTAATCCGTCAGCTATAATAAAAAAAAACTGATCACATTTTTGCAATAAATAATTACTTAACATTATATAATGTATGGCGGTGCAGTGGCTTAGTGGTTAGTGTATGGGTTTACTCCAGGTTCTCCACTTTCCTCTCACCATCCGAAAGCATGCGTGTTGGCAGTCTGCTTAGACCTAATTGGCCCTAAGTGCAACACACATACACACACAAATACACGGCCCCTGCCACACAAACAGAAACACTTATCTGTTGGAATTTATTTTAACTTTTTTTAAGGTAAAGTGCAGGTTAATTTGTTTTATTTTTACTTTATATATTGTATTAATTATTTTTCTGAACTTATTTTTTGGGCTTTGGAACGAATTATTTGAGTTTTCATTATTTCTTATGGGAAGATTTGATTTGGTTTACGAGTGTTTTGGAATACGGCCCGCTTCCGGAACGAATTATGCTCATAATCCAAGGTTCCACTGTATACTGAAAAAAATTATACACTCCAAGATTTCATTGGTGCAAAATGTGGTTGCGAATTTATGTGGAAAAGTGATTCCCTCATGCTACCAGAAACACACTTTCACAATTTGAGTCTTGGAATATACCCTGTGCCATCAGAGAAGAAAAACTCCATAGATGTGATAATCTGGTCATTCAGTACATTCAAGTCGTCAGCTGACTTCATTTTATTGCTGTATAAAGTTACGGAGTCTAAACCTGACTGACTGAAGCAACACCAGATCATCACACTGTCTCCAGAGACGTGTACAGTGGACACAACGCATGATGGGTGCATCATATGCTTCTCTTCTTACCGTGACGCACACACACCACTCTGGAATAGCGTCAATCTGGACTGATCAGACCACATGACCTCTTTTCCATAACTCCAAGGACCAATCTTTATGATCTCTAGCAAATGTAAGTGTTTTTTCCTAATAAGTCTCACTAACAGGTGGTTTTTATATGGAGACACAGCTGTTTACTTCCAATCCTGTGAGTTCTCATCCCATTGTGTATGATTGGAAATAACTATTAAACATTGCTCTGGTTTTTACTTTAATGCATCTTTATTAAGTAGGTGTGATAGTGATAGGAATTCATAATTTTTTTTCTTCCACAAAAGGTGACGGATCAGCACTAGCCTTCCAGGTTTTAATAGAACTCTTAAACCAATTTAAAATCTCCTCAGCTGTTTTCAGTACCTGATGCAGGCCAATAATTTGACCTTTCAGAAGAACTGGTGACTTTTTAAAAAAAAAATTATGGCAATGATGCATTATTTATGAATTGATGTTAATTCCACATTCTTGAACACCTTCAGAATCACTGCCACTGAGACAACAGCAGCGCTGTCCTTTGCTCTCTCATTCTGCATCTTGCCTGGGTTGGGGACATGTGTAGAAAGTCATCAATGCCAATGTTAATTTGACGTAATCCGAATTTTGGTATTAGGTTGTTTCTGAAAGTAAGAAATGACTTTGATTGAAATGACATCAGACCAGTTCGGACTACATTACATAACACAATACATACAAAATCTATGAATAACGTTTACTTTTACCCCTCTGCTGAACGACATCCAGGAAAGACGTTGTCTCACATCGTACGTCTGTATTCGAACATCTGCTAGACACTTAAGGGAGCGCCGAGGTAATGTTGTGTGAACATGCTGTGTAAATGCTGTGGATGATATTTATTCAAAGATAATTATTTCAATGTCACTTTGAAAGTTAGAATGAGTTTGATAAAGTTATCCCAACTTGTCCCAATGTCGTGTTTTGGAAGGACGGCGTCAAAACCTAATTACACCTATATGACAACGTCATGCATCATTGGGGTTCCTGCTGCGATGGGTCGAATCCAGAGTCTGAAACGATCATCGCAAAGCATTCGGATCGGGGTGTCATTACTTTACAAAGTCACTCTATATAAGGTTATCTGCTCGATGCTGATAATGCCAATAAACTTGCCTGGGTGATTTAGAATTGGTCTGTGAACGCAGTGTCTGTGGGTTAAAACAGACAAAAATAAACTGACTCGTATCTTCAAAAAAGATTTTTATTTTAGACTTTGGAGAGAAGGAATACAATATCTTCATCCGCTTTCATCTTATCTGTGATGTTAAAGAAATGAAAGCCGTGAATGTCTGGACAAGTTCACTATACACGAAATTAATCATACAGAATCTGTAGTGCTATTTCAGTTATCCAGCAGTTAATAACTCATAAGGTGAGGGTTCGATTCCCACCTCAGGGTCATGTGTGTGAGCAGTTTGCATGTTCTCCCTGTGCTTGGCGGGTTTCTTCAGGGTCATCCGGTTTCCTCCGACAGTCCAAAGTAGACCAAGTGTCATTTCCAAATAGGATACAGTGTTTATGTTTATGTGTCCTGCAATGGATTAGCACCCTGTCCAGGGTGTACGATCTGACAAGTGTCCACAAGTCCGGACCCAGGACCCGATTATAGTCAGAGAAACGCACAGATCGATCCCACCGAGCCAGCTTAGCCGTTCCGAGGAGTGTGTGTGCACAGCACGGCCGTGTTTGCTGGCAGGGTTAGCGAGGGATCCTCCTGAAGCACGACTCATCCCATGTAAAAATAGAACATGACTGGCCTGAGCAGCATGCTACTTCAACACTCAATTAAAGCATGCCGCTTCTGCGTGACCTCGTAACCATAGAGACAAGAGAAGGAGTGCCACAAAAAAACACAGAGAGGTGCACGTCGGGGTGTGTGTGTGTGTGTGTGTGTGTGTGTGTGTGTGTGATGCTTTGTGAATCAAAATGGAGTTATTCAGAAAGGTGTGACAGACGGAGAGATTATCAGTCAATAAAAACAGCTCTGGTCAGTCGTCATGCAGAGGTTTAACTACGAGAAAAGCTAAAACGCACCGAAGCCATGCATTAAAGATAACGGATAGTGTTCATTAAATCATGATCGGAGAATAAATGTTTCAGTACAGAAACTGGGAATTTCACACAGTACACACTGAGTACGAGTGTTAGACTTGCTGTCGATCTCAACCTAAAGCATCACAATAAATGAGTTTATCATGTACACTACATTAAGGATTTCCACATATTCAGGTTCAAGGTGCGCATGTGAGACCTAATAATAATAATATTATTACATTTTTTGCAGGAATGCATAATAAAATGTACATATTTTTATCCAGCACGTTTCTGTTAGCGTTCATACGGCTGACATTTTTATCGTTCATCTGACTCACAATGTTTGGAAAGAAGAAGAAAAAAAAAAAAAAAAACCCACACACAGTACATTATATTGTCTACTCATTATCACCATTTATAACATATACTGTAAATGTTACTATAATAGTTGACCTGGTTAAAATCGTCCTCAGTTAAAATTTATCATTTTCAGGCAAACATATTTCATCCAATTTGGCAAGAGATTTGCCTCGGCATACAGTAAAAAGGCTTTTTGGAATACGAGTGAACGAACCGAGTCGAACTGGACGCCAGCTTGAGAAGTTGCACATACATTACGTCCGGGAGACGTCGAAAACTTGTTTGCATTAGTAGAAAGCCAAGCGAAGCAACTTTACACATATTTTATGGGTGTGTGTTTTTTTCTTTTTTTGAATTTTGTGCAAGATTTAGTGAAGACATACTGTACATGGCACCATGTGTCCCAGTGAGAGTCACTCAGTTCAGTTTTTATAGCAGTGTGTGCCAAAGGGAATCATAAATTGAGGTTAAGTGAGGTTTAATATCTATTTTTTAAATGTTACTTAATGACTGCATTCACATTATTTCCTATGGGACAATGCCTTTCGCAATATTTGTATGTCACAGACCTGCTGTATAGTAATTCTGAGGCTGGTGACTCTACATGAACGTCTCCTCTGCAGCAGAGGTCAGTTTTGGTCTTGCTTTCCTGGGAAGGTCTTCATGAGAGACAGTTTCATCGTGGTGCTTGATGGGTTTTGCAAATACACTTGACACAATACTGTTCTTACAAGAACTGTTCCAGATGACCTTCAGCTCACCTTCATGTCTTAAAATGACAACTGACCATTGTATTGTTATTTAATCACCTAATGCCATACATTATGTGTTATTTCATAATTTAAACAAAAAATCCAGTATTGTTCTAGAATGTGGAAAATAAATCCAAACTTTTGACTGGTACTGTGCACTAATTTCATGTTAGTTAAGTAACAAAAAAAAAAAAAACAATAGGTTCAGTTACATGAACATTAGTGTATCATTAGTTTGTTTGGTTGTTTGTTTTTTATCGGCGGACCCCGTAAATCTGGCACAAGGTTCTACACGCTCCGTCACAACCATCCAAATTTGGGATGTATTGATAAGGACCCAACAGCAGTGGCAAGCTCAAACCCCTGATGTCTTTTTTTTTTTTTTGCTTCTGTTCCTGATGAAATACTTCAAGCTTTCCTCCACTGAGTCTCTGGCTGAGAACGGAGCACTGACTGGCTCAGGTTAAGCATGAAAGCCTGTTCTGCTTGAGTGAGCTCCCTCATACATGAGCTAGTGTTGCTGTGACTGGACTCCGGGCTACAGGTGGCTGTGGCATCACTTGGGAATCGAATTCGCAATGTCCAGACGATGTATGCGCATCTTATCGGATCAGCATCCGGATAAACACTTTAAACAACAGGGTGGGTGAAAAGTAACTAGACGTTAAAAAAAAAAGTCCATATTTCTACAAAATACAAATGTATTGAAACAAATCGCACACGTACTTCATTATATAGAAAAATGAAAGCAAATCTAGTTGTTCTATATAGCAGATGTTTTCATATGGCACAACCAAATTATTTAACCAGATTATTGACGCAGAGATGAAATTTCCTTCTCAAGCGACCACAGTTACCATATTACAACTTTGAGACATGCAAAGCAACATTTAAAATAAGATTAAGGGTTCCGATCCCGTGCAGGTTCTGAAATCACAGCCTTCCAGGCACAAGCACAGAACAGCGAGCGCTGCAGCTACCTGCCCATTTATTAATAGAGCTGGGCCGTCATTACCGCACCGCACCGTGATAATGTCATGTCAGTCACATCCCACAGGTGGTTTAATCAAGTCATTAGCCACCGCTGCTTACAGAGACCCGAGCGCTCATTACCGCACATTCTGAAAGGTCAGTGCTCCCGTGATGGGTTCATACACACACCGGCACTCGCACGCCGAGACCGCGAACGTCTGCTTCCATCATCCATGTCATCGATCTTTCACCAAAGAAAAAGAGCAGATAAGATTCTCGCTGTCCCTCGCTACCATCATCATCATCATCATCCTTACTCTCCAGAAGTGTGTGCTAAATCACCAGTAACCATCAATGTTTTACAAGACAGACAGACAGATAGATACTTTATTGATCCTGAAGAAAATTTCAAATGCCCAGTTGCAAGAATAATAACACAATAGGTATGAAGTTGATTGTAAATCTGTGTAGGAACTGTGTAGTCAAAAAAAAAAAAAAAAAGAGGGTGGCGAGGGGTCTGGAGCCTATCACAGGAGACTTAAGCCACATGGTGGTGTACATCCTGGATGGGTTGCCAATCCATCCCAGGACACACACACATTTACGCGCTCATTCACACACTACGGGCAATTTGGGAACGCCAGTTAGCCTCATCTGCATGTCTTTGGACTGTGGGAAGAAACCGGAGAACCCAGAGGAAACCCACCAAACATGGGAAGAACATGCAAACTCCATGCACACAGATCCCAGATGAGGTGGGAATCAAACATGGGCACTGGAAGTACAGTGCAAAAGTGCTAATGACCAATCCAGTGTGCCGTCTCTAGGGTTAGTAAGAACTGACATACCTTGAAAGCAAGTTAACCAAAAATGGAGATGCTGAAGGAGACATCATCATCAAGGCCTTTAATAATAATAACCTTTATTTATATAGCGCCTTTCCAGAGCTCAAGGACACTTTACAATGAACGTAAACAAAAAGAGATAATACAAACAGACACTGAGTCAAGGAAAAGAAAAAAAAAAAACCTAAGAGACAGACATGCAGAGGACAAGTGGTTTAAACCAAAGGGGTTTTGTTTAACGAATCAAAGGTGTAATATTCAGGAAACAAGTGAGTTTTGAGTAAAGATTTAAATACTGAGATGTTCTTAACAGAATGGAGCGAGTGTGTGGTAGAGAATTCCAAAGTTTGGGTGCAATAACACTAAATGATCTGTCCCCCATTGAAGAGAGGCGATACAGAGACCCAAAATCAGAAAAACGTATTGAGCGAGTCGGGATGTAGGGGGTTTTACCATGTTTTAAACCATCAGAAAGATCCAGGTGGTATTTTATGCTATACATGCTTTCAAACAAGCGTCTCAGTGGACCAACCCCGCTAAGTACAAGAAGGCTGTGATCAAATCTTCTGGCAGAGATCATTAAATAGTGAAAGTGGAAATGACTAGCACATCTAAGCGGAGCGATGCACCAACACCCATCACACCTTGCACTGCACCACGTTCCCTCTAATCCTAACACTGCTCGACTGGTCCGACTAGTCAGTTTCCTGTCCCGACTCCTAGGTGATGGAATGAACTTCTTCCAGATGACTAAAGACATAATTGTTTCTTAGGCATTTGGGTGAACTTTCCAACAATGTTTGGTACACATGGGTAGTCACCTAGTGATGGTGGAAACTTCAAAGCACTTGTGTAAGTCGCTCTGGAAAGCATGGCCTCCTGGGAATATGTAGAGGTGAGAGGGTGTGTCTTGACCTGGAGAGCCTGGACCAGGCAGAGGGCACCTGCCAGGCTCTTGAGGATACCGTCAAAGCATGAAGAGGATATTTCTTACTATAAGTGTGTGTGCCGATGCTACAAGTGGATCAGATGTAATATCACTGGGATGGCGGAGGGGGTTGAAGTACTGTGTGATGATTGAGACTTTGAACTACTCGCCTACTCACCCCAAGGGTAACGAAGTAAACTACTGTAAAAAATCCTATCATGGCTTATGAAGAACCGCTCCGATTCAGCCCAAAAAACAGAAATGTTTATGAAATATCACGCCTGCGAGTCTACGAGAACATCATCATTTATGCTCCCTGGCTGGCGGGAATGGTGTTACTCTCTCCCTGGTTGATTGGGGCGACACCGAGCAGTGGCTTATTATTCATCTTCATTCACATTCCGATCCCGAGTCGGAGTAAATCCTGGGAACAGCTGGCGTGAGAAAGGAACACACCCTGGCGTGTCAGTCCATCGTCCATCACCGAGCACGATCCACACACTTCCACACGCCGACGGTAACCCGAGCTCAAGATCGAGTCATAAACTGTGAGACAGCAACGCTACCCGCTGTGCCACGCTGCACCATCATCACTTACAGTATTATGAAGCAGCTAATCCTGTGTTTTCATCAGAGAACAATAAACTGCGGCTCTAATGGCCGTGCTAATGCACTCCACACCATTTACTCAATATGACAAGACAGGCTTTGTTTAACAGGAACTGAATTTATTACCACTTTTAATTTCGAACTTCCTCTTTAGAGAACTCTGCATGGTTGACCATTTGCACCATTTCACAGAAGGGCTTTTAAAACACTGCTCATGCCTTACCTCACACAGACAGCATTAAGCAGCCGGTCCCGAACACACTGCGCATGATGAGCTGAAGCTTTCAGCCTCGATCCTACATTAATGTCAGACCTATTTCAGGTTTTATCTTGTCTCCAAACATGAACATCCTATTACTTAAGGGTCTCTTCAGTACATCAACCTTAGCAAAGTTATTTCTCTGGTTTTTACTAGGGTGAGTCAAAAATTATCCGCACTCTGGCTGCAGGATTTATTGTAAATCACTTTAAAAAAAGACAAATGCATTATTGTTTTTAATGGGGATGGAACTGGACATGCTTGTCCTTTGGTCCCCACAGGTATAAATGAGACGTGGGTGTCTGTGATCCGGTCACCAGTTTATCGGTATATAATAAATAATCAATGTTATTCAATTTACCTGGCAGTGCTGTTAATGTTATGGCTGATCGGTGCAAGTCATTTTCAGGGATTTGGAGATTAATCTAGTTACAAGCCGCACCGCGATTGCTTGGGATCAGCGAGGCTTTAGGTGGAGAGAGAAGACGCATCGGAATACAGAAAAAAAAAAAAAAAACAACAATGATCAGACAGAAATAACAACCTGAGAGAGAAAACGCTGAAAAGGGTCCAAGCACCACAGTCAGCTCAGTCGGAAAGCCATCGGAACACTTTAAACCGTTATACATGCCCGAGATCGGAGTGCGATTACTTCTGAGCAACGGGTCTGAAAAACACTGTGGTGTATGAACATGGAGATTTAATTTTCAGCTACTAACTTTTTTAATTTACATTTCATCCTACGTAAACATGAATACAAAAAAAAAAAAGAAATTAAAAAATCTCATTTTAATACGTGTGGGCCGTTTCCTTCAAACTAGACAGATGTCTAATGGATGAATCTTGGCAAACTGCCCAAAAATGTCAAATAAAAAAAAATCTTTGCTTTTATATTTATTTTCTATTGCTTGAAAATACTGAATATATTTCACCAAAATCACCTTGAAAACGTTTATCTGTAATTCTGCCCAGGCTACCTGAGAAGATCACGTGCGTCTGACTTGTGCCTTCATGTGTTAAACAGACACGTGCCATTCCCCCCTCGTCTGTTCCAACCACTCAGCCTTCAGCATCACCAGGATACAAATCACCAGCCTGATCATCGATCATCATCTGCACCGGTTTCTCACTGGTTTCTGCCTTAAGTCAGATGCTTTTTGCACTTAAATGATTGACTGGTCACTGAGTGGCTTAACAACGAAAAAACACTCGTATGAAACTGCTCAGGTAGAAGGGCGATACAGAGGCTTAATGGACAACACGGGTTCGATTCCCGCTTCGGGTCCGTGTGCATGGAGTTTGCATGTTCTCCCCATGCATGGGTGTTTCCTCCAGGTATTCTGGTTTCCTCCCACAATCCAAAGACATGCAGATTAGGATAACTGCCCATAGTGTGTGAATGATGGATGGATCCCGGTCCGGGTCTCATACCCCAAGTCTCCTGGGATACGCATCAGGCCAACTGTATACAGGATAAAGCGGTATAGAAGATGAGTGAGTGAGAGTGACCGCTTAGGTACAGAGACTGGACTGAAAATTAGACAAAAAGTCCTTTAGGAAGCCTGGAGAGCTATTCTTCTAGACTACATTAAAAGACAAGCAATCTGGCTCTTTGGAAGTACGTCTCTCTGGCACTTTTGCACAGTACGGTACTCTGTACCGTACTGATGACTATTAATTAAAAGGAGGAATCAGCATTTCTAATCCAATACTGAAAGTATTTACAGTACTTAAAACCTCTCCTGTTATACGGAGTGCAGATCAATCCCTGCTATCCTGTGCTTTAACCCAGATGAGGATGGATTCCCTGTTGAGTCCGGTTTCTCTCAAGGTTTCTTCCTGAGAGTTTTTTCTTGCTTATCTGGGACAATCTGATAATTAGGAGTTTTACATATTTCCTCACACATTTCATACTGATTTCCTGCATTTTCTTTTTGCTTCTGTCAAGCTACAGTGCGCCAATGAGCACTGTTAAAAGATAAAAAAAATAAATAAATTGGAGAATAAATTGGGTGTGGTTAGCATTCGATTCCCGTCTCTGTGTGCATGGAGATTGCAGGTTCTCAGTCTGCTTGGTGCACCTTTTATTGGGTCCGTGTGTGTGTAGTGTGATGGATTGGCACCCCATCCAGGGTGAACCCCGTCTCGTACCCCAAGTCTCCTGGGAAAGGCTCCAGATCCACCACGTCAATATATACAGGATTAAACGATAAGTGAGTGAATTGAAGTGAAATTTCTTTAAATCTGGGGGTGGAGCTTCTGAAGGGGGATGGGGGGGCGGGGGTGCCATATCTGTTCAGCTGTTGAGTTCAAATATCAGCATCTTTCTTCGGCATCAGCTTTTCCTTTAAGGAGTTATATATGTACAATAACCTAATGTGAAATAATCTGTTACTACAGCACCAGTGTACAAGATAAATGCGATTGGTTGAACTAAGAGACGATGATGATGAGGCTCATGTTTAAACGCTGCAAATGTCTTGAGACACAGATGTCATGTGGGTGATGATGATGATCAGAGTAAGCACATACGTACTGCTGTAAACTTTTACTAAACAGTTAAACGTTAATGTGGCATTAGTCCAGTGGGCTTAGATGAAGGTCCAGCGAAAAGTGAAGGTGTAAGTGAAAGAGAACTGAACAAGCTAATTTTACAAACTGCTTTTGATCTGTTTAGACAGCTTAGATGTTTAAAGCTTAAACTATTGTGATAGCGAGACCATCGTAAAAGAAAAACTGATTAATGCAGGAGAAAGTCTTGCATTAATATAAAAGAAAAAATGTAACAAAACATATTTTACTCTTTCGTGCCTCCATACAAATACTAAGGAGTTCCCTGCAATGTTGCCATGGAAACCAGGTGAGGCTTAGTGAAGCTGAAGCTAAAGACCTACAGCGTTACCATGGCACTAATATGTCCATGTGGCATGACTACAGAAGAGGGAAGAAGCTGTGTCAAAGTTTAAGCAGAAATAAAAATGTGCATATAATATACGTAATTAAAAGAAAAAAAAAATAATAATAATCTCACGTTGCCAAAAACTGGACTTGCGTCATATTCTGGCATGACGTTTTCCTGACTTTTCCTTTAAAAAAACTCCCTTTTGACTTCGAGACTGAGGTTCTGAGGTTCACTAGGGTGTATTTCAGTTCATCAGCATGTATTCCCAGGATTATCCTCTCGTACTGTACATGTGAGGAACGGCTTTAGAAATCACATCTGATCCTTAAATCCACGCTCATGGACATTGACCTAAATGATTTTTTTCAAAATGTGACTCAAAATCTGATTCTGATTTAAGCTTCTGGGTTTAAAGAGATCTAGATCTACATTTACACCTGATGCGTGGGCGTTCAGGCTCAGTGAAAAATACTCACTGGAACGATCATTCATAGTAATAATACGGTATATAATATATATTACACACACCGTTGTTTTAATGAACTTACAGTTACGTAAGTAATTCACATTATCCAGTGCACTTGTACAATGAAACTGGACGATGGAACAAACTGCACTTTATAGGGTTTTGCCTTAAAGACTAAAAGCCATTACAGTTTGAATTATTCATTTTCACAAAGTTTACTTTTTAAGTCAGTGTTTCTTCATGGCATTAAAGCCTAATGTGATACCAAGACGAGTAATTCATTAACAGTATCGATTGACTTTTTCCACTTGGCTTCAGTAAACTAAAATTTAATCAATAATTTGATGAATGTTTTCACCCGCATGCAGGTGCTGGCTCCGGGCTTTGACTTGTATTTCACTTGATTTTAACAGCAAAATGGTAAAAAGTAAATAGATTTTCTTTCTAACTTAGAGAGAGGCTTAGAGAGCTTAGAGGACATTGTATTACTTAAGGATAATGTACTAGTACAGTGTAACTACTGTGAGCACAATTATAAGCAAAAATAATTTTTAAAAATTGAAAAAAAAAAAAAACCACACAATTCTATAGAAGTCTGTGTATTCTGTACGGTTAAAAAAAAAATCCACCTTGACTGGAAATAAGAGACCCAGACCTCCTCCAGCATGATGATGCTCGTCCACATAAACTCTCCCCGAGCTCCATAAAGACACAGTGTGTTACGGTTGGAGTGGAAGAACTCGAGAGCCCTGACCTCCACCCTCCCTAAACCCAATGTTGACTGACCGTGCCGACACCTGCAGTCTCTAAGCTACGCTGCCTGGCCGAAGTAAATACAACAGTTCAGAAGGGACAAATTATTTGGGCTGCATCGAGCAAAGAAAACAACCAAAGTAGATCTGAAATGACTGGAACAGGGTTAAGAACACCTCAACAGTATCAAAACCTAGATGGATAATGCTGAACAGTCAACTTTGTGGTCGAAAAAAAAAAATCATCAATAAGATCACTTGAACACTTGATGAAGTTGCATGAAAAAATCAACAGTAAAACACACACACACACACACACAATGTGATGAGAACTGAGAACAGGTTTGGGACTAAACCGTTATAAAATCACTTGTTAGTAAGACTAATCAGGAACAAAAAAAAACAAAAAAACACTTGCAATTTGGGGAAATTATAAAAGCATAAAGATTGGACTTGGAGCCATTAAAAAAAAGGTCATGGGGTCATGACCCAGAGCAATGGGTCGTCTGGGTAAGAAGTGAAGAGATGCACCCATCATGCATAGTGTCCACTGTACAAGCCTCTGGAGACAGTGTCATCATCTGGAGTTGCTTCAGTCGCTCAGGTCGAGACTCAGCAACGTTATGCAACAATAAAATAAAGTCAGCTGACGACCTGAATGTACTGAATCTCCATCACATCTACAGTATGGGGGTTTTCTTCCTTCATAGTACAGGAGTATTCCAGTGTGACTCACAGTGTGAAAGAGTGGTCCTGGAAGCATGGACTGACCACCACACTGTGTGCTGTAATCAATGCTAATCAATCAGAGTGACTGGGTGAAGTCTTACTGTAGTGTGTGTGTGACTTTCCTCCAGGCAGAGTATAAAGCTTTCATTTAATATATTGGTTATGAATATAAGTAGCAGCGTTCTCTCAGAAAAATTAAAGCTTAAAGTTCCTCTTGCGTGTAAATGAGTTTGTGCTGGATGTACAGTATGTGTGTGTGTGTGTGTGTGTGTGTACAGTAGGTGTGTGTGTGTGTACAGTATGGGCGAGTTTGTCCTGTGATAGGCTGTCCATTCTGATCAGCCATGAGTGGTTAATGAAAATTTATTTAATCTAAGCTGTTGTGTTCAGAGAATAACAGCATGTCTGAGAGGTTAAGAACCAACAGGAATATGTTAAGCAAAATCTGTATTAAAACTAAACATAAATAAATAAACAGTGATACAGATGCCGTGGAAATGAAGGAATATGTAAGAGTGAAGATACGGCGCACACGCCTTAAACAGTTAACAGAAAGTTACATTGCTTTCATTTACTCCTGACTTTGGACATCATGTCCTGGAACACAAATCTTCATCACAGTTTAAGTGTTTGCCCTCGGGGGATGGTTAGTTATCTGATTATTTAGTCTTGTTTTTTAAAGATTACTTACTCACTCAATCATCATATATTATATTTGTATGTAGGGTCGTGGAAATCCCAGGATCATGGAGCCTATCCTAGGAGATTTAGGACATGAGGCGGGATACACTCTGCAAGACACACACACACTCACTCACACACTACAGGCAAGTTTGGATGCCAGTTAACTTAAACTGCATGTCTTTGGTCTGTGAACCTGGAGCACCTGCAGGAAACCCACCAAGCACGAAGAGAACATGCACACTCCACACACACACACAGATGCCCGAGGCGGGAATCAAACCCGGACCCTGGAGGAGCAAGGCGACAGTGCCAGCTACTCGTGCCACCTGGTTGGTTAGATTAATAGAATGGAAAGTGGTGTAAATGTGCAGCATTAAAAAGATGGACACTAGTGTTTTACAGGTTCTCAGCCCTGATCATGGAGAAAACTAGCCCTTCTCTGATACACTCATTTTGACTCAAATAGAGTTGTTAGTTAATTAGTTAGTTAGTTAGTTGAATCACCTATGATTATTCTAAACTAGGTTTAGAAATCTGTATACTAGTGTGAAATGGTCTCAATGGTTTCAGGCAGATGGGATGGCAGGTTCCTAATCCTGATCCTGAAGGACACATTCCCTGCTCAACACATTCATTATTGATTCAACTAACTAATCAACTACCAACTCGAAGTGAGTGTATCAAACCCAGACCCTGGAGGTGCAAGGCGACAGTGCTGACTACTAATCCAGCGTGTCAGAGTGGTAGAAAGGAGAGCAGTGTAGATGTGCAGGACTGAACAGTTTCTCAGCCCTGATCCTGGAGAACCCCCCTGCTCTCATACACTCCTTATGACTTAGAAAATGTTAGTTAGTTGTTTAATTATACTGTACATGATTGATGATCTACAATTGCATCTACCTGTTTACTGTCTGTTATGTTAATATGTTAGATCGTATCTATCTATCAAAATTATTTTAATGATTTCAGGCAGATCAGATGGCAGGTTCCTAATCCTGGTCCTGGAGAGCCTCCTGCTCTAACAGTTTAACTCATTCATAGTTGATTCGAACCCAGACCCTGGAGGTGCAAGGTGACAGTGACTACTAAGGCTACTTAACCACGTGCCACTGGGTTGGTTAGATTAATAGACAGGAAAGACAGTGTAAATGTGCAGGTTGGGAAAGCTGGACTTCACTGTTTTACAGGTTCTCAGCCCTGATCCAGGAGACCCACCTGCTCTAATACAGTACAGTCACTTCGACTCAGAAATAATGGTTAGTTAGTTAATTAGTTAATTGAGGCAAATATGACTATGTTAAGATGGGTTTGGAAATCTGTATAATTTCAGAAAGTGTGAAATGGTTTTAAAGGTTTTAATGGTTTCGGGTTCCTAATCTTGCTCCTGGAGAACACACTCCCAGCTGTGACTTTATTCAGCATGCAGTGTTAGTTGGCTGAAGAGTTGTGCGTTTGGAGCAGATGTCCAGCACAGGACAGGACACGAGGGGACAGGACCGGGGTAACTGTCCCAGCAGGTTCCTAATCCTGGTCCTGGAGAACCTCCTGCTCTAACAGTTTAACTCATTCATAGTTGATTCGAACCCAGACCATGGAGGTGCAAGGTGACAGTGACTACTAAGTCTACTTAACCACGTGCCACTGGGTTGGTTAGATTAATAGACAGGAAAGACAGTGTAAATGTGCAGGATTGGAAAGCTGGACTTCACTGTTTTACAGGTTCTCAGCCCTGATCCAGGAGAACCGCCTGCTCTAATACAGTACAGTCACTTCGACTCAGAAATAACGGTTAGTTAGTTAATTAGTTAGTTAGTTGAAGCAAATATGACTGTTTATTAGCTGGATAATTTCAGAAAGTGTGGAATGGTTTTAACGGTTTTAATGGTTTCGGGTTCCTCATCCTGCTCCTGGAGAACACACTCCCAGCTGTGACTTTAATCAGCATGCAGTGTTAGTTGGCTGAAGAGTTGTGCGTTTGGAGCAGATGTCCAGCACAGGACAGGACACGAGGGGACAGGACCGGGGTAACTGTCCCAGCAGCAGGTTTGGGGGAACACACACACACACACACACACAGGTCTCGGCGTTACCTTGGGGTTGAGCAGCAGCTGTTGCTCGTCGTAGTGCAGCAGCGCGGCGGCTCCGGACGCCGAGTTGTTGACGAAGATCTGCAGGCAGGGGTAGAGCGACGTGCCGCGACAGTCCGCGCCGCACGTGAACACGCACTCGAAGCGCTCGTCCAGGCGGCGCACGCTCAGCACCGTGCAGTTGGCCGGGCGGCTGCGCAGACTCTGCAGCGCGGGACTCAGCCAGCACAGGCACAGGATGAAGAGCGACAGCACGCCGCACGCGATCAGGAACAGGCCGAGCCGGATACTGCGGTCCTCCGCCTCCGAGTACTCGTACGAGACCCGGATCTTAGCCATGGCTCGGCTCGGCGGGCGGGAAAGTCCATACACAGCGGCGCGCGCGTTCCGCGTGCGTCAGGAACTTACCTCTCCTCTCCTCTCCTCTCCTCTATCTCTACATCTAAACTCCTCCTGCCTCTGTGTGTGAGAGAGAGTGTGTGTGTGAGAGAGTGTGTGTGTGTGTGATTCGCCGAAGCCGACCCTTTGCTCCTCCCTTTTACGCGTGAACATCTCGATTCATGATTTGGTTTCTGCCAGAAGAGTGAGTGAGTGTGTGTGTGTGTGTGTGTGTGTGTGTGTGATGGACCTGAGATTTCATCACGCAAACCTGGACTTTCATGCCTGATTTTGTCCTCCCCTGTGCATCAGGGAGTCTCTGAGATAGACATGTTCAGCTAAAAAAAAATAATAATAATAAATAAAAGTGACAGTGAATGGAGATGGTATTGGTGCTATAAAAACGTGTCACCTGCTGTACACGAACAAGGGATTTTTTTAGATAGGATCATATAACGTCATTATATTTATAATAAAATGTATTTTTATTTATTATTTATTATAATACTTAATGCTTCTTATCTTCCGAGCCATGCTTTGGTATTTGCACACATTTATATTTTTATCAGATAAAAAGAAACACATTTGCTAAATACAATTTTCTGCAGTGTATGCAGTGTAGTGTCTGTAACTTTTTTGAATTAAAAATTTTCAGTGATCTTAATTGTCATTCAGATGTAACTTGGATGGCACCATGGTGGTGTAGTGGTTAGCACTGTCGCTTTGCACCTCCAGGGTCCGGGTTCGATTCCTGTCTCTGTGTGCGTGGAGTTTGCATGTTCTCCGCCTGCTTGGTGGATGTCCTCCTACAGTCCAAAGACATGTAGGTTAGGTTAATTGCTATTCCCAAATTGCCCATTGTGTGTGTGAGTGGTTAGCACTGTTGCCTTGCACCGCCAGGGTCTGGGTTCGATTCCCATCTCTGTGTGCATGGAGTTTGCATGTTCTCCCCGTGCTTGGTGGGTTTCCTCCGGGTACTCCGGTTTGCTCCCATGTAGGTTAGGCTAATTGGCGTTCCCAAATTGACCATAGTGTGTGAGTGAGTGTGTGTGTGTGTCTGTGCCCTGCGATGGACTGGCACCCTGTCCAGGGTGTACCTAAGTCTCCTGAGATAAGCTCCAGGCCCCCCGTGACCCTGAATACAGGATTAAGCGGTAACTTTTTTGAATACAATCTTTCAATGTCATTCAGATGAAACTTGGTCAATTTAGATTTCATAAACCTGAAAAAGTGTATTATTCTAAAATGCAGAATTGCAACATGAATTGCAACATAAATTTGACATGGTTACGGACACTACAGATTTTTTGCTTTTACCAAAAACGATCTCTCATGCAAAGCACTGAGGTAACCCTGGGATTTTAATGGTATATGGTTTAGCAATGATTATTGGGCAAAAAGCAATAATTATGAAAAGCATTTTGAATTAATTTAAACTGTGCACTGGTGCGCAGTCATGTTGCAACTGGTTTGAGGTTGTTTTTTCAGTTAATGAGCTTGACCGCTTACTTCCAGTGAAAGGAACTTTTAATGCATCAGCATACCAAGACATTTTGGACAATTTTATGCTCCCAACTTCGTGGGAACAGTTTGGGGACGGCCCCTTTCTCTTCCAACATGACTGGGCACCAGTGCACAAAGCAAGGTCCATAAAGACATGGATGAGTGAGTTTGATGTCATCACTTTTGGGATGAATTAGAGCAGAGACTGTGAGCCAGGCCTTTTCATCCGACATCATTATCTGACCTTACAAATGTGCTTCTTGAAGAACGATCAAAACACACAAAGCTTTTCCAGAAGAGAGAAAGCTGTTATAGCTTCAAAGGGTGGACCAACATCATATCAAACCCTATGGCTTAGGAATTGGATGATACTCAAGTTTATATGCATGTAAATGCAGACGAGGAAATACGTTTTGCCAATATAGTGTCTATTTTAAGGAAGACTGGACTGGTCTCCAAGCAAAGACATATAGCATTACTGAGAGGAAACATGTAGAGAACATTTGAGTGTGTGGAAGTGCCGGTTAAAAGGAGACAACGAGTTTGTGGCACCGACCAAGACACGACAAGATCAGAGGAGGAAGCATGAGGAGTTTATAAGGAAGGCTGGACTGGAATATCGGCTTTATCGGCTGGGAAGATGTGGGAGAGTGAGACCTACTGTTGGTCGGTAATATAACATATTGTTCTCCACCTGCTGTTTATGCCCTGGCCAGGACAGTGTTCATGCAGACAGGAGACTCATGTGAATGTCTACAAACGAGTAAAAAGTGAATTTTGCATCATAGGTCCTCTTTTACTAGAAATATACAGTGTGAGCGGGCGATGTGGTCATCTTTCGGGAATATCTTCTGATGTTTGCTCACACTTGTTGTTGCTAACACTTGCTCCTGGCACTTGACACATAATGTGACACACTGGCTCCTCACAAGACAAAACCACCCACACCAACCACACTGCGACCTCCCGTCTCACAACACGCCTGAGCCTGTTCTATAATAAACCCCCTGCACATTCACAGATTTGTCAATGATTATTTATTCTGTCTTATCCGTCATCTTTACAACAATTCATTACATTACATTTCCCTTCTTCACAAACATTTCATAAATGTGCTTGTATCCCTAAGATGTTTTTTTAACCTTTGTGAACACCCTCTCAAAGCTTGTGCTGTCTTGTTAAAATCTAATTATCCATGAACATTGTTTTTTTTTTTTTTAATGACACACAACATGACTGAAGGGTCAAGTTTAGAAAGAACAGTATATAAAAAAAAATACTTTATGTATTTCAACTCCGCTTGGATGTAAATGCATACACAGTGTAATATCAGCACTGTAAAAAAGTCCCATTCATCAACATAGAAGATTAAGCAAATGCATTCGGTTGGCTAAAGCAATATCAAAACTTTAATTTCACTAATGGCTTGGAGTCAGTGCAAGACGTTGTGAGTGTTACAAATCATCCTGGTTCCTGTATTAAACTCACCAGACTTAACATGAAGGAGCAGTTATTTGCGGCTGATAATAACTGCTTTATGGCTTAACACTCACTCATCATCTATACTGTTTCATCATGTATTCAGGGTCATGGGGGGCCTGGAGCCAATCCCAAAAGAGATAGGGCATGAAGCAGGTACACCCTGGACAGGGTGCCAATCCATCGCATGGCACACACACGCACGCATGCACACGCTATGGGCAATTTAGGAATTCCAATTAGTCTAATCTGCATGTCTTTGGCCTGTGAGAGGAAACCCACCAAGCACGGAGAACATGCAAACTCCATGCGCACAGAGATGGGAATCAAGTCTGGTAGGGAATTGAACCCGGACCCTGGAGGTGCAGGGCGACAGTGCTAACCACTACACCACCGTGCCGCCTATGGCTTAGCACATTTTACTTAATCAATAATTTTAGATCAATGTTAAAATTTAAGGTTGATTCTCATTCTTGTCCTTGATTCTACTTTTGGCGTTAAAAGGACTTTTCTTTCTTTATTCGTCAAATCGTGCTTCTATACAGACAGGACGTCACAATGGGATCTCGGAGTTGCTGTACAGAACTCATCGAACTAATCCATGTGATTAATTTTTGCTTTGCTCTCGGTTTATACTTTTATTTTTCCAAGCTATTTTTCTCCGATTTTCTCCCTAATTTAGTCGTGGCCAATTCCTCCTCGTCACTAGGGGGCTCCACATTAAGGTTACTACTACTACCACTCAGCCGGGAAAGCCGAAGACTATCACGTGTTTCCTCCGAACCACACGACGCCAGCCCACTGCCTCTTTTCGAACGGCTCGCTCACGCACCTTTGGGGGCGGAGTCACACACTCGGAGGACAGCGCTATCTGCTCCTTCCGCTTGCGCGAGCTCACAGACGCCCCTGATTGGCTGTAGAGCCGTGATTAATGTGGGAACACTGAGTACATCTCGTCCCGCCCCTCTGAGAGAGCTCGGCCAATCAGCTCTCTCTAGACCTCCGGCTGCGAGATGTTACAGCATCACCCGGGAATCAACTCGCGCCGCTCGTGGGCACCACGGGCGGTGTTTAACTTTAAACATGGACATTGTTTAGTCAAAGATTATGTTGAGTTTCACTTATAGGTAATGTTTGACCTCAGTATTTAACCTAAGTTATCGACAATGTTTAACATCAGTCACAGAAAGAATTTAATCTTAGTCATGAACAGTGTTTAACTTCAGAGAGTCATGGACAGTCTTTAGTCAAAAATGGTGTTTAATTCCACTTATGGCCAGTGTTTACATTCAGTAATAAGTGGTGTTTAACTTCAGTCATGTACAGAGTTACGCCTCTGACCAGCTGCTCTCTAGGTGTGAGATTGTGGTTGGTACACTGACAACACTCTGAAAGTCCAAGTATCATTTAAAACTCATTTGCACAACATATTCTACAGAGGGACTTGAGGGAATGATTTACATAGCCTAATTTAAGATTTTAAGAACAATATTAGTATTGATTTGAATGCTTTTTAATCGAGTTATAAAGGCAAAACATAAATACATGTCAACTTTATTATGTGAATAAAACTCAGCACTCACCATGATTTCAACCTGCCATAATCCTTTTGGAGTGAAACAATAAAAAATCACAAAGGCAGAAACTCTGGGACCCACGACCGTCACAAAACAATAAAACCCTCAATATCTCATCATATCACTGAAGTGTTGTTAAACAAGGATCGGACTGCTGTGATTTATGTCTTAAAGGCAGTGGCACAGGACAGGATTACTCTCCTCATAACCCAGACCGCTCCCAGGCAGGAGGTTTAGTCCGTAAATATTTCATCTGGACTCACTTTATCACCACATTATCTTTTTTTATGGGTTACCTTGAAAGCGATCATCTCTAAATCATTACTTGATGCTCAAGGTAGCAGAATTAGTTTTCTTTTTTCCATGCTGCGGTTTATAGACTGCATTTACATTCTTACTAAAAATGACAAACTTATTTTTTAGTAGAAATTGTGTGCTTGACCGAGTTCCTACAATCTTTGCTACATTTGATTCAGTTTAAAAAGGACCTTTACATATATATATATAAATATATAGCTCACACCTGCTCTCGGTTGGTAAAGTGGCTTTGTACAAGATGTCTTTTGCCATAAAAAGGTTCTGGATAGCTTCTTGGTCCTGTGTGTAAGTACAGTACCAAGACTTTCAACCTACTGTAGTAACTAACATAATAGAAATGTCATCATTATGTGACCTTAGCCGCATCAGTGCTGATCACACTTGCATTAAATCATTGGTTTCACGGAAGCATTACGTCTAGACGGTCATCGCTCAAGCACTTTGCCAGTCTTTCTTGCTGTAAGGTCCATTTTTTTGCTGCGTATGTAGCAACCACCTGCAGTCAATATCAATCTTTCTGGTAAAGAGCTGATCATCATTCTCGGACACACAGTGGGACACCTAGGCCAAGATCCAAGCCAATCAGTGCCAGGTCTAGCTGGCATAGTTCACACTTTAAAACCTAATCAGGATTCATGCAGGACCGAACCGTAGGTGCCGTGGGGACTGCTGATTGAGCTGCAAATACATTAGACCAGTTTATAGAGCAAGGGTTCAGACTTCAATTCTGTCAATAACCCCTAACCACTTTGCCTTTTCAGCCTGATTGACGTATCAGTCTGTAACTAAGCCCTAAATACCAGCGACATGTTGTTTCACTCAAAAAGGCTCAAGTCCAGAAGGTGGACTATCTACCACTATCTATTCATCCTTCATCCCAGTTTACTCACCATGTTCCTTCATGAGCCCTGCATGATTACTCCTGATCTCATGTCTCCATGGTAGTAAATCAAGGCCGCCCCTGCTGGTTACTGAAGTCAAATGGGTCTCTTGTGCTACTGATCACTCCAGAACAGAGCGGTGGAGGCCAGTTCACCCCCATAATGATGCTGTGGTTGAACCTTGCATTTCTGTTCAGTCATTCATATTTATGACTTTAAGCAGATGCTTCTATCCAGAGCAACCAACAGGTCTGTTCCTGTGCAGCAGTTGTATATAATTTGTGAATGGAAATGTCTCCAAGCCTATAGTACCTGAAGTCATAACACAACATGTTGCTGGTGTATTTCCCAGTGCTAACACTCCATCTAGTGGACAAGGGGAGAAAAAGCACCTCACACAAATGGACTAGAATAAAATTGCATTTAATGAGTAATTAATGAATCCTTGCATAATTTATTCTTTAGTTCTCCATCAGTAACAGCTTTACATGATAAAGGTGCAGGTGGATCCGGAACAGGAACTCTGAGAAGGAAGAGGGAATGCAGTGTCGCTATGAAGCTGGTCCTTTGCCAGGCTGCATTAAGTATTAATGCAATATATTATTGTGTATAAAATCAAAACCTGCAGAGAAGGAAACGATTATCGTTTCACGTAAAGCTATGCGTAGCTAAGCTATGAAAAAGTATTTGCCCCTTCCTCATTTTTGGGCATATCTGTCACAATTTTTGTTACAAAAGATGATGTATTTACTGTACAATTGATCAGCGAATATTCATTTCACTCACTCACTCACTCATCATCTATACGGCTTAATCCTGTATTCAGGGTCACGGGGGCCCTGGAGCCTATCCCAGGAGACTTCGGGCACAAGGCGGGGTTCACCCTGGACAGGGTGCCAATCCATCACAGAGCACAGACACACACATATACTCACTCATTCACACACTACAGGCAATTTGGGAACGCCAATTAGCCTAACTTACATGTCTTTGGACTGTGGGAGGAAACCCACCAAGCACGGGAAGAACATGCAAACAGAGACGAGAATCGAGCCTGGCTGGGAATCGAACCCGGACCCTGGAGGTGCAAAGCGACAGTGCTAACCACTACATCACCTATATTCAATTCAGGATTTCCTAATAATACAAAAAAAAAATCAGCTAGGGAGAAAATATATATATGTTTTCACTATTAACTTTCAACTCATCAGTGATTAATAAACGTCTGGAAAGTGAGAACTGTGATAAAATGACGGTTTAGTATGTTAGTTGGTAGGATGGTAGTTGCTGTAAGTGCTTTGTATAAAAAATGAAATACAAAAGTCTTAGCTAAAACACATCATCAATCCTGTTGCTTAAAAGAACCACACATACGCCATGTCTGTAACCATAACTTTTATTAATATTATCGGGTTTCCGTTTGTTGAAAACAGCTGGTGAAGTGCCACAGTCTTCCTGTAATCGGTTCTCCTCCCTTCAGTCACAAGGCTATGCATCTCCTCGGTTCACTCAGTGTCCAAGGCTTCAGTTTCTCCTCCTCATCAGTGGTGTACAGGTTGCCAGAGTATTGTCCCCAGCCTAGCAGCTCCAGCAACATCCAGGTTTTTTTTTGTTTTGTTTTTTGTTTTTCTTCCCATCACATATTACATCCATGCTGACCTCTTAAAAATGAGGTACAACAGGACAGCTTGTTGTTGTTGTTGTTTTACTTCTGATATGCACATACTTATGCTTCTTCACATGATTTCCAAAAAAGAAAAAAATACACTCTTATTACAAAATCGTAACAAAGCCTGGACAGTGTTTTCCATTGTTCATGCGTAAGGACGATTCTTGACCAATCTGAAAAGCCTGAATCGGAGACAGTGTTGCAGCGTTGCGAGGATTTCCTCTGGAAGTATTTCCACATGTAATAACCGGGCGAGGAACGTGAAAGGCAGTAGTCCTACTGAGTCGTGGAATACAAACTATAGACATTAAAATTTGCTTCATTTTTCCCTAAGGAAAGATCTAAATAATAAAATATGCACAGAAACTGAACTTTTTTTTTGTTTTGTTTTTTCGTTTTGAACCATAAACGTAGCAATCTCTTCTAGGCTTTTTTCTTTTTTGTTCAGTTTGATTGTTTTTGTGCAGGTCAATATGTATTCTCTCAAAGGACAGGAATTAAAAACAACATAAGGGACAAGGGACGAATATGTTGTGCAGCACATTGTCGGGGAGGTAGGAACCCAAAACTGAACAGCAGAGCTCCTGAGGTTTTTTTTTTTGTTTGTTTGTTTGTTTTTTGAGATTGCAGCAGAATAAGATTTTAAATAAAAAAATAAAAATAAAAAAAGATAAGGATGCCAGAGCCACAGCTAGCACCTGTATTTTCAGTGAGTGTTGTGCCAAATCAAGCCAATCTCCCCGCCCCATTCGACCTGAAACCCCCCCTCGCCCCCCCACTCCGGACTCTTTCAGAAAGCCTGCTGGGCCGGGTTGTAGTTGAACGTTGACGGGACGTGTGGCCGCTCTTCCAGTTTGTCATACTCTAGGTGGAATTCCTACGGTTAAAAGAAATCTAATTAGCGTTGCAGATTTATTAAGTAAGGTAATGTCTGGTATATGCATATGTGTGATGAGCGGACTGGAGCATGCAAAAGGAAATAATGAACTAATATCATTCATTATTTGCATTTTTACCTTGGCTACTTTTCTCCAGTTGTGACAGTCGAAGAAGTAATACGTCCCCCTTTCGTAGGTGTTGGTCTTCATCGTAGGCTCCATTCCTGGAGCTCGTGTGATCCACACCCTCTCCTCTTTATGATACCTCCAGTCCCGATTGAAACTGTGGACAGATGGAGTTCAGATTTGAAAAGCGCTATCCAAAACGCCACCCTTCTCAAAATAAACATACAGTAAAATTCCCCGACCTGCGACCTGTGGAATAAAGAGCAACTTTTCTCCTACAATTCTGGCAATTATATCCTGAGTATACTTAGTGTATCTAATTACTGACTAGGGTTGCAGATTATTTCAAAAATCAATAAGTCAATGAATCATAAATCATTTAGCCTGATATCAATTACTAGCCCAAGACACATTTTCTTCCAGCCAAAGATGATAAAATTATTCAGCGTAGTGGAAATCCTCTCGATCTGGCAACTCTGCTCGCTCAACTTTGCACAAGCTAAATTCTGATTGGTTGTTCTTTTTCCAGAACATCAAACAACCTTTTTGCTTTCAAAGCTGAACTGCAGCTGCACCCTCTTGTGGTGTAGAAATGAATAGATACATTAGCTAGGGAGCCTTATTATCCAAAAAAAGCTCAAACATGATCTCTCATTCACCAGCTATACCGCTGTATCCTGTATACAGGGTCACCTGGTGCCTATCCCGGGAGACGTAGGGCACGAGGCCCTGGAAGGGGTGCCAATCCAAATGCCAAAAACAAGGCTGCTAAATATACAGTGTCTAATAGTGCACACAGCCAGTACAAGTGCGCCCTCTTGTGGTGTACAAGTTAATAGCCGTGAGTCACAGCAAAATATTATGCAAAACAAATTACCTCATCAGTTAATACATTTTAAATTGGTTAAAATTCCAGTAAACTTACATGCCAACCCTGCCATCCTGACGAGGCTGATCCTGCTCCAAAAATGTTCGCAATGTGACGCTCCATTACCGTCATATCACAAATCCAGTTAATTTGACACATAACTACTAGACAGTACAGGCCTGACTTCACCGACAGCCTACATACAGAATACTGATACACACCGACTCCTTGCTCTTATTATTCAGGCTCTAGACTTAACACTCATAGCGTCGCCCTCTTCAAAGCTTGTCCTGTGTTCATCAGACACAATGAGAAAGCTTGCAGATCAAAAGAAGCCTTTGAGGTTTCACTTTACATACCTGGACCAGCTGTAAATGATACGGTCATCACAAAAGGTTGACCTGAGCTCTAGCACACTTCTGTGCACACTTAAAAGCCTCTCGTCGGCAAAATGAGACGGACGGCTTTCTTCAGCCAGTCCTCATTTCTGTAGCGGACTCTAGTTAATAAGACACCTGGAAACTCAAACGCTCCTCTATATGTCGAAATTTCCTCTTAACTAAGCGCAGTGCTAATGTAATCTTCAAAGGTAACATTAATCTCTCTCATTTGTGTGTTTCTCTAATTTGTGATCAATTACAACCCAACTGCTTGACAGGAACGAGGACAAGGAAGAAGGTATTTGATGTTTACTTAAGGGGGGGCAGGACTACAAAAGAGGATTTCAACTGAATGAAAAATGAGAGAGAGCGAGATCAAGACCAGAAGGGGGCGGTAATGCAGCATGGTGGAGGCTAACCGCTAGTAAACACCAAGAAAAAGAAGCACTAGAACCGCTCTTAACCAAAAATAATAACAATTATGTTCTTGTTTTGTTTGATTTTGATCTCATATGAGAAAACATTATATATTCCACAGTTATCTGTTGCTTCAATACACACCATTTTCCCCACACACTATTGTTCCAATGTTTTGTTTTTTTCTTGACACATGGTTTTATAAGTAGAAGTTACTCATACACTACTGTTACTTCAGAACAGGATATGTTTCCTTGCTTATTGGATCAATAGCAATAAGCTATAAGCTCATGACAGTGATCTTGTCAACCACAATGATCCGGGTCCATGATCCAGTAGCGTAGACGACGTCCATTTGGTCACAGAACCATGGAAAAAGTTGATCGCTGTTGGACTACTGACCAGAAGGTCACAGGTTCAAACCCCAGTTCCATAGAGCCAACACTGCCGGGCCTTTGAGCAAGCTCCTCAACACATATTCATCAATTCATCATAACATCCATCCGAATCAAGAATACTGATTCTTCGCAAGAAGCTGGTAACGCTCAAGAACCGAAAGGCCAGATTAACCTTATAAAACCTAAATGAACATGTACCAGAATGATGGGATGAGAAAAGTATCGAAACAGCTCACTGTCCAAAGCATGCCAATGTGTCAAACATGCTAGAGTGTAGGTGTACAGTATATGGCTGCCAGTGGAACGGGTCCCTGGTGTTTATTGGTGACCTGACAGCTGATAAAAGTAGCAGGATGAATTCTGATTGCTGCTCCCATATTGTAGATGAATAATGGCACAAAACATACAGCTAAAGCTATGCAACAGTTTCTCAAGGCAAAGGAACTGACATGTTCTTCACTAGCCGAGTCATCCATCTGCTCTCAGGCCAATAGGACATACTGTACTTAAGACAGAACTGAAGGAAGGAAGATCCACAAGACTTTCTAAACTTCAGTCAATTCAAACTATAAAAATAGCGTGTGTGGCGAAATGGCTGAAAATTCCTGAACGCTTAATTCCCCACTTTTGTCAAAACTCTTTCAATTAAAGCTCGTTGGGCGCCATTCGGGTTGCTGTCGCAAAGGAGTCTTTTTTTTTCCTCCTAGAGGGACGATTGTCGCTAATGAATAGTGAGCCTGTGAAATATTTGCTGAGCCCTACACATCTTCACTGTGCCAACAAATTGAAAATGAGCAATGAGGACTACAGTAGGTTTGTATAGTGATAATGTTGTTACTCGTAATCGACAAGCGAGCAAGAACCTGATAACACTCTTCTAGTGTCGAAGGGAGCCGCCGAGGTGGACCAGGAAGAATAATTACATCACGTTGCAATTAATTACAGTTTATAGAATACTGAAAGAGGAAATGAGAAATACGTACAGCTCCACGGCCGCTAAGAGTTGCAGCAGGTCTCCGCCATACATGTAGTAAAGATAGAAGAGCAGGTCGTCTCCGTACCGTGAAAGTTTTATTGCAGCAAGCTGTGGAGAAGGAGAGAGAATAAACACGTCTATTACCTCACCTTTTTTTTCCCCTCAAGAAAAAAAAAAAAAAAAAAAAAACACAACACAACACAAAAATTTCCTGTGCTTCAGTCACACACATCCACAACAAGCGTGTTCCCCAACACAATCACGCTAATAGAAAGGCAGAACTCAACTTCCGTCTATGGGGCCCAGTAATGGCTCTACAGCTAGCGCCCGGTTTGAATAATGCTTGTTTGGTGTTGCTAGTGCACACAAACAGGGTACATGGTGGAGGAAGGGATAAAAACAACAGCATTAGCCGGTCAGCAGATCATTTCATACAGTTTACCTTATACAAAGACAACCTCAGGCAGTGCTAACGGAGACGGTACGCGCGCTGGCTCGGGCATCAGATCGGTAATTAGAAAGGAAGAAAAAGCGGGACGAATAAATGGAAGGATAATGTGAGGAGGTGTGTGACCAACCTACCTTGTCTCTTATGTGAACGTTGGTTAAGTATTCTGAGGGAACGTGGAAGTCTGAAAGAGAGAGGCGGAGTTATCGAGCTGGCCGGAGACCCTGAGTGTGTCTGGTTTAGGGACAACTTTAAAGACGGGTTCATTAAAACATAAACAGGAATGGGAGGGAGGGGGGGGAGCGTGTCACGATAAATTATAAATAAAAAAAAATTAAATTATTATCATTATTATGAGAAGCGTTCAAGTTAAACCGGGACTTTTGATTGATGAGACTTAAAACGGCCTTCATTCCTCTATATACAGTAATCCCCTTCTACTCTACACTAATGCACTTATCCCAGGGTTTCACTCCCATCAATCCCATCAATGTTGAACATTTCCTCAGTACACTCGGAGCCATGATCAGACTGCCTGCTTCACATCTGAAACACGTCCCAGGAGCTCCTTTAAAGGCCCAAACATGTGGAAATGGCTTGAAACGAGGTCAGGAATGTACAGAAGATTCTTCCTGATACGTTCCTGTAACGTGCAAGTGGTGCGATGGGCAGTATGAGGTCGTTTATGTTTGTAGGTTTTTATGTCCTGCAAAAAACAAACAAACAAAAAAAACAGACTGCCTCTCTTTTTCATTAACGGAAAGGGCCAATGAACTGGACTACTGACCAGAAGGTCACAGGTCCAAACCCCAGTACTTTGAGCAGGTGCTTTGAGCAAGTTCCTTAACACACAGGGAAGAAGAACCAATTCATCATAACATCTATCTGAGTCAAGAACTCTCTTTTTGTCATCGTCAAGTCTACAGTCAGGAGACGAGTTTATGAAATAAATACTAATTCTTTGCAAGAAGCTGCGACCCACTGGTAACGCTCAAGAACCGCGAGGCCAGATTAAACTTTGCCAGATTCTTAGGATTGATAAAACCAAAATGAACTTGGACTCTTTTTCATTAAAGGAAAGGGCTAATTAAGGAGTTCTTGGGAGAAGAGCATTTCAGACATGAAGCAGAAATTCTGATCATGGCTCCAACGTACTGAGAAAACATTCCACTTTTATGGTATCGAAGGACTAAGTGCATTAGTGTAAATAAGGTTTAAGCATTTATAATAATTTTTTTTACAATAACAATAACAACAATAAATAATAATTAACAATATAATTACAAAAATCATAATTTTAGCCAAGAATTTCATTTCCGCATATACAGTAAGGTCAGACACTCACCGATATCTTGAGGTCGACATGGTGTGGAAGCCCACGGAGAGGCAAACTTGGGATAAAGGTTTCTGTAAATAATAATATAATATTATATTATTTATATTATGAAAGATAATATAAATCTTACATTTTTTCTAACTATAGTATAGAAGATAATTCAGGGCAAAAAAAGGTGGAAAAGGTGTTTTTTTGTTAATGAAAATCTGTCAATAAACTGTTTAAATTAGGACAAAGCATAGTTAGTCAGCCCGCTGCAAACAAAAGACATTTTAGATTTTCACATTTACAGCATGTGACAGACACCCGTATCCAGAGCGACTCACATAAGTACTTTTAAGCCTCTGTGGTTAAATATAACCCTTATTACTGGCTTACTCAGTTACTATCAGTACCATCAAGTCCAAAATTCAGTTGAGAGCATTAAGAAAAATGAAAAACTGATCACTGAGTGACTGAGTCACTCTTACGATTAAAAAAATCAACACGACTAAAAACAGTCAATCTAAGTAACAGAACTCTAACTCTAACTAAAGAACTAAACTAGCTGGTGGCTCTGACAGGGTACTTGGCTCGGCTTGGCTTGGCTTGGTTTGGGTCCGCTGTGGTGCAGAGGTGAGATGGAAAATGCCAAAACAATACAAACTTTACATACTTCGCATATTTTGCGACCTTTACATATTTTGCAAAGTAGCTTTGCATTTTAGCAACGAACGGTACAAACATGCCCCAAACCACAGTCTTCATTTTTTCTCATCAAAACTGACAGATCAGCCGAACACCAGGGACGAAGCGCAGGTGCTTCGATTTCTGTCATCACATTCTGCCATGATAAATTATCCATTACTGTGAGGGTTTTTTTTGTTAACTAAACTAACATGAAATATCAATATATATAGTTCTGACTATCACACAAGCACACAGTATAGTTGACATCTGTTTCTATAATTAATAGAAAGGCAAGTGAAAAGCAAGAGTTTTGAGTAAAAGACGAAATCATATGGGCCAATTGTTAAAGGGAACCTTTGAAACCAAATTCACTTTTTTGTCATTTCTAGACGTGTAGTAGTTGGGTCTCTGGGGCGCGTGTACAAACAAATGCATGGAGGAAAGAAATGTATCCTTTTGTAAATTCCTTTTCCAGTTTTTGTATTTTAGAGCTGCTTACTCTGGTGAGTTCAGGTTGAGGCCGAGCGTCGTCAGGTCGCTCCCCAGCGCTAAGTGCACCATGCCCGGGTCTGTCTCTGCTGCCCGAATAAACGTCAACAAGCCAATCATCCCGAACTGGTCGGTCACCATGCCAGGTGGAATGTTCGTAACTCGGCCTGGAAATGGAAAAGAAAACACTCTAGAATAAACACACAGCTGTTCATGCAATTTGTACCATTAGATTAGAGTTAGATAACCGTGACTCACCATCAGGAAGGACCTGAACTCCTTTCTTCTGATGATTGTTGTTCTGTTGCGTCAAGCTCTTTTCTCCAGGGAACTTAGGACCGTCTACAGACACACTCTTACCGGACAAGTTCAAGTTCTGCGGTGGAAAGAACACGGCAAAGCTAAGCACCATGAAAGAGCGTTTGATTTAATCTAATACACTGAATGGAAAAGTAATGTTTATGAACTGTTTATGAATGGCCAATTACAATGTTGAAGTTCAGAGAATGTAATGGTTTGATAATACATTTAAATCAACACACAATCTCAAAGTAAGGTGTTACTCTGGAACTGTACTGAATGGATGAACATCGCTTTATAAAAGATATTCTCTCAGTTGGAGTCTTGATGATGATGATGATGATGATGATGATGGTGGAGTGTGCTATCTATTATTTCAATCCAATAGTAGTTGGATTAGTAGTGATGGGGAAGTTTGAATCATTTTAGTGACTCGGTTCTTTGAATCTCATTCATCAAAATGAACGAATCTTTTTTTGAGTCATTTAGTTCATTTCGTTCTTTTGATCAGAAATAAAATAAAATGTTACATTTTCAGTAGGTTTACATATACAAATTTTGGCCATAGTTCCAGTAATGAAAATATTACAATGCAGCTAATGACATATAATAAACAGAATGAGCAGCTCACCATCATATCTTTTAATCCGAGTCATTCATTCTTTTGAATCTATTGCACTTCATAGCATCTATGGGAGTCACGTGACAAAAGAACGAACAACTCGGACTAGTAGATTTGTTGACATCCGTTCAATACTGTTTCCTGTACATGACCTACAGAGGTTTTGCGATGATTTGCGCAAGTGTGCCCAGTAGAAAATGAACTAATTACTCTCCGAGACTACTCGTTCTTCTGAGTCACATTAAAGATTTGTTCAAAAAGAACGAATCGCTCATGAACAACCCATCACTATTCTCCATTAGGTTTTTAGAGTGTGCATTGAGACCTTCAGGAGAGTTCCTCTTTCATTCAAGAGAGAAAAATTCCACCATAGACTAAAACTGATCAGTCAGAATAACTCTGTATTGATTTGCACGCACACTGCTCTCCTAAAATTCAAGTGGATCCCGGTCGTGCCTGCTAAAGCTACACAGAGCATAAGAGAGCCACGAATTCTCTATTAATTTGTCACCCAGAAATAAATAAAGTGACTAGCTCATGTGGTGATCAGGGAATGCTTTTATGGCTCCTGAAACACCAACTATTAATAATTCCTAGTGAGAAATTATCTAAATTATTGGACTCTACTACTACACACACATCCCATTTAGCTGTTATACTGTTAAGCCAGATAAAACAAAATACTGTCTGTCTTCAAGTGGGCTGATTCTTTTCTAGATCCTCTGCAGAAGAAAATCGTAGGGCGTGGCTCAGCAGTAGCTCATTTACATAGACACTGAAAGTGTGTATTCGAAGGAGGAGTGAAGGGAGTCTGAGGTATGAATTAAAGCATCGTCTGAGGGGTGTTTCAGCCGGAGGATTAACAGGTGGAGCTCTGGGACCTGGGTTAACATTGGTGTTACTTCTGATGAGATCTAGAGAACTAGATCTGTAATTGGCTACTGTTAAGTTGGTGCACACAAAGGCCTGAATCGCACACTCGTGACCTTTGAATTTTCTGATCTGATCTCAAGCTACTATTTAGCTATAACACAGGAGGAATGGCACAATCAGATCTCTTTGTAAGTGTGTGTGTGTATACCGTTTTGCTATCATCGGTACATGTTGGATCCTTAAAGTTGGCTCCAGGAAGTGCAGGAAAGTCCTCGTTGTGGATGGAGAAATCTTGGGACTGCTCGTGCGTCGGCTTCGTGACCATTCCAACTGGAAAGAAGTCAAGGTTTAGTAAAATCTAATTCTGGAGAAGAGCATCCGAGGAACCTTCACTGAGACTCCATAACAAAAGGATTTCTGTTTATCTGCCTTACCGTACGGAGCTCTCCCAGCCAGCGGGTTGAGCAGTGGCGTCGGATTGGCGTTTCCTTCCCTTCGACTTCTATCGGCTAAGGCGGGGAAATCGGACAGGTCCAGCCCAGTCATGTTTTCACTCCCGTCTACAAACGGATCGTTCCGTTAGCTCCCGTTAAACAATCAAAGCAGTCTTTGCAAGCATGTTCGGTGTAATGAAATGGTTGTTTACCGGTTCCATTAAAGATGCTACTTGAGAACGAATTGCTTAAACCAAACGCAGGATTGCGGCCCATTCCGAACCCTGACATACTGCACAGAGAGAAAGACAAGAGTTAAACCAAGTCCTGAGATATGTGTGAACATTTCTTTACAACTGATCATGTTGTTCACCAGGAATTCTGAAGGGTCCAGAGAGAGAGAGAGAAGTTTCTTACTGGTCACACAGATAGATAAAGAGTGGTTACATACACTCTGATATATCTCGTATGATTTGGCAAGAACATTTTATTGCAATAAAGGACACAGAACAAAGATAGCTAATCTGTTTATGATGTTTACGATATAGTAAGGATGTACAATCAAGGGCAAGAGTTCCACACACACCTACTGTAGGCTGAGGATATACAGGACAACTACAAAGGAACTGGTGAAGAAGTTGGAAATACATCCACCGATATACTGTACACTATCTGACATGTTACACCATGTGATGAAAGGACGGCATGCAAGGAAGAAAGTGCTGTGTTTGGAGGAACTTCTGTGAAACATGAGGGTGGAAGCATCGTGTTGTGGATGTGCATTATTTAATCAAGAAACACCTCAATACATCAGAAAGAATTTTGAAACTTGATCGCCAATTGGTTTGTCCAGCCGAAGCGAATCAACAAACCTTTGATGAGGGTGTTCAAGTCAAACCGGGACTAGTGATGAAACATCTTGTAAATGAAGGTGTAAAACCAATAGACATTTACAGGGGTCATCGCCACATTCCCCGTACGATCCTGACCTCGCTCCAAGTTATTTCCACATGTTCAGTTCATAAGAGGAGTTCCTGGGAGGCCAGCGGGCTTATATAGAGGAATAAAGTGAGTGTTTTGTTATTCTACACAATAAAAGTCCCGGTTTGACTTGAACCTCTCTTTAAAGGCTACAAAGTAAAAAATATTTTGACGAGGCCATCACAAATAACTGACCTGAATCCTATATAAAAAGTTTTTAGACTGAACTGAATAACTGTGGAGGCCGACAACCTGAATGAGTTACACCAGTTCTTTTAAGAAAAATAAACACTAATATTGTGAGAAGCTTGTGGAAGGCCAGGTTTCAGCAGGTTAAAAAGCAACGATGTTCAATCCTTACATTGCGTGTGTATCTAAATAAAACTGGAATAAAGCGGTCTCTTAGCTTTAATCCAGCTTGTCAGCACTGGTGATGAAAGCTGCCTGGGCGTTATACCCGGGTATGTGCCGACTCACCTGTTGATGGTGAGCGGTTGCCGTGCCGGCTGCTGTTTGGGCATGCAGATGATGCTGGGCGAGCTGCGGTTTGGGCTGCCCAGGCCCGAGCTATTGCTCATGCTGTTACTCCGTCCGCTCATCGATATGCCCTGCCCTATCTGCGAATGATTCATCAGGTTTCTCGAGTTCATCGGCAAAATTCCCCTGCGAAGGAGCGGAAACTGTTAAAACGTGATCTTGAAATTTAACTCTGCTTTTTTAAAATTAATTTTAATTAAACTTTTGCCGTAGCCGAACGTCCAACGCTGTCTCACCTACTCGGCGAGGTTGGAGTATGTAGGGACAGCGTCGTGCCCCCGGTGGAGGAACTGCCATGACTAGGTGGTAGCTGCGTGCTTTGTGCTAAATTGCGATTGAGTTGTGGATTGTTGTTGCTCATCCCCCGCATCGGGAAACCTAGCGTACCTGCAAAGCATCAAAGAGGGTGGGTTAGGACGCACACACACACATACACACATTCATCCAAGAACAAAATCCTTCAAAAGCCTCCATCATAAAAGCGATGCTATCTACAGAATACAGCAGGTGTGAAATTGCAAGCAGCAAGATATCGGTTGAATGTTTCCTTCTGAATTCTTTGACTGTGTGGCAAATTCCAAAAGCTTACGCTCAAAAGAAATGAAAGCGCAGGTGCTGGAGTGGTGTAATTGATTTTAATCATGAAACTCCAGATATTTCCCTTATCTCATTAAAAAAAAAACTGTGCACTAAAAACACATGAACGCATTCTAACTTTAAAAGAAAGCGCATATCTGACAGTGCAACACAATCAAAAAGTTCTAAAGAATTAAATAAATTTGCAATTTCAACCGATTGAACGTCAGATTTTAAACTCTAAATTCTTTATTACTTCTGGTTTATGTTAAGATCGAGGTGACATGTGTAGACCACAGTGTATGAGGGCATACTTTGTGAGCCGTATAAGCTTGCACCCAGGTGTGACAGCTGCCCCGATGACGAAGATGACGACGACAACAGCATCTGAAAAACACATTGTTTGCTTTATTCTTCAGCTCATGTTACACATTAAACAAATTTAGCAATTATTCTGATCGTGTCGACATTTTTGGTGTTAACTATATTCTCATATGTTTTCTCCTTAGCGTCTTACGTCTTTCTCGGGTCGATGTGTGAAAATCGACGGCTGGCCGTAGTACATGCTGTCGTCCGCGTAGTCATTATCGAGCCCCTCCATAAACTTCTTTCTCGTGGCACTAAACATGCTCTTTGTCACCTGCAAAGAGGAGAATATTTTAAATTATTCCAGTTAGTCCATTCAATACAATCCCTTTTAATACGCAGCTAAGAGACACCGTACTCTGACACGAAGACGGGGGAAAGTGTCAAAGTGAGAAAGTGAAACCTTACAAAGGAACTTTATCTGCAACAACCATGCTGCAGTCTGAGAGGCCCGCTTCAGACCCTTAATATCAAACCTTACACTCTGCCTAAATTCTTGGCAACTTTACAATTACTGCACATACAGTACAATAAATGTCACTGTAGTAAAGGAGACGAGGTGAACCGAATTAAAATATTTGACTCTTCTTTAGAATTCTACCTGATAGTTTACTGCAGATTTGTAATTTTTCTAAAACAACAGCAATAAGTACAAGCCTACAAATTTTATTTGAAAAAGAAACGTATCAAGATATGCCCTGTGGTCAAAAATCTGTGGCACTTTTCTCTCTGCATTCGTTTCTGTTTAAGTCGATATGTTCAGAAGATACAAAGCTGACTCAGATTTGATCATATTTAATAATCAGGGTTTACTACTATAATGCAACTGAACCATATTTACCCCTTAAGAACTGGAATGTGGTAATTTTAATACCTTTTTAACAATCAAATATGGTGAAATATTGGGAAATGTTTTTACTGAGCATGTTCACTAGGGATTACCCAGTACACCATTATCATGATACCTAAGTGCTGATTTGATTTGTATTGCAATTCTGTAAATATCACAATTTCATAAATGCAAACTTACAGCAAAAGCAGCAGAATCTCAGCATCTTAAATTCATTCTGGAATTCCCATAAGAAATACCGTATCACTTCCAGCGTATACCAGATCACTTCCAGCAACCCAAAAATATTACCGCTACTATGGATCGTGGGTTGACGAAAAAAAAAAGCTTTCGTTCCATCTCTTTCAGACAAAAAGCTTCGCTTTGCCTTCCCAAACAAGTTTTGAACGGCTCCACCACTTATCTACTGTTTGGTATGGTTCGTTCCGAATGTCCTAAAAATTAAGGGGTTATCTGTTGTTACACCCCTACCATACGTTTTGGAATAAATAACTTACTAATAAAACCCATGCATCCTCCCTGAAAGCATCAACAATGAAACTGGAGCTGGACAGGTGATCTGGTATGTATGAAGAATTTCAAGATTCTTGTATTCTTCAAGAACAATGCACTATTTATAAAGTAAAGACAATACCAAGGTTATTTTGCCTTTCATCAGATTCACATGAACACGTACATTAGTTTTAGACTCAACATTAAGCCACCTCATGCCATTTGACATCAGTGCCTCTTAAAACAAGGTTCAGAAACTATATTTATTATTGGAATTTTTAAGTTTTACCTCTGTTTACAAGAAAGTACTTTATGTATCTATGTTTACACACTATCAACTTCAAAATAGTATTAGCGCTGTATTACTTGCCCAATAATACAGTGCTCCCGGCATTCCTGACAATACTGGAATATGTTTTGGAAGTCTTCTTTTTCCAAGCGTTTTTCTTGGTTTTTCGAAGACCAAGACGGCGAAGAGGCCACTTTGGCACCAGTATCGTAAAAAACCTAAATGATATCTGTTTGGAAAATATTGATTTGGCACTGGCACTGTGTAAGAAAAGAATCGATTTAGCACCAGCGCCATTTTAAAAGCATCGACTTGGCACCAGTATCGTTAAAACACAAACGATACCCAACCCTGGATGCAATCTTTTGGCTTGTTACAAAATTAGTCTCGAAACTTTTTGATAACACTTTGTATCATGTAGGAATCGTCACATCAAGCAAACAGATTTAATCCAACCCTCGATAACAAATCTCGCCTCTCTCACTTGTTATTCAGTAATAACATGCACTTCAGCTTTGATAAATTGCAAGAATATTACTGTATTTGAATAGTTCCCTAGAAATTAACATGTAATGAAAATGTTCTTGGAATTGTTTAAGCTAAAATGACCAGGTTTGCAAAAAAACATTTGAACAGAGGAGAAGTTTGACAATTGCTACAATATAGCTATTTTCACACTATAACACTTTTAATGCAAGTTTTCAGACGGCATTAACTATTTTTCAGAATTTTGATAATGAAAATTGTTTCGTTTTATTATTATACATTATTATCCTAAAATACAGGAGAAAAAAGTCCTCACAGCTTCAAAGAAAAAAAACTTAAACTAGATAACTAACTTAATATTTCATATACTTAGTTCAAAAATGTAAATATCATTATATATATTGTGTTTAATTTTACATATTGTTAGTATAACACTTTTGAGCAATTTAAGCGCTAAAATGAATGTGTTAGCAAGTTTACAGCGAATGTAAACAAACTAGCATTAAAAAAAACTAGCCGGGTTAACTAGCAATTAGCTACCAGTGCGAACACTGAAAGTATTACTTGTATATATATTTTTACATTTGCTAAATTAATTAGTAACGAGTAATCAGGTGTAGTTGGGTGATTAAACTGGATAAACTTTAATCAAAACACGTTTTGACCGGGCTAGTTATGAGGAGCTTTAAGCCTAGCTAGCATGAAAGCTAAGCGAGATCAGTGCACCGAGGAGTCCGGCTTCACTGCACTCTACTCCGGCCTGAGCTCTGTTCACAGCGCCGCCGGACACGGGATGTTTTTGTTTTGTTTTGTTGTTTTTTTTGTGTGCCAAAAAGCAAGTGAACAGGTTTGAGGAGTAAAATGACACTGGGAAAGCAAACTGGTTATTTGTCTATCTATATATTTCTCTGCTTGCAACTTAGTCGTATTTTCCGCACTCACACATATAGATATATACAGTACACGCACATACACATGAACACACACACACACGCACATGCACATAGACACACACCGAATACCAAAGCGAGCTTTAAGCCATTAAACCTCCTCAGGCCTTTTACTGCTAACATCAGCAAAAACAACACTGCAGCTCCATGCGCACGGAGTCCTGTGCAAATCTACACTTACCGCATTAATTTTTCTTTCCACACTTAAATCCAAGATGGCTCTGTGTGTATGTATGAGAGTGTGTGTGAGAGGGAGAGTGTGTGTCAGTGTGTGTACATTGCTGTAAGACTGGCCTTACCTCCGACCCCTAAACACACCTTCTGAAAGCTTGAGTCACAGCAATACATCATCAAAACTCATTATACTTATTATTATATAAGGCCACACATTATTATAAAGTTCACACTGATTGGCACATTTTCAAATAAGTTAGAATGGCTCTATGATGCTGATGCTGATGATGCAACAGGATCCTGGAACGTTGCCCAAGTGAACTCTAGCACTGACACTATTGGGAAAGGGAGACATTCATGACTAGATGAAGGGGGAAATGTCCTTCTTTTTTCTGTGGTTCTGAGTCCATTCGGGTATCCAGGGAAATGAGACAGAGCTGACGATTTGGCAAAAGATGCAACCAAAAAAAGTGGATGTCAAGGTCAATATCAAATTATCAAGCAAGTGTGGAAAGGCAGCAGAACACGAGTGGGAAAATGGACCAAAAGCCAGACAATTGCATTCAATACAAGAAAAAACTAATGTGATAAGGAGAGGGAACAATCAGAAAGTGGATCTATTAATTAGCAGACTAATAATTGGACTGCGATTCTTTAAGTATTGTGATTTTATAAATATCCTGATTCAATATTACATTTTCACTCAATTTTATTACAATGTTAAACCTTTAATATTTTTTTTTATTAATTAAATGTAGCCCGTTCCTTATAACATTAGCTTTCTCACTTACAATCCAAGCACAGCATTTAAACAATATAAACTAACTTAAACTAATATAAACTGTATTATATGAAACTAGTATATACAGTAACTAATATAAACTAATACAAGAGTTTAACATTTAACTGAACAGCATGTATCTGTCTTCTGCCATAATTATTATTGCTAAACAAAGTAAATAAATTAATAATTTACTCCTACCACACGGCATAAAAATGTGCAAATACTTTACCTGTAGGATTATAAAGAAATGGCGAAGTTTTATCACCTCAAAGTCTCAAAACTTAATAGTAAGTACTCGGGTTGAGTAGCTATGAGCATACAGGTGCGTCAGCTTCTAATGCGGGCAAGCGGGGCTTCTATTGCACACGATTTTTGTCTAATTTAACGCTCACACTGTTTTGCGACTGATGGAAGCGTTTGTAATGAGTGGGTTTAAGAATACTTTGTTCACAGAGTTTGGAGAAAAGGCAGGTCAGAGGCACATGAATTGTCAAACAAAAGAATCGCGATTCATAACTAAATCGATTTTTTCCCCCATCTCTCCTATTTATAGGGAAAAGCTTCCAAACAAACCATTGTTGTTCAGTCTTCTTCTAATTGTACTGTCATAGACTTTAACATTCAGCATGATCAATAAGGCCTGTTTGTTCTGACCTTTTTTTTACTTTGATGGTTGCACAGTCTGACCTTGGGATGATGATGCTGGGATGTTCACTCTTGAGAAGATTAGATAGGAGTAACTAGCTTGAATGCTTTCCACTTGTGAATAATCTGTCTCACTGTAGAATTTTAAACTCTACTGTATATTGGTTGGAATTGGTTTTATAACCTTTTGAGGTCTTCTCTAAGACCATTGCTTATGTCTTTCTCTTATGGCATTGTGTTAACACACAGCTGAAAAAAATAATGGCATGAAAAAAAGTTATATGTTTTTATTCATTTGTGACTGAATGCCTAATACTGGGACCTCCTATGATTTTTTTAAATTATGTTTTTACACAAAAACACTCACACACTCATCATCTATACCGCTTTATCCTGTATACAGGGTTGTGCAGGGGCCTGGAGCCTATCCCAGGAGACTTAGAGTACGAGTCGGGGTACATCCTGGATGGTGCCAATCCATCACAGGGCGCACACACACACACACACAACAAGCAATTTTGGGAAAATAAATCATCTTAATTCTGCATGTCATTGGAATGTGTGAGGAAAGGAGTACCCAGAGGAAACCAACCAAGCATGGTCAGAACCTGCAAACTCCATGCACACAGACCCCAAGGGAATCGACTCTGGACCCTGGAGGTGCAAGATGACAGTGCTAACCACTAATTTTGCTATAGATGATCACATCTTAATCATAAGCACATCGTATCCATCTCTTAGCTAATGTGTAGCCAATTCATAGTTTTTTTTAAAGAAATATCTCAGTACTTTTCATACCAATTTTGAAGTAAATTACTCTTTCATGCAACCCTAACATTAACAAGTACGTGCTAATGTTAATAGAGTGAGCTTGAGGCTGCATGAGCCCTGTCCCAATGTACAGTACATCCATCAGTGCTGTTGCAGTTCCTATTCAGGCCACTAGGTGTAATAATAACTCCATGATGTTAAACAGGGCAGATCCACAGAACAATCATTTACTGTATGTTTGTCAAGTGACAGCAACATGTTTTTAAAGAGTTTCTCACTTGAAAAAAAGAATTAATTAGTATTCATGTATTTAGTATTTTAGTATTCATGATAAATGGATTTGTTATTGAGGATGTTTATAAAGGTTTACATTTATGTAATGGCTGATATTCAGTGTATTCTGTATAATACTGTATGTGTCACAAGTTATTTTATTCATGGTTATGGTAGTTTTTTAAACAATGACCTGCTCTAGTTTTCTTTGTTTTTGTGCTCACTGGCCACTTTATTATGAATATATGCTAGTTACTGCAAATATCCAATCATATAAATGATAAAGACCAGGTGATATTTATTTTTCCAATCTTTACTTTTCCAGTCAGAGTGAATCCGTGTACAGTGTAGCCTCTACTGCAGGACTGGACTGTTGTAGCTCATCTTTCTCAATACTGTCCGCTTTTCACTTGAGTTACTGTAGATTTTGTTTTCTGTCAGTCCATCCTGTCCATTCTCCTCTGACTTTTCCTCTCAGAACTGTCACTCACTGGACTTTTTTTTTCACACCATTCTGTGTAAACTCTTGAGGCGGTTGTGTATAAAAAATCCACGGAGATCAGCAGTTCCTCAAATACTCAGGCCTGTCTGTCTAGCACCAACAATCATGCCAATCATGACCTTTTTTGGTGTAAATATTAACGGGAGCTTTTAGACTGTATCTGAATTATTTTATGTATGCATTGCACTGCCGGAACGTAATTGGTGGGGTGGGGTGTGAGTATCTATACTGCATGTACATATAGTGTATTTTTTATGTGTTTATTCTTTAAATTAATGTGCATTTAAATAGACCTCACCATATATTTGGTGTTAGCAAAGCAACAGTAAAGAGACTGGTGTGACATAATCAGCAGCACTTCGGTCAGTTAAAAGAACTATCTGATGCTGAGTGTAGAATACTTACAAGAAGTGTGAAATAAGACCATAGACCAACTGACAGTCAAATTAACGATTTCTGTGGTACAGTTACTGTATGTGCAGTGACAAAATGTAATGACAAAACAATGAGAAGGAATGAAGAAATGACAATAGGAATGCTACCACACTAGAGCTATACAGCATTTTATCACTGTGAAGGCGTGCATGTTATGGGTCAAGTGAGATGGCTGCAGTACAACTGCTGTTTTTCTGCATGTCCACTAAAAAACTCCAGGCTTATAGAGGGGGGAAAATGTGGTAGGACTTGAATTCCGAAACTCAACACCACAAACATGCATTCCACATAAACATGACTGGATGTTTACCGATATGTATCACTACACATTTCAGGTGTAACAACAATGATTAATTATACTGTCAGTCGCAGCACGAGTGAAAGTAAGTCGGTACGGTTCGCTGCCGCCAAGCCCACATTTAAAACCCTTCACTGGAACGCTTTTAGTTAATAACATATTTGATAATATTGTATCAGAAAAAAAATATTTGTCTCCTTAGTAAAGTCATTCTGAATTCCCTCTGTATTGTTCTGTTTATGCTAAGCGGAGCCACAAAGCTAAGTAGCTTCTAACACATGGCTGAATCCCAAAGTTAGTGTATATTATACTGGTGCATTAGCCTTTCATTTAATGCTATTTGGGATTCAACCCCAAGTCTTAAAATTAGCTGATATTCTAAAGAGGAATAAGTGGAAATATAAAATCAATCTCATAAGTTTCCCAGGAAGTGGCTGAGACAAAAACAAAATAACTGAACCGAAAGCAAAACGAAAAATCCGAAAACAAACAAACCAACAAACAATATATATATATATATATATATATATATATATATATATATATAAAACAAAACCCAAAACAAAATAACAAAACCCAAAACAATATAACTACTATAATATAAATAAAACATATCCAGAAACAAAACACCAAATGAGAAAACACATTAACAATCCAGTCAACCGCGAAAAAAGGTACATATAGTTTGTGAATGACTTTTTTATTGCTGATTGTAAGAGACATCTGTCACTCAAGACATACAAGAAGTACACTTATGACATTTAAATGTCCTTGAGGCTGCAGTACTTCCTGTATATTTTGAATGACAGATGTCTCGTCCAATCAGCGATAAGAATCAACAAACTAAAAAAGGTAGGCGTGGTTTGCAAATGAAATTCTTCCTGCTGCTTCACCCATCAGCTCTGCCAGTCACGGTTAGTTAACATCATCCATTAGTAATAAATGGTGTTTGTAGAACTATTGTACAAAAGTACAATTTCACACTCGAGGTTGTGCTGTTATACTGAATATTGTGATACTGTGAAATCTACTCGAGCAGCGTTCTTGTGCCCAAGTCTGCATCACAGCACTCACTTTCATTGGAATAGCTTAATTCTAATGGTCACTGGTCACATTTAAATTACATTTGATTTGAGTTTAGGACCTAATTTATGAAATTATTCAATTTAAGCAGTTTTATGACACATTTATGTTGTGAACAATGCTGGGATTGCACATGAGGATATAAATTATTGTACAAAGCTGCATTAAAGTAGGGCTCATCAATCCTGAACAACCAGTGTTGACAATAAAACATTTTCCAGTCCTAATTACTGTATTCACAAGTAAAAAATAATCATGTATTTCTACACACAGGAACTAATCAGTCCAGGGTTTATATGTACTGTTGCGATGTCCTGATGCTGATACAAGTATGAAATATCAGTCTGAATCTGCACTCAACTACTCAAACTCATAAAGTTATTCAACTTTTATCCACCCATTATCTATACCTCTTAACCAGTGTGGGTTAAGTGGGTACAAAGCAGGGAACACACACACACACACTCAATCATCCAATCACACACTATGAGCAAGTTAGAAACACCAATCACGTCACCAATCAATGTCCTTATGGAGAAAACCAGAAAACCCTGAAGAAACCCACCAAGGACTTAATGCAAATAGACACATACACATGCATTTATGAAATATATTTTAACACATAAAAAATGCTTGTTAAGTAAAGAACCAGATTTTCAACATAGTAGCAAGATCCCAACACAAGTGAACACCGATGAGAGATGCTGAGGCGACGTGCTGCGCAGAACCGCCTGCCACCTTCATCATCTTTTGAAAGATCAATGTTCATATGTCTGGTACAGCTTCCAGAGATCGATGCCCTGCAACACTGAAGTATAACCAGTGTTGTATAACCACTTATAACTTTAACCTACTGTATAACTGAATCACTATATTGTTTTTTTTTCTTTATTTCATCATCTGTCAGGGTAAACATTATAATTTATACAGCTATGATTTCCCATCAACCTATTTGCAGTCTTTCTTCTTCTTCTTCTTCCTCCTTATTAGATGTTGGTTTACTCTCTCTATAGGTAAGCAATAGATATGCATAGGGATGTTCTTATAGTAGCTTGTCACCCATGGCCTGCAGAAATACACAGAGGCATATACTGTCGATGCTTTAAATTGATTTACATTGTTTCAAAAATTAAATAAATAATCAAGCGTGTGAGAGACATGCAAAACCCCAAGTTATTACTCTATACCTAAAATAATCAGTTCTGGTCATATGTATCCATTAACAGAAATATTATGTACAGTACTGTATGTCACAAAAGTGCATACACCTCTCACATCTCTGCAAATATTTAGTTATAGCTTTTCATAGGACTACACTGCATAAACGACTCAATGAAAAGTAGTCAGTGTAAAGTTTGTATAGCAGTGTAAACTTATTGTCCCCTCAAAATAACTAAAAATACAGCCAATAATAGCTGAACCCCTGGCAACAAAAGTGAGTACACCCCTAAGTGAAAATGTACAAATTGAGCACAATTAGTAATTTTCCTTCCACTTTGTCATGTGACTCATTAGTGTTACACTGTCTCAGGTGTCACCAGATAGCAGGTGAGTTACATTTGGTATAAAAGCTCTTCCACTCTCCCAACCTGGCCACTGAAAGTTCAACATGGCACCTCATGGCAAACAACTCTCAGAAGACCTGAAAAAACAAATTGTTGCTTTACATAAAGATGGCCGAGGCTATAAGAAGATACTGTAGCACAGTGGCCAAGACCATCCAGCGCTTTAAGAGGACAGGTTCTTCTCAGAACAGGCCTCGCCATGGTCGGCCAAAGAAGCTGAGTGCACGTTCTCAGCGTTAGGTCCAAAGATTGGCTTTGGAAAACAGACGGATGAGTTTTAGCGTCCAGCATTGTTGCAGAGATTGAAGGGATGGGAGGTCAGCCTGTCAGTGCTCAGACCGTATGCCGCACACGGCATCAAATAGCTCTGCATGGTTGTCGTCCTAGAAGGAAGCCTCTTCTAAAGATGATGCACAAGAAAGCTCACAAACAATTTGCTGCAGACATGCAAACTAAGGACCAGGATTACTGGAACCATGTCCTGTGGTCTGATGACACCAAGATAAACCTATTTGGTTCAGATGGTGTCAAGCGTGTGTGGCGGCAACCAGGTGAGGAGTACAAAGACAAGTTTGTCTTGCCTACCACCAAACATGGTGGTGGGAGTGTCATGATCTGGGGCTGCATGAGTGCTGCTGGCATTGGGGAGCTACAGTTCATTGAGGGAAACATTAATTCTAACATGTACTGTGACATACTGAAGCAGAGCATGATCCCCTCCCTCCGGAAACTGGGCCGCAGAGCATCACGTTCCCGCATGATAATGACCCCAAACTCACCTCCAAGATGACCACTGGCTTGCTAAAGAGACTGAGGGTAAAGGTGATGGACTGGCCAAGCATGTCTCCAGACCTAAACCCCATAGAACACCTCTGGGACATCCTGCAAAGGAACATGGAGTCGAAGGTGTCAAATGTCCACCACCTCCGTGATGTTGTGATGGAGGAGTSGAAGAGGATTCCAGTGGCAACCTGTGAAGCTCTGGTGAACTCCATGGCCAAAGAATTCAAGCCGTGCTGGGAAAATGATGGTGGCCACACACAATATTGACGTTTCACATTTTCACTTAGGGGTGTACTCACTTTTGTTGCCAGGGGTTCAGCTATTATTGGCTGTATTTTGAGGGGACAATAAATGTACACTGCTATACAAACTTTACTCTGACTACTTTTCATTGTGTCAAAGAGTCATTTATGCAGTGTGGTCCTATGAAAAGATAGAACTAAATATTTGCAGAGATGTGAGGGGTGTACTCACTTTTGTGACATACTGTACATACATAATCATTGAATCGCTGCTTCTCAAATCAGTGTAAGGACTCACTGACCTGACGATTTTGTCCCTGCTATCTGTTTTTCTTGTTCAATATCAACCCAAATGAGTAGCAGTATTAAGTCTGGTGCCACTTTCTGATAGTCTTTAGGTGCTGTAAATACATTTAAAATATATGGAATGCTAATTGATTGGTCAATATGTGCTCACTCACTCATCATCTACAGTATACAGCTTTATCCTGTGTATGGGTCACAAGGGGCCTAGAGCCTATCCCAGGAGACTTAGGACACAAGATGGGGTACACCCTGGACTTACTGGACTGTTTGTCCATACCATGTGTTATCTCTCTGCTTAATTTTCTTTCGTAACTAGTGAAATGCATCATGGGTCTCAAATGCAGCAAAACCAGATCTATGGAAAGTTCTAAACTTTAGAAAAGAAATATACATATAAAACTTAAACAAAAATGTTTTGCTTCGGGGTGGTACTGTACAGTTGTGTAGTTGTTGGCTCTGTTGTCTCAAACCTCCAGGGTCGACGGTTTGATTCCCACCTCGGGGTCTGTTTAGATGGAGTTTGCATGTTCTTCCCGTGCTTGGGGGGTTCAAAAACATGCAGATTAGACTAGCTGGTAATGGTTTCCATTACCAATTCATGAGTGCGTTTGTCTGTGTAGCCTGTCCGGGGTGTACGCCACCTTGTGCCCAAAGTCTCCTGGGTTAGGCTCCAGGCCTCACATGACCCTGCACAGGCTATGTTGTATAGAAGCTTTTGTTTCAAACAGTAATTTGCCAAATTAAATGGTGTTTATCTCGTTTTGCTGTCAAACTCTTCAGAACAGTTAGCTGACTAGATTGATGTTCCAAAACACAAGCGTGGAGGTGTCCATGTCCCTCCCCACACATACTTTTTAGAAGTAGATAACGATGTTATGTTGAGCTCCGACATCCGAGTCAAATTAGAAGCTTTTGTTTGATAACTTTCTAAACACCTAAAGAAATCTACAGTTCAAGGGCACACACAGTAGTCCACTGTTCAGGACAGTAGCAGTGACATCACGGCTGCCCGCCAGTATTATTCTGAGGCAACTGGTTTTGAAATTTCCTACAAAAGTGCGATCAAAGTGTGATTTTGCACAAGATACTGTAATATAATTGCGGTTTTACTTTGCAGTGCGCTGGTTGAGGACGAGGAAGCGCAGACTTCTCCAGCGTTGGAGGTTCTCTTCCCTCCTTATTTGATCCTGTTCCTGCCGTCTCTCCTCATGTATACGCAGCCTCTCCCTTAGGTCCTGCTCGATCTGAATCAGCTGCGCACAACACACACATACAGTAGAAGTCAAAAATCATTTTCAGTTGAATACTTTTTCCGAGGTTTTATTTTTTATTTGGTGTACTGTAGTTCCTGGTCTGTTAGAGATAACAGGTCGTGATAGCTGTGTAAAGCCTGTGATGTAGGAGCTTTGTTGCCTGCAGGGGATAGAGTGACGTTGTAGCATAAACCTGGATCGAGAGCGGTACCTCTGCCAGTAAACCACCGTTGTCCTCTAATTTCATCTGCTGCTTTTGGAGTGCATCCAGGAAGGCATCCTCTGCAGCCGTCTTCTGAGGAACAACAGGGTCAGTCCGTGGGAATAAACCTGGGCTGTGTGGAAATGAACAAGGATCTTTACAAGTAGAACCATTTACAGTAAGTATTGCAAGCACTGTGTATCATTCTGAGCTGCTCGTCCTTTCCTTAATGCGGGTACATGCGATTAGAGTTAGTGTTTAGACTCAGTTAAAGCTGTGCCTGGAGATCTGGACATGCAGGTAAATAAATCTGAAAGCTTAATCACTTTTCCACATGTGTGGAAAAAAAGGTCAATCAATCTCAGTGAAATGAAAGCATGGAAGGTCTTACCTCACATCCTGCTCTCCGGTTTGCTCCATCTGTTCGACTCCAGGTAGCGCTTCAAAGGTTGCTGCAGTGGAAACGAGCCAGAGTGTTTGTTCAAATCATTTTAACTGTAATSTGTGTGTGTGTGTGTGTGTGTGTGTGTGTGTGTGTGTGTGTGTGTGTGTGTGTGTGTGTGTGCACGCATCTGCCTTTTTTCCTGTCAGCATTGTAAGCTGTAATCAAGCTGGCAGTCTAACTACCGAGTACTGCCATGAAGAAATGAGATAGGCGCTCGAGTGCAGCTGACTGCAACTTACTTACCTCTCTCGCTCTCTCTCTCTCTCTTTTCTCTGAACCTCAATAGGTGCATTTAATTAATAATATGACTTTATTGTTTAAGAAGAAACAAAGAAACACACATATACTGTAACCCGAACTACCTAGGATGCCTTACCTGAGCTATACACTCCTTGGTCATTTTATTTGCAAGACCTTTTGGCAGTCACCCTTATCCAAAGCGACTTACATTTATCTTATTATAATATCTGAACAACTGAGGGAGTAGTCCTAAGAGGACGTTCCGATATGGACCATCCAATGCCTTAACCCTTGAGCTACCCTAGCCATGTGCTGCATGCACTTTGATTGGCAGATGGCCAATCATCTGAGTCAAATTAGAATCCAACCTGGGGGTTTGGATCAACCATCTAACTAGTGGTGACCAAAGTGATTGACGCTTGTAGACGACTAATAAGGTTTACTGTCATATCATCTCAGTTATCATATTTTTGCCACTTCTTTTTTTTTCCTAAATAAGAGTACTAAAAGATCAAACCTTTTTTGGGCCCAAGCACTATGACATCAGCCCTATGACATCTATCTGTGTGCAGGTCCCTCTTGTGAAGGGCCCTCTAGTTCTGTTTTTTTTTTCTTTTTGAGGTCTTAACATGCTCAAAATTCATTAAAATTAGCAGGCAAGTTGGAATTTACTGCCATTAGGGAGTCTTAATGGCTAGTCCCTGGGTGTGGCATGGGGCTGTCACACAAGTTTGTGCTGCATATTTCATACTGTATACACTTGTATGTACAGTATACATACGAAGCCTGGTACACATTTAGATCTCATTGAGCTGAACAACATTATGGGCTCTACTCAATAGGAAGTCGGTTATTTTTGGTTGTTTGCACCCAAATTAATTTGATATACTCCTCCAATGGGATTTATACGATCGCCACGAAACCGGGCCCATGTAATCTCAAGACATTGAGGATGCAAAATTGCAAAGGGATTTTAGGCATCTCAAACGGTTCAGCAGTGATGATGCTTTATACTTATGCCAAAAAAGTGGCTAATAACGTCTTGAGTTACATCACATATTGTGATGCTTCTGGGGCTTTTTGAAGGCCTTAACGTAACATTCTCCTTATTCAAAAATTATGTCATAATGGTATTGGTATGTCCATTTTAATGTAAATGCATGTGCCCTCTGTGCCCACTGTCTTTCTGGTGCACATCAGGTGGGATAGCACATGTGCTTGGATTGGATTCATCATTGTTCCTTCCAACTGTATATTTTTCTGAACTATTGTACTAGGAAAAGAGTTTAATGTATTTAAATAGATGTATTTACTAATTTCAGATTTATTCGTTTACTAATGAAATAATCTACAGGCAAGATAATTTGGCACATTTTAAGCATTTATTTTAAAGATTTTTTTCAAGGAATAGGGTTAATTATTAGTATTTTATTAAAATAACTATTTATTTTCATTTCCCAAGATGAGATTTGATGCACAGATTGTTTATCAGTCTCACACATCTTAAAGTTTTGCTGCTTAAATTCCTGCTCAATCTAAAACAAATACACTTACCTCACTACAATATGTGTGTCCATAGATCCTGATTCTCCCGGTGTTGGTGTTGTATATATAGAGCCTCTCCATCCATTTACGAGGTTTCCTCCTCTCTGGGGAGCAATCACTCTTTTCAGGCATCCATTTCTTCAATAATGCAGCACTTCTATGGTTTCTCCTTCCATGACTTCAAGTTTCCTGCTGCGTGACCATGCATTCCTCACCGTCACTCCTTACATCTAATTAGCATCAGTGAGTTCTGCAGGCTTCGAGCTTGAATAAGTCATAAGAGCTCGCTGATTAGCAGCTCACGTTCCTGCAAGCGTTATTTTCCAGGAGCTTTCAGACAGCTGACTGGTCTTCCTGGTCGAGCTCACCTGTGACTCAGGGGCTGAAGAGGTGCCGTTAAGACTCTTTTTATTACCCATCCACTCCCATTTGATTTAAGTAATGAAAGACTTTACATCGTCTGATTGTGGAGAGTTCAAGAGTAAGAAACAGGAGATACAAACACCTCTTAATTAGGAATCTTTGCCTTAAAATATGTTGCTGTTCTAATTTTTTTTATTTGCATTTATTGTATTCATTGTGTGAATATTTATAAAAAAAAATTTTATAATATTGCTTTGTTGAGATTTTCACCAGTAAACAATAGTCAAATTTAATATCATAGCAAATGGTATCTAGTATTTACTGTAATTCGCAAATATAGAAATCTGGAAATCTTTGATCTTATACTCAGTTTGTTCAAGTTAATCCGAGATTTGTGATGAATTTTCTTCTGAATGTGGTGTGAAACGGATTTTAAAATAAAACCTTTAACAAAGACTTCAAACAATTGTATGCAAGTCAGTGGTCATGCAAGTCCGCATTTAATCCTTATAAATCAACATTGTTGCCAGCAATTTCAATATCAATAAGTTGTTGCCAGTGTGTGAAAGTGATGTTGGACATTACAGGAACTTACTGGAGTTACTGTCACACACCCCCCCCCCCCCNTCATTCATGAACACCACTCGTATGTAACGGTTGGGAGTCTCCAGTACATTCCTGACCTCGCTTCAATCCATTTCCACATGTTTGAGCCATTAAAGGAGTTCCTGGGAGGCCGGTGTTTCAGACATTCAGACTGGCGTATTGTGAATACTTTCTACCCTGATGGTTTTCAAGCACTAGTGAAACACTAGAATGAGAGCATTAGTATATATTAGGGGATTACAGTATATGCAATCAGAAGTCCCGGTTTGACTTGAACGGCCCTTGGCGTTCGAGTGGATATGCATTTACCTATGTTTAAGATATTTCTCATATGCCAATATATCAATTTGAAGCTGTAAATAAATGATGAATTTCTTGTGAAAAGTCCTAAAACAATGCTGTTGTGTATTTAGTTATAAATAAATTATCATGTGTGTGTCTGTAATAGCCAAAGTGTTTCCCCTGTAAACATTTTAGGAATAACCTGGTTGCACAAGACTGCACATGGTAGTTTATTTACAAAGAGGTCATGTGACTCTGCTAAGAATAAACTAATCACATTCAAACACAAGTTCCAAAGTAATTATCATATACAGGATATGCCATTAATGACTTTTGATTAACCCCTCATTAAGATTATCTGTGTTTGTATTATGGATTTTCCCTTTTTTTTAATGTTGACCACGGTGGACAAAAAGATAGCTTTACAAAACTTTCAAAAGGACAAGAAGAAAATGTATCAGTGAGGCTAAAGCATCATATAAATAGCAGCATGAAATATCAGGCTTAGGCTTGTATTATATTACTTACAGTAGCCTTTTTACAAGATAAACTATCCAAACATTTAATCTGCCTCACACTATGTTTAAAAATGTGTAGAACACATTGGACATATTTTTTACATGAATGTTTGGTGCGAAAACAACACAGCTTTTAACTCCATACACATGATGAAGCATGGTGGTGGCAGCATCCTGCTGTGGTGCAGCTTCTCTCCAGCTGGGACTGCAGCTCTAGTCTAGTTATAGAGAATGGTGAATATCTCCAAATACAAATCTATTTTTGCACAACACCTGCAGATGAAGACAAGTGGAACTACAACAGTAAGTAGTGAAACAAAGTGAATAATTTAATATAGTACAATATCACAAAAGTCCAGATTCAAATTCGGTTTTCCCGTCATGACAGTGGTTTACATGTAAAATTCTCTGGCGAATATATTATATATTATAGCTGATTCTCTGCTTCTCTAATTTCGTTTGATACAGAAATCTATGAATACATCAAGCAGTGCAAACAATAGTCACCATATCAAATATGGTCTATAAAAAGGAATGAGTGTGTATTTACTAAAGCATGGTGTGACTGAAATGTTATTAATAAAACTTGTGTAGTGAGTTGGGGTTCACTGGAGAACGTCAGACCACGTGAGGTCTAATGTTCTGTTCTGCCATGCCAAGCTGGGTTTAGTTTCAAATTAACGCAAACTAAAATATATCATATTTATACATATAAACAAACACATACACAGACAATATCAAAAGGTATCATGGTAGGGTTGTGTGTATTCTTTTCCATCAGTACAAGATATTTTTTTAATTTTTTCAATATTTTTTTGTTTATTTTACGTAGTTCACCCCAGTTTTTTTTTTCTTTTTTAAACTGTACACACACTCTATTCTATCAAATATCTTTTGCACACTTGGCACCCAAGAGCGATATAGAGAAAACACGGCCAGTTTAGCCTCTTTGGTTCTCGAATGGCTAGGACATCATCAGGATTGGAACTCACAACCCTATGATCATTTGTTTCACCCTTTTTTAACAAATAAAAATATTAATATAATAGACACACATTAGACGTGACCTGGTACATGGAACACAAACTCATAAGAAATTTACAGAACATATGGGCTAAAGCTTGCTGTATATTATTGATGTGATTTCCTGAGAGACAATAGAAGGGACTGGTGTCAGTAAGGACTTACAAACTGTTAGAAAGTTCGTCACCATGACATTTTACACTGTCTGCCTAGAAACTTTATCAAATCCTAATTCAGAAATGAAAGAATCTCCCACACATGCATGTTTAGACACACTCTATATTATATCTATGTACTGTGGTTAATCTAAAAGGTTGAGTCAAAAATTATCATCACTCCTGCTATATAAAATGTTTTTGCTCTTTCCATTTAAGGCTACTGTCTCCCCAGTCACTGCTGACCACATCAGCCAAGGCTCTACCTATAGAATAATCCACATTTTTGAGTTTCTAAGACACTTAGGTTGCTAAGGAAGGTGAAAGTTTCTTAAAGAGAATCATTCCTGGTGACGAGACGCAGATTCATCACTACGAGTCTGAGAGTAAACAGCAGAGTATGGAACAGAAACATCCTCAATTGCCAACTGAGAAAAGGTTCAGAAGTCAAACATCAGCTGGAAAAATCATCGACGCTTACAGTTTTCAGCGATTCTCAAGGGCCAGTATTGGAACATTATCAGAAAAAGGGTTCAACAGTCAAAGTGCTCGTTACAGTGAGACGCTTATCGAAGAGTAGAAAAGACTGAAGACTAAAAATCCTAAAAAGCATCTTGCATGATGATGCCCACTCTGTGGACGGTCTGCGAAAACATCATTTTTGAAGCGTTAAAGCGTCCTCCCTGTAGTCCTGATCTCGCTCTATCAGACTTTCACCTGTGTGGTCCCCTGAAAGCCGCCCTACGAGGACAAGGATTCATTTCTGATGAAGAAGTGAAGACAGCGGTGCATTCATGGCTCGCAGCTCACAGATGGAAAAAGTGTAAAGTATTGAAGAGCAAGGAGATAATATTGAAAAATTTGTATTTGTATTTTCTAAAAGTTAATTAAGATAAATTCTTAATTTTTGACTCACCCTTGTTCTATTTATAATCATGGTTTAAATTCCAGCCCAATCACAATTATTGCATTTCCTTCCTCCGTCTGTGTATCTGATAATGTATTATCTCTTACTGCAATGTAAACTCTTATTTACACCTTCTATTATCAGATTATACTGCATATGTTACAAACAATCAATATACACACACACACACACACACACACACACAGACGCACACAGACGCATATTTTTGCCTCGGGTCAGTATCCTTTCTTCTTGTTTTGAATCTTGCTTTACAGAATCTGAGATTAGAGTCAGTTAGGGGTGTGATCAGTGTTCATCCAGCGTCACTGGCAGCGGCGGTAGAAATGGAAGTGGTAGTCAGTGAACAGGATTTCCGCGTAGTTGGGGTCTGTAGTACAGTGAGCCTGACCCTGAGGAGAAATCAGATCCGTGACAGTTAGGTGACAGTGTACTGTATATACAGACCTTACTTGTAGAGAGTTAAGTTGTTGCCAGTGTGGGAGAAAAAGACAATAGAAAGAAGGAAAAGTAAAAACGCGTACCGCTACTGAGAGACGGAAGTGGAAAGATGATCGGAAGTGTTGCGCGACAGACAGGGGCCACTCGTGTACATACCCCTGTAAAACACAGCAAACTGCGCGTTAATGTCTCTGAGGAGAGAGATGGAGCTGCTCTCTAAGGTTTTCCCTTAACAGGCCATTAGCCCACATAGTCAGTCCACACAAGCACCAAAACATCTGCTTCAATTCAATACAATTCACTTCAAAAGTCATCCTTCAGCTGAAAAATTCATGCTTGCAGTTTTCTGCAACTCTCAAGGGCCAGTATTGGAATATTATCAGGAAATTCATCAAATATACAATTCTGCACAATGAAATTCAATTTCCCAGGTTTTTGTTAGTAGGCTGAGGTCAGAGTTAGGACAGAGTTAAGGGCCTGGGCTCGAACCGCGACCTTCTGATCAGTAACTCAGAGCCTTAACACACTGACCCACCACCACTACCTCAAGCTTTGGCCAAAAGGTTTATAAAGTTTCGGGTAAACTTTTAACAATTAATAATGGATTAACCAAATTATGATAAAGTTAAATTATCTTTTAATATTCATTTGTAATATGTTTTTTTTAAGACATACAGTACAACCATGCACTTATGTGTTGCTCATAAATGATATATAATTTGAGAAACTTGCAAGTAGTTTTTATTATATATTTGAATGAAATAAAAAACACTAGACAGTGGGGACGGATTCTTTTTTTACTGTATGTACATTATTGTATTTAAAAAAACTAATTAAAAAAAAGTTAGTAAGCACACACACACCCACACACAGCATAAAGTTGATGTGACCTTGGCTGGTGGATGGTGAGTAAACTCTACCTGTGTGTTGTGAACTCTGTGCAATTCCGAGTCCTTATAGTCGATTACAGACGCACACTCCTCCCTTAGGTCATACCCACACAGGTGAGCCACCAACAGCTCAGGGGTGCTGTTCAAACACACACACACACACACACACACACACAGTCACCCACAGTACTGTGAACCACACACACTGCAATTCTGAGTATGCATGTTTGTAATAAAGCATAAATCTGTTTAGAATCGGACACTGTAACTTCTAATGTTGCTATATAGCTGGAAAAGCTAGAATTAAATTGTGCAGTAACATTTGGTATGAAAACGTCACGCACTTCATCTGCAGGGTGATCGGCATGTTGGTGGGGATGTATTTACTAATGGGGATCCGATAGATGTAGATCCCTTTCCTGTGAAACACACACACAGGTTATTATTCCTTATACAAGCAAAAACAAAAAAAAAACTAAAAAAAAAACAATAAATCAACACGGCGTACCGTGAGTTCTCCTGGTCTATGTAATTGTGATCTATAACCTGCTGGTTTTGAAGGATTAGGATCGACTTAATGGTCGTGTTCGTCCCTGTAAAAGAAAGAAAAATCCGTGATGCAGTTACAATCATACTGTAGTTACAGTTAAACTAGGCTTCATAGTGTGCCAGAATTATGATGTCGTTGGTTAAACTCACAGTCGCTGTAGTATCGTAACCATTCCAATGGGATATTAACTGAAGAGACAAATAAGACATCAATATAGTGACGAAAAAAAGGAAGATTGGTAAGTTTCAGTGTCATCGTCGTTGATGTAGGAGGACTCACCTGTTGGACTAGGGAGTGTTTTGTGAACACTGGGGTCAGCAGTAGAGCTCGTCAGGACAGACATATGGTTTCTGGATGTTGTGTCTAGACAGCAATAAACTTCGTCCGAGTAAAACACACTAGAGAAATCAACGTCTGGTGGCCAGGGGCCGGGGGAAGAAGTAGGGGATACTGTAAAGGGAAATCATAGAGCATGAAATTATGAAATAGTAATACAATAACGCAAAGTTAGTGCTGTGAAAATAATATTTGTCCCCTTCCTGATTTTTTTTTTTTTTGTGCTCCTTAATTCTCTACCCAAATCTACTCAGTGTCCTGAGTGTAGATCCATAGAGCAAATGTAAGTGCAAGTCTTGAATCTGTAAATCTCGCCACATATCGTAGCTTGGATGTAATACTGTATGTAAGTAATGCAATTCGATTTTACTGCACTACTTCTATATCGAAAAGTAAGATAACTCACAATCTCAACAACTTCAGTTAGACATTTCGCTTCATGTCTGCGTAATCGTATGACTTTTATTGCTGACCTTTGGCATTCATTACAAGTGATATTTTGAGTAAACATGTTTTCGGTTCTTTGCTCAGTACGACAGAATGTCACTCTTGTTATTGATAATCACACATGTGCTACAGATGTGCTGGTCAGCCATTAAAGTAAAAAAAAAAAAACAGCCTGAGAAGAAAATCATGTTAGACAATTTACTGAATATTTATATGAATACATCAAAGCTTATTATCAAAATGCACATTTGGATGAAAAATTATTAAAAATCTTTGCTCGGTTTGCGGAACACTCGTAAACCACGTTACTCGCAATCCGAGGTTCCACTGTATAAGAAGAATATTCCAGATAATAAAACTTATTTTATTATGTGTTTTCATTTTTATAAATGTGTTTTCATTTTTTTATGTCCACAGATTCCTTTAATATTCTATCTATTATGAAAATTTTCTCTGTTCAGAAGAACCCAAATTTTAACTGTTTCCCCTGAAGGTTAAATGTTTTCAGACACCTACAGTACGCTAAAGACATTCAATTATTTTCATTTTCTACACCACTGTATCCACTGAACAAGCCGCGGAAGCTTGGAGTTTATCCCAGGACATTTCAGGTACGTTCTGGACAGACTACCAATCCATCTCAGGAAACACACACATTTACACACTCATTCACGTGTTAAAGATTTCAGGTGACTTCGCAATCTTTAGATCATGGTCCTTCTGGAAGACCCAGTTGCAATTAGATTTTAATTCCTGGCTAATGCCTTCAGGGGAAACAGTTCAAATTTGGGTTCTCCTGAACAGAGAAAATTTTCATAATAGATAGAATATTAAAGGAATCTGTGGACATAAAATGTGTTTTATAAAAATGAAAACACATAATAAAATAAGTTTTATTATCTGGAATATTCTTCTTATACAATGGGACCTCGGATTGGGAGTAACGTGGTTTACGAGTGTTCCGCAAACCGAGCAAAGATTTTTAATAATTTTTTATTCRGAAACCGAGCAAGTATTAGTTTACAAGCGCCGAGTATCATGCTTCACACATGCGACTCTTATTTTGACACCGAGCGTCACTCTCTCACCGTCCCCCCTCCCCCCACGACTTCACAAACACACAGAAACTCTGCTCGTGCGTGCGCAATTTGACACCCTTTTCACCCCCTCTATGGCTTCACAAACATACAGATGCTCTGTCGCGATTCTTTTCAAAGGTAAGGTGCTGGTTCATTTGTTTGTTTGTTTGTTTTTTTTACTTTACAGCAGTGATTCCCTTAGTATGCGCTCACGCCAGGTCAGAGAGATTGATTTTTTTCCTGTTAAAACGGTGTTTCCGTGTTTGTGTGGGTGTTTGTTATGAAAGTGATTCCTTTAGTATGCGCTCGTGCCAGTCTCGCTTTTTTCCGTTAAAACGGTGTTTCCGCTGTGTTTATATGTTTGTTGTGAAACTTAAAAAGTGAGTCCGTTAATATATACGCTCATGCCAGTCTCAGAAATATTTGTTTTTTTCCTGTTTAAACGTTTCCTGTTAAAAAGTGTTTCCGGTGTGTGTGTTTGTTGTGAATCTTAAAAAGCGAGGTGGGGAGAGGGAGGAGGAGAGGGAGGAGGAGTGTTACTGTGTAAAACGAGGCGAGGGAAGGGGCTAATTCCACACACACACACACACACACACACGGCGCCTGTGTGCACCAACGGAAACACTTATCTGTCAGGATTTATTTGTACTTTTTTTAAAGGTAAAGTGCAGATTAATTTGTTTTATTTTTATTTTATAGATTGTATTAATTATTTTTTGGTATTTATTTTTTGGGGCTGTGGAACGAATAATTTGAGTTTTCATTATTTCTTATGGGAAATGATGATTTGATCCGGAACGAATTATGCTTGTAATCCAAGGTTCCACTGTATATAAAAAAAATACAGTCGAACCTTGGATTACCAGCATAATTTGTTCATGAAGTGGTCTCGTATTCCAAAACACACGGAAACCAAATCTAATTTTCCCTTATTAAAAATAATTAATACAATATATAAAGTAAAACTAAAGTAAAAACAATGTATGTATGTGTGTGTGTGGAATTAGCCCCTTCCCTCGCCTCGGCTTAAACAGTAACTCTCCTCCTACCACCACCTCGTTTTTAAGTTTGACAACAAACACACACAACGGAAACACTGTTTTAACAGGAACAAAAAGAAAAGTCTCTAATGAGACTCGCGTGAGCGCATACATACAGAATCACTGCTGTAAAGTAAAGATAACAAAAGAACCAGCACTTTACCTTTGAAAAGAATCGCGACAGAGCAGAATTTTCTGTGTAAAGCAGAGAGTGTGTGTCTCTATGTGTGTGTGAAGCTGGGGAGGGGGGTGTAAAGGCGAGAGTGTGTGTGTGCATGTGTGTGTGTGTGTGTGTGTGGCGGTTTCAAATTACATGCACGCACACACATACAGTAGAAGACACACTGAAACAGAGAGGGAGATGTTGATTATACCAGTAAGAGACGAGCACTAAGACCCAGCAGGGGAGATGATTACCCACAATTCTGCAGCGCAAGAGAGAGAAAAATCATTGGCTCAGTTGTGATCACGTGACGCTCGGTGTCAAAACAAGAGCGCATGCGTAATTCATGACACTCGGCACTCGTAAACCAAGACTTGGTCGTTTTTCAAGTCAAAATTTATTAAAAATCTTTGCTCGTCTTGCGGAACACTCACAAACCTCATTACTCGCAATCTGTAAACAGTTTTTAACCTTACGTTTATTGACTATTACTGTATAAACAATGAATTATTTGGAGATGATCAACTTGACAATTGCTTTAATAAACTTTCAGTGTTTTTTCTGTGTTGTGTTTGTACAGTGAACACTGATTTCAATTACATATCCGTTAATTAAGCCTACTGTATATGTTAGCAGACACTATATTGTGTGTATATATAGCACTGTGTAGTGCTGCTGTACACTAGAGGTGGACCTTGGGCGGAACTTGGACCTGCACTCCGTCTCCAAACCTTAACTGGTTCATTTTCAGCATCTCATTGCAGGATTCCAATCAAGATAAACAGGTTCAACTTTTACTTACCTGTAGTCACCATATCTGTAGTAGTGGAGATGGGCTGCACACTGGTGTTACTACAAGGATTAAGAAACCAGAACAGTTAAATAAATACACATTCAGGTTTGCAATGTATCAGTAAATATCTTGCACTGCACAAATATAAATGAAGAGGTGGAGGGTCATTACAGTGACTGTACTCTACCTGGAACCAAAATCCATGTCTTCTCGTAAATTGAGCATGAAGAGTGTGGTGATACAGATGGCACTGGAAACAAAATTTGAAAAAAACAAATCTCAGTGTAAACCCACAACTAAAATTCACATCTGGCAGAATGTAATTGTGAAAGCTATTTAAAAGTTTGAGGTTTTTTTTTTTCAACTTCTACACTGCATTATACAATATATATAATAGTGCATTATTTTTCCCCCAATTATATGAACAGTTTGACGTCAAAATAAAATATCTTCATTTTGGCTCATTGAGATTTTCTTTTTCTTTCAAAAGAAGAAAAAAATATAACGAGATTAGAAAATATTTAGCGATTTTTTAGTTTGAGTCACATGGGTGTTAAAGGCTCCAATTTCCAAAATATAGGCTTTTTTTGTTTGCTTGTTTGATTGTTATTTTAATGTGAATTTTGGATGATTTTGTAAAATGCTCCACCTGTCACAGTGAAAAAATAAATAAATGAACAATAAATCAGCCTACAATTGGGTTTCTGTCCATAAAAACATGTAGTTTAGTGATAATAATATTGGCTAAGTAAAATGAAATAAAATAATAATAATAGTAAAATAAATAAATAAATAGAAAAGAAATAATAATAAATATAATAATAATAATAAATAAATATTAATAATAATAATATTTGTGTTATTATTATTATTAGTAGTAGTAATAATAATAATAATAATAATAATAATAAATTAATGCATGGATTGTCAGTGATGGTGGCTTATAATGAGTAAAAATTGTTGCACACAAAACCTTTGAAGAACATAAGAAATGATACAAAAACATTTTACTTTGATGTTTCACTTTGATTTTGGAGACTGTGTATCAAAGTACAGGGATGCACTGTATAAGGTCCATATATGTCTGTGGTCCCATAAGGTTATAATATAGTTCAGAAATCCTGACTGGAGAATGGGACAAAGCAGACAAATTCAGGTAAAAAAAACAAAAAAAAACAACACACGATTCTTGTATATGAAGCTTAACTTTCTTTTGGAAATATTACTTTCGTGAATATCGAAACGCATCATGACTCTCAAATGCAGAAAAGCCAAAAATAAGAATGTACTGTATAGGACATTTCATGCAACTGTGTGTGAATGTGGACAATAATTTCCCAAAAATGAGTAAAAGACTGAAGGAATGGTTTATATCTCATTTTGCTGTCAAACTGTTCATATATACCAAAGAAAAAGAACTCACCAAAAAGCCATGGTTACCACAAGCAGGATGATGGTTGTCTGAAATATCCTGTGCTGGAGACAGTGCTGGTATTTCTCACGTACATACTCCTGACACAAAAACATCATGCTTTTAGAACTGGTGAACTTCATAAAGATACAGTAAATGATTAGTGACTTAGATGAATGAATCTGACTCACTTTGCTAGTTTTTGGTGGTGAAGGCTTTTGGGAAGGAACTGACGTTTGGGTTTTGTTGCTTTTCGTGGCTCCACTGTAAGAAAAAGCATAGAAAGGGAATACATATACAGTATGCAGGACAGAAAGTGATGAGCAAATTGTTTTTATTTATTTTTTATCATTTTTATTTTATTTAATCAGTTTTATTTATATTTACTGTTTATTTGTGGTGGTACTTTTGGAGCGCATGCTCCCCAGGTTCTTCAGCTTGGCCAGGCGAGTGTTCCACACCTCGAGCTCCTCGATGCGCGTCTCCAGGTTATCAGTAAGCTTGCAGAGCTCTTTTACAGCCCCCACGTTCTCCATAAAGATCTGTTCCTGTTAGGTTATCCACAAAGAAGTTCAGCTTAATGGTTGGGGTCAAAATGGTTGATCCTACCAACCTACAGTATACTAAGCCTAGGTTTAAACTGCTTGACCATTTACTGGTCATGGTTTTTGTACACCAGCAATAACCAAATAACTAAAATGCTCAAAGTGTCATTTTTTTTCTTCTGCCTTCCTTCTTATTCTTCTTCAGGTTTTTCAACATAAATTCAGATTTCTCATGGTAAAAATTTAGCCGGTGTACTTACTTTATCCACCATAAGGAAGTTGTGGATTTTCTGTCCATCAGAGCACGTGACATCTCCGACTTCTCTCACCGCTGTAGGAAGCAGCTCCCTCACCTCCTGTGCTATAATACCTGCAAAACCGCAAAAATCCTAATCCTTCAGATCAATTCCCTTCAACTCTATTCAAGGTTAAGTTGATTTCATATCTTCCATTTGGGCTAAATCTAAACATAAAATTCATAGTTATAATTAATCATTATTATGAATAATAATAAATTATGCATAAGTTATAATGCAAATGGTGACAAATTGGCACTCTGTCTATGGTGTACTACTGTACGCCTCGTGCCCTAAGTCTCCTGGGATAGTCTCCAGGGCCCTCACCACACTGTATACAGGATAAAGTGGTATAGACAGTGAGTGAGTGAAAATGAGTTCTAATATAGTTTCTATTTAAAGAGACAAATTTATTCAAAAAGCTATTATGTGTTTTAATGCTATATTCTTATTGAGTTTTTTAAACAATCAGTAAATTAAAGTAATATAACTGTACCACTGAGTCTCTCTAAGTCAATAAAAAAAAAAGTTGTGTGTGTAAAAAGGAATCAGGTCAGTCCTCATTAGCTTATCCACTCACACAGGTCACTTCCAGGTCACTTACTGTATGGTTCACATGATGTTTTCCTAAATGAACTGCTCATAAACAGTCATTGCCAAAACCTTCTGTATTGTGTAAGTATCATGACTGGATTGCCATGAAACCCTTTGCACATGGATCGTTGTAAGTATTCTAGACTCTTAGATCATGTCTACTCCCTGCCTATAAACAATCTATAAAAGTCCTGGAGATTTAAGAGTAAAATACATATTATTTATTACCTTTTGTGCATTACACTCAAATTCTTCTGGTTTTGAGAAATGAACATGCTTCATTTGAATATTAAAGCCTGAACACATCATGGCCACAAGCAAAGATCATTTCATGTGCAACATGCCTGTAGACATCCTAACAAGGACCAATGCTCTTCGTGCTTTCATGTGGAAGGCCACACACACCTGTTTCATGGACCTGATCGATGCCCATCTTCGATGCGAACTCAGGTTTGTAGTCATACTCGACGATCCTCATCTGGGCTATTCTCTTCAGCTGTTCTGTTGAATCCGCCTGGGAAATCATCAGAAGCATCCAAATGATGAAATGTAAATCCACTGCTTTTTACGTTTCTAAAAGACAACCAGGTGAAGGGATCGCTGAGCGCATTAAACAACAGAAAGAACGCGGTCACCTCTCTGATGTTCTCCTTTGCTCTGCTGTCCGAGGGGTGCATGACTGTGCCCATTATCTTGGCATTTCCGCAAACCACCAGGGCCTCGTCTGGGTTATCGGTGTTGATCCCCACCAGTCCCTGACATACCACTGAGTCTGGAGTCTGTCCTTTCAGCCAAAGCACCTCGCTGTCATTCTCAAACTGCCCTGGGTTTGAGGCCTTTTTGAGACAGATGAGTGAGTCAATGAGATGTGAACATTATTTATCTCAACATTTATGCAGTTAGGGCCTAAACAATACAGTAGAACCTCGGATTGAGAGTAATGCGGTTTGCGAGTATTCCGCAAGATGAGCAAAGATTTATTAAAAAATCTTAATAAATTTTGACTTGAAAAACGAGCAAGTCTTGGTTTACGAGGTTTACTTGTTTTGACACCGAGCGTCACGTGATCACAACTGAGCCAATGATCTCTAGCGCTGCGGGATTGTGGGTAATGCTGGGTCTTAGTGGTCATCTTTTACTGGTGTCATCAACATGTCCCTCTCTGTTTCAGCGTGTCTCCTATGTGTGTGTGTGCACGTAATTTGACACCGACACATACACACACACACACACACACACGCGCACACACAGACACTCTGCTTTAGACAGAAAACTGTCGTGGTTCTTTTCAAAGGTAAAGTGCTGGTTCATTATTTTTTATTTTATTTTTTTTTTACCTTACAGCAGTGATTCCTTTAGTATGTGCTCATGCGAGTGTCATTAGAGATTTCTTGTTTTTCTCGTTAAAACAGTGTTTCCGTTGTGTGTGTGTTTGTTATGAAACTTAAAAAGCGAGGTGGGGGGAGGGAGGAGGAGTTTTACTGTGTAAGACGAGGCGAGGGAAGGAGCTAATTCCACACACACAAACACGCGCACACACACAAATACACAGTGCCTGCACGCATAAACAAACACTTATCTGTCTGGATTTATTTGTACTTTTTTTAAAGGTAAACTGCAGGTTAATTTATTTTATTTTTACTTTATATATTGTATTAATATTTTTTGGGGGCTGTGGAATGAATAATTTCAGTTTTCATTATTTCTCATGGGAAAATTCTATTTGGTTTATGAAGGTTTTGGAATACGAGCCCGCTTCCGTAACGAATTATGCTTGTAATCCAAGGTTCCACTGTACTGCTAGTACAGTGCTATAATATTGGAAGCACTGGGTTAATTTTAATACTTTACTACCAAGCAAATCAGGTCAAAAATTTCCCCTATTGTGACCTCATAAAACAAAAGTTCCATCCCTGGCTCAACGGCAATCATTGCCGATCTCTGGGTGCCATTTTTAAGAGGAGCAATGGGCTAGCGGCTACCTGCCTAACATAGCTTTTTTTTAGTTTTTAAAAAGGCCATTAGCAGATATCAGCTAACCGCTGATGGCTAACTATGACTAACTTTCCCTTTCCTAAGTGCTAGGTTAGCCGTTATTTTTGCTCTTAGCTGTGTTTTATCTTCATATTACTAAATATTAAACATGTCATCTTTATTTAACAATCCTACATGTAGTTTCCCCTTACTTGTGTCATAAATACAGGTGGTAAAAGCCTGAAAACAGACGATTGGGATGGGGAAATGTCTGATAAGGCCCTGATGATGGATATTTCCAGTCCAGGTGTTTTGGCTGGGACAATGGGGAGTTTAGATAAGGTTTATTTAAAGCTACAGACACAGAAATGGCATGTTTGGAATAGGAGTGAAACAGAAAGAAACATCAAGCAATGATGCAATGTCTGAGATGTATTTCAGCTGGAACATGCTGACATACTTTGGAAGAATTTTAAAAGGCGTACAAGAAAAAATATATATATTTAAGATATATTTACCCTGACAATGATTCTCTCAGAAACATTAGCAACCAGCAGGTAACTCTTTTCTTTGACTGTAGCATAAAGTCCAACAACCATTAGGAAGTACCTGATTAATAAAAACAATAAATAAAAAAAGATTAGCACAAATTATACAAACTCTCATCTCCCAAAGAAAACCTAGTCTAGAGCTAAATTACTCATAACTATCATATTAAATACAAGTAATGTATTCGGTACCTCTGGTCAGGATTGGGTTTGCCCTTCTTCCTCATGTTGTTAGCAGTGGTCTCACTGAAGTGTAATCTTCCAAGCGTAATCTTGGTGATTTTGTTTCCAGGCAAGTTTACTCTGAAAAATACAGTAAAATCATAATATAAACCTGTGAGCTTGTGATCTTAGACTGTAGACATTTTAAATCATGCCAATGGAAAGGTCTAAAATGAACATTTACTGGACTGGAAGGAAAGGCTTTTTGCTGCGGTCCGACTGTGACTGCTCGATGGTGATGTGGTGGTTCTGAGCCTCAAGCTGCAAAGAAAATAAATCTAATTGATTGAATTATACAGGTATATAATAATTTTTTTAACCTTTCATCTCAACCAAAGATATGTATTTTCAAAGAGAAACAAGAACTAGAAATTAACCTTAACTCCGAAGACCTTCACTTGGAAGCCATCTACCGGCATCGGACCTTCTGGTGTCGTCACGTATTTGGGGTCTCCAGCCATCCCGACGTGCACTGTAACTTGGAAGTGATTTTTTTTCTGGCACACAAACGCTTCGTCAGCTGTCGAGTAGCTGAAACCTTTATCTGTGTCCACATGGTAACCTGGTGGAGGGCTGTCAAGAGCATGGCCGATATAAAAGATGTCCTATTCAGTCAACTGGTGTGTTTAGATACTACACTTAGGCCAAAAAACTAATTATACCAAGGAGATTAAAATAAGATGTGGAATAATATATATATTTAACCTCTTTTTATGCTGCATTTTTTGGCATGTCAGTTACTAATAATTCGTTTATTCATTGTATCAGAATTTCAGTAAAGATTTACACACAGTACAGTGCTCAAGTCTTGAGCCAGCAACTTAATTTCTTCACATTAAATTATCATATAAAATTGTTTTTGTAGATTAATTAAAGAAAGATTGTGACAGCCTGCAAACTTCCTAAAGATATAATTAAAATGTATTGTTTATTTAACAATCTCAGTAGCAACCTTATTTCCCCTCTCGTCATTCAGCATTCCTCATCAGCAGTACACTAATCACCGCCTGATCATCTGCACCTGTTTCTTACTCGTTCATGCCATATGTTAGCTAAACTTGAGTCTGAGTGATCCCAATGAAAAGGCTTACAGAGTTTGGTAGCTGCTGTTGTATAGACTGCTCCACTGGCTTGGTTGATAGCGCTCCCATTTCAGTAGCTGGTACGTCGCGGCCGGACTTGCGGCCTGGGCGTCACCATCATACCCTGACACTTCACACGCACCCCTTTCAGGACCTGTGGGAGAGACCATGTTCAGAACACTTGGAGAAATACTTAGACCTCAACTCCAGCTGCAAATGTTATTCCTATTATGAATCAGCTGATAGAAATTTAATAGTTAAACACCTACAAAATGAAGGCTTGTTCCAGACTGCTTGGTCTCTCCATTGGCTGTCATCTGTGTTCACGTCGAAAGAGTTTGAGCGCTTTCTCTTATTCTTTTCAGGTAACATTTGACTGTGAAAGGAAATTGTGATAATGAAAATGTCATGTAACGTAATCTTTTATTAAATTCACATGTGTGGTTATTAACAGGGGTTGCCAATTTTTAGTAGAAAAATTCATACCAAATTCATCCCAGACCTGAAACTAGCACGACACAAATTATTATTCTTTTATATCAGCCTTTCTATATGAAACAAGGTCACCGTGGTGCTGATATACAGATTTGATCCACCACCTAATTCCGCTTTCTCAATCATTGTAAACTTTGCTTGCACTAACACTTTGCCTTTTCATAATAAATTTCATTGATTTGCTATGAAGCAAGATTGTTGTGGCTTTTGGAATTTGGCACAATCCTTGCAACTCTGTTCAAACATCTCATTTGTTCTCCTCCCCCAAACATGGGGCAGCAAGATTCCCTCCCCAATGGGTGTCTATTGGTGCCATTTTTATCCTTTAGGTATGTAAATAACTTTATGAACAAACCACCCAACAATTGTGCAACATCCAGAAAGAAGAATGAGAATTAATGAAATACCTGTTTACACTCTATCTGTCAAAATTGCAAAAACCGCTGGTTTTGGTCGCTCAAAAAATCCAACAGAATGTAAAACATATAGAGTTAATCATGACTTTATGAATATTAATAAGTGACTCTACCCTTTCTGCTCTATGGATGAGCCAACGGTAATTCAATACACCTATTTTAAGTAATATTATTCTAAGCAATATTCTTCGTCCTTTAAACTTCTGAAAAAAAAAAAACATGAGCATAAACATAAAGATGATATGATAAAAGGAAAGAAAATATTGGCCAGATTAAGGGGGCAGCCTTTGTTCCAGTACAATCTCACATCCTGCAGCCTTGGAGGTGCTCTGACGCAGTTGTCTAGCCATCAAAATTTGTTCGTTGTCATGGTAGCAATAGTTACAGTATCTCGTTATAGTGGTGTGTGGATGTGGGTGGGATATATTAGGCAGCAAGCAAAAATTTTGGCCTTCAAATTGATGTGTTGGAGGCAGAAAAATGGGTAAGCATAATGAATTAATCCAGAAGATCACAGACACCCTCCACATTGGATACGTTCTAATTCCATGGTCCTGATTTGTATTTCTGTGTACACAGTAAAACAATGCAGAGGACGTCCACATATGCAATAATCTCCTTTGAACAGTTGATATTGAGATGTGTCTGCTACTTATGATCTGTAAAGCCTTCATAACGGCTCTAATCTGAGGTACTGATTGTTAATTGGTGATTTCTGAGGTAAATGGTAACTGTCAATGAACTGCAGCAGAGGTAAGTTTGGGTCTTGCTTTCCTGGGGTCTTCATGAGAGACAGTTTCATCATGGTGCTTGATGTGTTCTGCAAATGCACTTGACACAATACTGTTCTTGAAAGAACTGATCCAAACTTTTAACAGGTAGTGAATATATGGAAACTCGACTGGAAGCCAAAAGCCTGGGTGGAAAAGGCGCACAAGCATCAGGGATGACGGAAGCCCTAAGAAGATTATAAAGCAAAACCAATTCAAGACCTTGGGAGAAATTTACAAGAAATGAAGTGAGGCTGGAGTCAGTGCATTAAGATCCACCACACAGATGACTTCAGTGAATGAGCTACAACTGTTGCATTCCTAGTTTTAGTCCACAGTGTCACAGCAAGTCCAAAGTCAACTACCACAGCACACAGGACCTAACACCTGCCCAGAGTGCCAAAACTACCACTAACTGTTTTGAAGGCCAAGATATTACTGTGCCTGATTGACGAGCCACCTCACCTCACCTGAACCCCATATAGACTCTATAGTCTATTGTCAAGAGGAAGATGAAAAACAACGAAACACCTTTACAGATGGGCTGAAGGCGCCCTGATCAAGTATTGAATGCTTAAATGAACATCAGAAGTTAGACATTTCTGTATTGTAATGTAAATCGTTATTTATTTATTTACTTTTTTCCCCCGATTTTTTGTTCCCTAATTTAGTCGTGTCCAATTCCTCCCCGTCACTAGGGGGCTCTCACGTTAAGGCTACAACCACCACTCAGCCGGGAGGGCCGAAGACTATCACGTGTTTCGTCCGAACCACGTGACGCCTGTTGACCACATCTTTTCGAACTGCTCGCTCGCGGCGTAACACACTCGGAGGACAGCGCTATTCGCTCCTTCCCCTTGCGCGAGCTCACAGACGCCCCTGATTGGCTGTAGAGCCGTGATTAATGTCGAGCACTAGGTACCTCTCATCCCTCCCCTCTGAGAGAGCTCGGCCAATCAGCTCTCATTAGACCTCCGGCTGCGAGAGGTTACAGCACCACCCGGTATTCGAACTAGCAATCTCCGGATAATAGGGCGAGCGCTTTTACCACTCATTTTATGAAATATTCAATATTTTAGAGAACTGGATTTTTCTGTTTTTTTAAGTTGTAAGCTGTAATCATAAAAACAGAAAATACTTAAAATACTTAACTTTGCATGTACTAAATCCAAAATATATGAGCGTTGAATTAAATTACAAAAGAAAAACAACTTTTCCATAATATTAATTTCGTAGATATATGGTATATATTCTCTAACAGCATCAGATAATTCCTCTTGTTTGAAATTCCCAAACCTTCCAAACACTGTCCTAAGCTAACACAAGCTATTGGAGACACCGCTCACCCTGCATTCAGGTCAGGTTTGGAGGCCATGTACGGGTCCACACACACTCCGTGAGATAAGAGGCACGGAGATGTGCTGGATGTGGCAGCTTCCGTGTAGCCTCTGAGTGCGTCCATAGGAGCATGCTGTACTGGTAGAGTGGACGTCGGTATGCAGCTCCCAGCCGGGCTGCTGTACGCATAGTGTAAAGATGAATCGCTCACAGTCTGTGCTGTAGCAGGTGCTTTGGTCCTTATGTGCTTCATGGTGCTTCCTAAGTCAAACTGCGAGGACGGTGGAGCTTTAAGATGACAGAAAGGAGCGGGAGTCTGTCCTGTTAGATTGTGCAGGCCTGGACCCAGCTGATTGGTGGATAAGTCAGGGCCAAAGTGGACATCTGGAGGAGAAAAAGTGAGAGTGTGACAAAGCATGTCTCAAAGATGGATAGGTTCCATGCAAAAAACGTACATATTGCTTTTGGTTGTTACCTGGAATCTGTGGAGGAGAACAAGGTTCTGAACCTGAATCTGGAGGCGATTCGGGTAACATACTGTAAAAACAAACATTTAAAGCATACAATAAAACATATCAATAAATCGAGGCAGTAATCTAAAGACCATGATGTTCTAGTTTTCTCTTTTCGCCCTCGATTTGAACCCTACTCCATATTTTCCTATCACTTCAAAACCAGGGGACTTCAATCTCATCCACAAAGGCCAGACCACATCATCTCTGTGTGGATAAGATAAAAGACCCCTGAACTACACCACAGCTGTAAGTCCATCCAACAGCTTTTTTTCCCTTTAGATTATATCACAGCAATCTGACAAAGCATTTTTTTTTGAAGAAGAAGAAGAAGGACATGTTGTACTTTTTATTTGTGATGTGGAACGTCTGCAAAACAAGTTAATTCCTGTTTTATAACAGCTATAAACAGTTGTCCATTCACCAAGCTCTCTTTTATAAGACTGAGAAGAGCCAGTTTCTCTAAGTATTGCATTCAACAGCACTGTGGTATAACAATAATACACCTTACACTCTTGAAATTCAAAACGAGTCACAGAAAGAATTCTATTTGTATGTCTGTATGTCTGTATGTCTGTCCAGTCAAAATCAAAATAATGGGTAGAAATGAAGTTCTGAGCAGTTAAGTCAAAATGCCAGTGTCTAACTGTGGGCGCGTCTTAAATCGACTGCTGGACAGAATTTTTAAAAAACTTTTGCAGTACTTAGATGAGTTTAACCTGCACCATAAGTGAAATCAGAATGTTGAGTAAAAGCGATGTTTTGAACAGTTATGTGTCGGATTTAATAATCTACTTTAAAATAAGCTCCTAATGCGCTACTTGCTCAATGTAAACAAACTACAAACTCTTTTTTTTCCCCCATCAATGACGGGTACCTACACCAGTAATGTACAGTATAAGACAGACTAAATGAAAGAAAATATATTTAGTACTCACAAAGAAGGGTCAATATCATTGCTCAGGTATTGCTCTAGGATGCTGGTGTCCACTACAGCACTGTCCAGTACACCACTGACATCATGGCCTGCCAATCAGAAAAACCACGCATACAGAGCTTTACATTCGATACTATGAGTCTTCCTGGTCATTCCTCAAGGTATTTAACATGTATCAGTTTGGAAAGTGTTACAAAGCCATTTCTAAGGTTTGGGACTCCGGGTAACCACTGTAAGAGCCATTATCCATGAATGCAGAACACTTGGGACTGTGATGAACCTCTCCAGAAGAGGCCAACTCATCCAGGAGCTTTTAAAAGAACGCAGAACAATATCTAAACAACTGCAGGCCTCACTTGCTTTAGTTAAGGGAATTCAACAATAAGAAAAAGCCTGGGGGCAACAATGGTGTCCATGGGAGAGTTTTAAGATGAAAACCACTGCTGGCCAAAAAGAACACAAAGACTCGTCTCACATTTGCGAAAAAAACAAACAAAAAAACATCTCGATTTCATTCCCTCAACATTCATGGTAGAATTTCACAACCTCAACAACTTGCCATAATTGATGTACCCAGAAATTCCGGTCTCTACCAGAAAAAAAGCATGCAGCTTAATCCTCATAGGTAGTCTGTAAAAGTCTTTGTGGATGTGCGCGGGATATATTAGACAGCAAGCGAAAATATTGGCCCTTAAGTGGTCTTTGGGTCATCCTCACCAAAATAATCCTCATATTATTAATTACTCCATGAAGACACATTAGCTTTTATGAGGTTCAAAATATGTCTGGGTGTCTAGACTGTCTAGAGTTTAATGGGTCCGGATGATGTCCTGTAGTCCTGTCTCTGCCCAGTGGGACAAAGATTTCTATTAAAAAAATACAGGACAATTCTAATCAGGAAACCGCACGAGTTATAGCTAAAGCCGACACCCTTCAAAAGAATGACCCAAGGAAAGCATTAAACATGAAACCCGGTGGCTGTGCGCTCGTAATAAAATACTGCTTTCCCACAGGTACTGTACATTATTACTGCATTACTGTGGCCTTGACTTAATGGCTCTCTGACTTATGGACCTGTGGCCTTGAACGTATGAACTTATGTGGCAATTAAACTGAGAATGCAGCATCAGACGCTACAGCTACGGTTCATCATTCGTCCGTTCATTCATTCCTGTACACACACACAAACACTTACTCACACTACATTAATGTGTAGTGATTATGGCAATGTACATTTCAGCATGTCTACTGTACAGTTAAGTGAAAAGAGCATGAACAATGTACAGGAAGTGAAAGACACTCCCTGGATCTGATCTAGATTCTTTAACCTGACGTACCCTGATCACCTTCTCCTATAAACTCCACACTGTATAACAGTTTGCTTGGGAGTTTTTCACTTTAACCAATTCCAGGGTGAGGTTAGGAAGCTCGGCAGCTTGATTTGTAGGTGATTACACACAACGTGTTAGTTTGTTGAATTTCTTACAGCACACCGTGCAGTATGTACTGTATAAGAGGATGAGTAAAGAGTTCCTGAAGCAAAAGCAGAGACTGTTGTGCATTAGACAAGAAACGTAATGCAAACTATTCTGTACACATTATACAGTACGTAGCAACATTCCTTAAAGCTAAGATATTACTTTAATACATTTTGTGTAATTGAACTCAAACTCTCAGTCATGATATTTTAAGGAGACATAATGTTTGGGAACAACAAAATCACACTGTGGCATTATGTCCTGTTGGTCTCACCGTCGAAAAACTGCTGCAGGGCCTCATTTTCACCGAGCACATCCATCGGATCTTTCTCAGACCTGCTGCTCTCCCTCCGCTTTGCTCCCCCTGGTCAGCACAAACAGTTTGTACATCTAATGGCATGATTTTACCCTATATATATATATATATATATA